>VZTG01008007.1:139351-227350 GCA_013397845.1 Melanocharis versteri | reverse complement strand
CCGGCCCGGGCTGTGGGGGAGCACGGGGTGCGACTGTGGGAACGCGCCTCAAGCCCACCGTGAGCGCCAGAAGTGGGTTTGGGTTTTATGGTTATTTGTTGTTGTTTTGGTTTTTGTTTGGTTTTTCTTTTAATCCGGCACAGATATTGACAGGACTATTGCAGTGGAAGAGTAGGGCTTAATTTTAGAAATGCTGGATCAGCTATGAGAAAGATGAGTGGAAACCACAGCATACTCTACTGTATCCTGCAGGACAATGGAAGTCTGATAAAACAGGAGCTGAATTCTTTTTGGCCTCTGTATGGGCCTGATCTTAGCATTACGCTGCTGACTCAAAACTTTTCTTGCCTTCCCTGACAGCTGGGGAAATTGAAGGTCTCAAATCATATCTGAAACAGACTGTTGTCTGCTGTGTGCAGGGGCTGCTGGAGGAGACTGAATGTAACTGGGCATTCGTGAAAATCAATCTTGATGATGATTTTCTGTGTTATATACAAAACTATTCTTAAGGAAATCAAAAATAAACTGTCTAATAAGGCACATCTTTATTCACAGCCTAGGCTGTCTTCTCTGTTCTTAATGTCATCAATCTTTTATCTGAAATAAATGTTCCTGGCTACCTCTTAAGTATTTTATAAAGCGTTTATAAAATATTTGAGAGTCAGTGAATTTAGTAACAGATCAAAATCTAAACATGTTGAATACTATGCAGAGTAATGTCTCAAAACATGTTTATAAGGTTCTCATCTAATCTTTCCCCCTTGTACTCAAATGTGAGCCTCTTCGGCTAATCATGATTCAATTACCTCTTGGTCTTTTTGTTTGGTTCATCATCAGTCGTTGGCATTGGGTCTTTTGTGGCAAAAGAAAAAGACATAATCCTGCCAAATGACAAGTTAATGCTCTCAGGTAATTTATCTAAATTGCAATTTGTCATGCTCCATCTCCATTTCCAAGAGTGAACAATGCTAATAGTAATATAGAAGAAAGCCACTGCCTCTCTTGAAAATTCTGTTTCTTTCAGGGACATAAGCTTGTAGGTGTGGGGGAAAATACTTGCTACAGCAGTAGATAATTTTTCCAGAAGAGTGAGTGCTCATGAGAGGCTTTTGGTGCTCTGCTTGAGTCAGGATGTCTCGCACATATGCTGTCGTTGTCAAGTTAGAGAGGAAGTTTTCAGGAAGTGACCCTGTAATTCCAAATGGACAGAAATTCCACTATTAAATAAGTGTCCTGGCAGCCTAGCTGCAAATTTGGGAACCTGCCCAATTTTTTCTTGGAGTTCTGCAGAACGTGTGCAATAATATGAGAAAGGTCTGAAATTCAGTGTAACGTGCAAGTCCTTTCACAGAAGATAAGCGTCTTTGGAGTCCAGGTTGTTAGTGCAGACTGGTCTGGGGCTGCTATATTGATGCTTGCATGTTTTTCAACTGGCAAAGACTGTTTTTCTTTTCAGAAATGGAAAATCCTGAAGTGGCTGTGAGCGGCTGCAGTGCTCATGATGATGAAAACCTTTGCAGCTACAAACGACACTCATCGGTATCACAGGAGGGGCTTTTGGAAGACCAGCTTAGAAGGAAGTTAAAATTTTTCTTCATGAACCCATGCGAGAAATTTTGGGCCCGTGGCAGAAAGCCTTGGAAACTTGGGATTCAGTTACTCAAAATAGTAATGGTTACAGTTCAGGTGAGTACCTATGGCAGCAGGGACTCAGCCTATGGGAAGTCAAATGAATGCAGGTGACATGCTATTCACAGTGTGGTGCAGAGAAAGGGAAAGGACAGATTGCAAAATTATCTTATTTGCATATATGTAGCTTAGATCTCAGGTGGCATCATTTACTGCAAAAACTATGGAGTGAAAAAAATAGCTTTTCAGGAGTACAGATGAAAGGAACCATGTTTAAGGGCTCAACCTGACTTTTTACTTTACTTTTCTACACATCTGTTACCCCAGTATCTGCTTCACTGTTTTCTTTGAGGGAAGGAAAAGTCGTTTCTGTTTCAATATCACAGTGATAAGAACTGAAACTGGTGACTTTTTTATGATGTTCTTTTATATCTTGCATATGACATACAAACTCTTGCATTGAAAAAACCCTCAGAAATTCTTCCTCACTCTTCCTCCCACCCAGCCTTGCACCAGAGATTTCATGTAATACATTTGTCTGCTGCTCAAAGCACAATTGTTCTCAAAGTTCTGTGGGAAAGGCAGAAGAAAGTTTTCATAAAACCTTTCTAAGGCCTCACATGATCCTTCAGAGTTGCCCACATGTGATTTCCCTTTATGGTCATGCCAGTGCTATGACAATACACGTATAGAAAAGAATGTTTTCTTTCCATTTGCATGAATGATAGCACAAACTGCAGGAGTTCTCCTGCTGTGCATCTGGGAGCATGTTTGTGTCCCTTACTGCTTTGTGTTTAAATGTACCATTGTTCTCTGATTGCCATCTCTCCTATTTTGCAACTAAAAGTAAAATTTGATGATGGAAGATTCCAAATAAGAAAGAAACTAATGCTGATGTAGTATTTTCAGAGAGAATCTGCCTGTAGGTAATTCAGCCTGAGCAGTGTTGGTTTGCCGGTGTATTCCTGTGTGCCGAATGTGCTGAGCTTGCCTACAGAGCATTTCAGTATCTCTGTAACTGAGTTACCCTTATCAAAACCTGTGTATCCAGTTTGCACCATGGCCATAAAACTAATCTTTAGACTACTGATTCAGACTTATCTCTGATGAGTTTCTTCACAATACACCTGACACCGGATTTGAAACAATAGTCAAGAGAATTGTGAGCTCCCAGAAACAATACATCACATACTTCTAGAAACCTTTTCCAGTCTGGATAGTAGTTAACAGAGTTTTGTGCTCAGTTTTCATGAACAGTTGCAATATATTTTTTTTACCAGCTTCAGGTGTTATCCTGTTACAAGCACAGCTTGGGTCAGTTATTCTCAAAGTGCTTTTCACTGAAACTTGATTGAGAGATGTTTGTTTTCCTGAATTGTCCTCAATTTCCCTTTTGTGCGCTGGAGTAAGGACTTCAAAGAGGGGTCTTGTTAAGTCTTGTCCTGCCTTTTTGGCCGAGGAACAATGATACTCCCCCAGGGCAAGTCAGTTGATGCCAGGCTGAACTAACAGAGCATGTGTAACAGTATATAGGGTGCTCCAACTTGAGATGGTATCATTTTCTTTGTAAAAATTCGAGGTCTTGGCCAAGATGCTGTAAACATGTTAAAGGCACATTCCTGCAACCCACTGCTTCCTTAAAGTCAAACTTTCATTTGACCAGCGGTGGAATGGAGCAGCCTGCTCCATGTAGTTGCCATGTCTACCAGGGAGACAGAAGACTGGCTGTTCATAAAGCAGGGTTCATGGTAATCCAGAAGCCAACTTTGTCTTTGAACAGGAATTATAAATGTCTTTTTCAGCTGGTGGTTTTTGGATTGAGCAATCAAATGGTGGTTGCCTTCAAAGAAGAGAACACTGTTGCATTCAAACACCTTTTCTTGAAAGGGTATATGGACAGAATGGATGATACCTATGCTGTATACACGCAAACGGATGTCTATGACCAGATATTCTTTGCAATAAACCAGGTAGGGATTGTTGCTGCAATATTTACAATATATATGATCTTTGCCTGGGTACCTTTTCTTGAATTGAACTTCTGTGTCAATTGCTGAAGACTAAAGCATCAACTCATTCAGGTTTTCTGTCATTGCTGGAGCACTGTAGTGTGGTAACATCCTTAAAGCTAATCAGTGTACTAGTTCTACACTAAAAGCACTCCTTGGATCTGAGGCAGAATTCTTTGCAAGTAACAAATTAGGCTTTCTAGTAAGGATTGTAAAGGGAAAACCATAATAAGCAAAAAGGTATTTAGATCCAAATCCTGTACTTAGTGTTTTTGTCAAATACGTTAAGATATTTGAGGACTCAGCTGTTATGTGGTTTAGGTTTCACAGTTCTTTAGGTGACCTTTTAAATAAAAAGAGATGGGTTATAACTGATCCAAACACTTCTGGGTTTGCTTTGTTTTGTTTTGTTTTTCTCAGAGACTAACAGTTTTATTGCCATTTAAGTTGGTTTGTTTGTTCTGAACTTTAGTACCTCCAGCTGCCCAACATCTCTGTTGGAAATCATGCTTATGAGAAGAGGGGAGGAGAAGAGACACCTCTGGCTGTTTGTCAGCAGTTCTACAAGCGAGGAATCATCTGTCCTGGAAATGACACCTTTGATATAGACCCCGAGATTGTGACTGGTGATGAACCTAATCTATTTTATCAGTTCTTTGGGAGAAGGGGACCTACATTTTTGATAAATTCCTTAAAAAACTTTACACTACTGTATAGTCTTACCACATGATCTGTATTGACCTTACTACCAGCCAAAACTGGTAAGAAAAGTACTGTGTAACTAACCTGTAGCCCTCACCCCCAATGTCTAATGCCACAAAGAAGTGATGAGCCTTTAGCACTGATGACCATCTAATGCAAGTATTTGGGGCTAATTTTCAGGAGCGTTCCCTGTGAATTCATGATGAATAACTTGGCTGGTGTTCAAGGAAGCCAGTGTATTTGTCAGTTGGCTTCTCAGATGACTCCTCACTCAAGCGTCCTATCTTGTCTGGTGTAGCCAACAGCTCATAACAGCCTCGGGAGTGGGACAGGCAGATTACGGTTAAAGAACCTGATAATCCATGAGATATTGTTGTGAGTCCTTATCCATTCCAGACTGCTTGTACATTGAGCCAACAACTTCGTTAGACAACACAACAATGGGAAAGCACAATTTGAATTTCACTCTGGATTTCCCCAGGTGAGGAGGAATGAACACCTCCTGTGTTGGGGTATTGGTGCATTTTCCCCGTGAAGGGCTAATCTGAAGCTAATCTGCTCTGTTGCAGACTGGTGGCGGTGCAGCTCATGTTCAATCTGAAGGCAATCAACCTCCAGACCGTTCGTCACCACGAGCTCCCCGACTGTTACGATTTCACTCTGAGGGTATGTGGAAGCCTGCCACATGTCTTTCTGTTTCAAACCAGAAAATGACTTGCTGGTTTAGTGCACACAGTCAGCACGGGTATTTTCTGAAGAGTGTTGAGTACCACTGGGTCAGTGGTGCCTGGATTACTCTGTTATGGCTTAGTGTACCCAGTAAATGACCAGCAGTTGTCACTGTGGGAGGTTAAGCTTTGAGTGCTCCTGATGTGGTCCTGAAGTACTTGCTTGGCTTACAGCCACTTGTGCTCTAATCCATCTGAAGTATAATGAAAGTGTAAATCTCTTCTCTTTAGAGAGGTGCTTCTGGGAGGGGTTGTTTTCAGATCATAGAGGAATGAGAATATAGTTTGAAAGAATTTCACCTAGTAACTAGTTGATTAAGCAATTTGTGGCAAATACATGGTTCGCTGGATTTGCCTTTCATTTTAACAGCATTTATTTGAAGATACTGGAATTAGTTTAAGCTTAAAAAACTTTCATAACTTCTCCCCTAGCAGAATTATTCTGCATCATTATGCAGGCCTAGCAATACAGTGGGCTACATATGTAATTGTTTAACTTCATAAAGACATGCACCTTTTTTCATTTGTTTTTGTTTTTAATATAGATTGTGTTTGATAATAAAGCACACAGTGGAAGAATTAAAATAAGTTTAGACAACGACATAGCGATCAGGGAGTGTAAAGATTGGCATGTTTCTGGATCAAGTAAGTGACATAAATGTGTTCAAATTTTCATGCTGAAATTTTGTCCACTAGCACAATGTGTGTTAACCTTTTTCTTTATTAAAAGGTGGGGCACCATTGACATACAATCTCTAGTATTTGCACTCTAAATCCGATTTTCTAAGGAATTGTTTTTCAACCTCTGATCTGAAATCCTGGGAATCCAGCCACACCACTACTTTCTGTAGCAGTTCTCAAGGCTTGCACCGTTGATAATGTCAGACCAAAATTTTTCCATGCCTTACTGTACATCCTTCTATCTTTGGCTACTGAAATTATGCTGCTCATTTCTTAACGCAGAGTTGTGAACCATTCTAGTACCAGGCAACAGGGCACATGATAGTGGTGGAAAGTTGAAACTGATTTACTCTTATTTCAGGACTTCGCACCAGGAAAGATAAGGAAGCATTGTTGCTAAGGCTTGTTGGAGTGGAATGGCTAGAAACACTTATTGTTGCTTAAATGCCATTTGCTGTGTATTTGGCTGTAACTGAGGTGCACAGTATGGTTAAATTTCTTATATAGTGACTTACAAGAGTGAGCCACCTTTGTTGGCAACTATTTGGCCTGGTCAAAACATCGTCTTTTTCCATGAGCAAAAATAATCTTTGGTAGCCAAAGCTTTCCAGGACTTCAGATTGCACTGTGCAATAGGATGAACCAGGTCCTTTTTTCTACTTTGCCACTTTCCCCGTTGCTATGCCTGTGCTAGGAAATGCAGAGCTGGTAGTGCAAAAGGGGAACTGGTGTTTCTGTAAAGATGCAGGCTGGAATTAATTACTGGGGATCGGACGAAGCGCATCCCGGAGCCCAGCGGCCGTGCCAGCAGTGCGCAGCAGGCGGCGCTGCGGGAGCCGCTGCCGCCTCCCCCCCGCCGGGTCCGCGTTGGGTGCCCGAGCGTGCCTCGAGCCCCAAAACCATCTCCCGCCTCCCGGAGCCCCTCTGCTGTGTTCCGAAATCCAGGGGAACGTACCCAGGTCATGGCTGCAGCTGCACAATAACAGCTTCTCGCTGTTCTGCGCTGCGTGGCAAAACCAACTTAAACGGCAGCAGGGTGACAAGGCAGTGCTGGGTGAGCTGCTTCTGAGTGGTGCAGTTCGTGAAGTCAACTAGAATTTCAGCAGCCCATTTTATAGAATTGTTGCGTGTTCTTGCAAATTTAGCATTTATTTGTTTGATTGTTTTTTCTCAAACTACCATCCTTTTAGCATTAAAAATTTAATCCTTATACTGTCTCACCTAGTTTCAGCTGTATGGTAGGTATAAAAACAAACAAGCAAAAGATTTGGTGCAATGTTTAACGTTAGATGATCAAGAATGTGAATTTTAGTAACAAAAGAGATGGAGAACTCATGTCTAACTCGTTGATCTTGGCTAGCTGAGCAAGAGTACAAGTTATCTGCACTGCCGTAGGACAGAAAAACTGACTGTCAAATATGGTCTGAAAGAGAAGATACATATTATAAAGTTCCTAGGATTTTTGAAAGAATTTTTGAGCAGCTCTATGACTCCAAAGGCCATTCCAGTCCCTGTAAAATGATTAACTTTCAGCTATGATTCTGCAGGGCTGTAAGAAGCACTCATACTCTGGTATATTTTTGATGTGGTCTCAACCTTCCTAAATTTACTGAAGTGGTATCTGTTGTGCAGATGCACTTGTGTCTCTCATAAAATATGTCAGATAAACTTTTGTGGGAAAACAATGCTAAGATTTTTCTGAATTCAGTTCTATAAATATAGTTAACATCAAAACTTGATTTTTACTTCAGTGATGGCCAACAAGATTAAATGCACTATAAACATGTACATTCTTGTTCTTGCAGTACAGAAGAACACTCATTACATGATGATCTTCGATGCTTTTGTCATATTAACTTGTCTGGCTTCATTGATCCTTTGCACACGATCAGTGATTAAAGGAATTTGGCTCCAAAGGGTGGGTATAACTCCTTCTCTGGAAAGCCTTGTCTCATGTAAGCCTGGTTAACTGTTTTCTTTCCTCCTTTCCTCTAGGAATTTGTAAGCTTTTTCCTATATTATTATAAGAAAGAAGTATCTTTCAGTGATCAAATGGAATTTGTCAATGGATGGTACATCCTGATTATAGTTAGTGATGTCCTAACTATTGTTGGATCAACTCTAAAGATGGAGATACAAGCTAAGGTAGGCTCTTCACACGGTCAGATGGAAGCAAGACTGTTTCTGTCCCACCTAGGTTTAAATCTCTCAGAGGACTCGAGGCTGGCTGTACTTGCTTTCTGAGTGGCATGAAATTTTAAAACTCTACCTTCTCCTCCAGAATTGCAACTCATTCATGTTGTTTGTAGTAGCAAGATTTAAAAACTCCAAATATCACTCTATATTATAGTCCTAAATTACCTTTGCTCCCTGTGACTCTGAGGAAAAAAATGAAGTTCATCTCTGAAAATTTGACTGTTGACTTCCTGTCTTCCTCACTTATATTTGCTCATTTGATGGATTTTTTCAAATTTAGTATTTAACTTTTAGAAATCTGTTTACAAGTGTTTAACAGAGTCTCTCTCCTTAAATATCCCTTTGCTGCTTTCCCAGCTTTTGTTTTCCAGCATGTACATAACAGTTAGGCACAGCAGGTTCTGGGCTTTCACTTTCTACAATAAACTTGATATGGACAAAACTCAAAACTTGTAAAACATTACATTTTACAGAATTAGGGAAGAAAAAATATTACAATATGCTATCCTGAAGCACTCTGATTTTCAGATAATAATTGTTCTTCACAAAATCTGTAGCAGACTTTGAAGAGTGACATTGCAACCTAGTGGACTTTGGACAGTAGTGATGAAAGGATGGGTCTGGAATCCATCTGCTGACAGCTTGACTATCACAAACACCCTGTACAAATTGCCCTGTCTCACCGTAGCACCTATAAACTCACTGAGAGTAGAAAGAAGCTGTGAGGAAGCTGGCTAAGATAAGAGAGAGCTCCATCCTGCTTTGGGAGAAGCAAAGAAGAGAACAAGACTGGAATAAGATCTTGCATTTGGGATTCTTGTATCTTATATTATAAATACATCTATTTATATATGTAAGAGTATTTTACTAAAGCTCCTCTTTACAGGTACACTTCGCTTCATTTTGCAAGCCTTGTGGACCATAACAACAAGATCTTGTTCCATGTTACTGTATGAAAGGGGTTGAATAACAAGTTCACATTGAAGTAGCCTAAATTTGTTTCTTGTCAAGCTCTATATGAATTATACTGATAGGAAAGATTAGCCAATATCCATTGCCAATATCTATTATTTATGTTTTATTCTTAGGAGAATAGAAACAGAAATTAATGAAAACTTCTTATTCAAGTAAGCTGTCACGATCCATGTCAGAGTAGAGCTGCAGTTCAGGAACAGAGTATGTGCTAACTTGGATGAAAACAGGCCAGTATCTATAGGTGGAAAAAACAGCAAAGTGCTAATAGATACAAGTTCTGGATAGAATTCATTAGAAGCTAATTAGTCCTGTCCTTGATAGCTTTATATACTTCATAGTTCCCAACTACCTAACAAGATCCTCCTGAGCAATGCTGACAAGTCATGCTAATTTTTACAAACAGCTTTTCCTACTTCCTACTGGAAGAACTTTCACTGTTTTGTGTCATGTCTACACTGTCCATTGGGATGCAGTGCAGAGATTCCTAAGATGCTCTGAGGAATCAGTCAATGCAGATTCCAGAAGCAGTTTCTGCAAGTCTGGAAGCAGCATAAAAATGTTTGCAGTGCCACCGCAGATCTTGGTGAGCTGGATACAGAGGAGGTGTCTGCTTCTGCAGTGCACCTGCACCCTTGGCCTTGCAAATAAAGCTCATCTTGTCAGAATCTGTTTTACAAACAGCCATGTAAAGGCATCTGAAATGAGTTGCAATTGAAAGTGCCCCTGCTCTTTGGTGGGACCTCTCTCTAATGTATATTGCCTCAAACTAATTACTAATTGGGAGAGTTTGCCAAAGGAAAAATGTTTCTTAACAAATCTTTGTAGTAATGGGAGTCACAATTTAGAACCTGTCAGTCATTAACAATAATTAATTTATTTTCCTTTCTTATTTTTTTGTTTCTTCTCGTGCTTTTTTTCAGAGTCTGACAAGTTATGATGTCTGCAGCATACTCTTAGGAATATCCACTATGCTTGTGTGGCTTGGAGTCATTCGCTACCTAAGTTTCTTTCAGAAGTATAATGTAAGGATCTCCTGGGATCTTCATATTGTTGGTATTTATTCTGTTTGTTGCTATAAGAGGACTGGAAGAAGTATCTGGTTGAATTCTGACTGTTTGCATTGCTTTGTGCAGCTTCTCATCCTAACACTCCGAGCAGCATTACCCAACGTAATGAGGTTCTGCTGTTGTGCTGCAATGATCTACCTGGGCTATTGTTTCTGTGGATGGATTGTACTGGGACCATACCACGTGAAGGTAATGTTCTGACCATGAAAAAAGACAACCGGAATAACTGAATGAGAGTTGTTTTCTGGTTCTCCATGTCAAGGCTTCCCTTAATGTAAAAATAGTGCATCTTCAACATGATGCTGCTGTTTGAGGAGTCTGACTTCCATGACTCAATCAGACTTTCCTCAAGTTATGAAAGCTCCAAGTCAGAAGTGGAAGCTGCCGTGACTCCCAATCACATGCTGATATTTTAAGAAATAATTTCCATTTTGCAGAACGCCGGTATCAGACTAAAACTTTGGAGACATTGTACTTATCCCTCTTAAAAGAGAAATTTGCTTATCTGAATTGAATGTGCATGTGTATAGGTGACAAACTTTGCTTGTTCCTCAGATATTTTACTGTTTGCACCTTGTCATCCCCTGGGTGTAGGATGAGATCTGAGGCAGCCAGTCATCAGTGGTGTATGTTCTTCCTGTTATGTACAGTCTTGGTGTCCAAATAAAGCAGTGACACGTCCTTGTCTTCTTCCCTCCTCTCTAGTTTCGCACTCTGAACATGGTTTCTGAATGCCTTTTTTCATTGATCAATGGAGATGACATGTTTGCCACCTTTGCACAAATGCAGCAGAAAAGTTACATGGTTTGGTTATTCAGTAGGATCTACCTCTACTCCTTCATCAGTCTGTTCATCTATATGGTGCTGAGCCTCTTTATTGCACTCATTACAGATACGTATGAAACAGTCAAGGTAAGCACAAACTGTTCATTTGGAATAACAGTGCAAGATTGGTGCTATCAAATCTCTCATCTCCCTCAATATTTTAACTTGCAGTGCATGCCAATCTGAAGAATGACTACTTTTGAGGGTGCAAATTGATGACAGGAGGGTTTTTAATCCCTCTCTACTTCGTTTTCTTTAAAAAGTCTGTTTTCTGCTCCAATGGAAGCTAAATATCTACTAAAAAGCAGTATTTTATACATTAGGTATATTTATATTCTATATATATACATTCACAGAACCTATACATTAGGTTCTGTAAATCTTATAATTTCAGATTTGAGCGGTGTCTGAAAAGTGGTCTAGGGAGAATTTGGGTTATTGTAGGTTTTAGCCTTGTTAAAGGTTTAACTAAGTATCAATTTTTAGCACTACCAGCAAGATGGCTTTCCAGAGACAGAACTGCAGAGATTTATAGCACAGTGCAAAGACTCACCAAACTCTGGGAGGTACAGGTTAGAGGAGGAAAGTTCTGCGTCTCTCTTCTGTTGTTGTAATGGTATGTATCTATATTAAAATTACCTATTACGGTATATGCAAAAGCAACATGCTAAAAAATGTCCCTGGTACAATGTTTATGAAAAGTACTTAAATTTTGGGGGAAGTTGGGGAGGGAGGGGGAACCCACACAAAAATCCCAAACTATTTCTAATGAACAGAGCACTTCAGCAAAATGTCTGCAGCCAACAAATTTCTTAGAAGATGTGAGGGAACTTCCGAATTAAGAATCACTTAACGTGTGAAAAATTATTCAAAAAGTTTGTTAATATTTACAGTAACTTGGGAACCCCATATGTGTAATGTGTAAGCATTAACATTTCCTGTACTCACTGCAACAGGCAGGACTTAGAGAATTCATTCAGTGTTCTCTTATCCACTTTTTAATCACACCTTGTGCAGGCAACAGGCCTGAAACTTGGGGAGAAAATCAGCTTGTCAAGGTTTTAAGACAGCATGCAGTTTAAGATACTATCACAGCACTTGGAAAACATTGCCTACCTTCCATTATGGAGAGAAAATGCTTCAGTTATTTGAAGTTGTGTTTCTTCAGGAATACTGATTGCAGGATACGTGGTTTATATTTAACCTGGCTGGCAGCAAGTCTGAGTCTTCCTTGCTGAAGAGCCTTTCGGTGGGGGAGCTGAAAAATATTTGCCGCTTGATTAAAAAGATCAAAGGTGTTTGCAACTCCTTGGTATTGGGCTTTTCTGGTGGGCTGTATTGTTATATGCCTGATAGAATGTATTTATGAGAGGGAGGAGATGGGGATATATTTTGGAGCAGGGAGATGACAGAGCCTGCTGTGAGCCACCCCCTGTTCTGACCGAGTGTCTTACTGGAGATAAAAGTGTGGGATGAAGCAGAGCAGGGCATCTTGCTCCTGGGTAAAGGGCATGGACACATTAATATTTCCTTTTCTGCACACACCTCTCAGTTTAACTAGACGAGAAAGCCAGCATAAGATGTGACAGGGTGGGGATGTAATAATTTTCCTACTGATTGTGCAGTGGGGATCAGGCATCTAGGAGAGCAGTCTCCTGTTCACAATGTTTGCTGGTGGTTCATAGCAGTTTCTTGTCAATGAATGCCAAATTATTAATAGTTCAGTTGCATTTTTAAGGCTCCTTGTACAGTGAAACTATTATTTTGATGCATGTACCTGACAGCTTCCCCCTCCTCTCTTGTACAGGTTGTAGTGAACGTATTTAATGGATTGTGGGAGCGTCTCATGGAGACTTTAAAGCAGCACACATTGCAAGAACTGGACAATGGAGCTGGTGGAAAACCTTATCTCTGAAGACTTAATTGGCTTTTCTCAAAAAACAGTGTAAGCCTGTGGCAGAAGTTTATGCTAAACTTACAGACTTTCTGATTATACATTCACTGCTAGTTCAGAGGGCTTGGGGATGGTTTTTATTAGTTTTATTCTATTTGTTTCCTCAGTTAAATTGTGCTAGAATGCAAAGGGCATGAAAACCTGTCTGTGTTCAAAGACTTGGCTAGATTATAAGAGTAGAATATAAATGTAGTTACTTTCAACTAGAAGTAGAACTAGTGCTGGACAACTTCAGCTTTGAACACCAACCTAGCCCTCAGTACTGCAGATATTATCTGTCTGTGGCTGACCTGTTACTGAATGAATGAAAGCTCACTAGAGCCCTCAGCATGTTTTGTTTATTTGCACTCACAGTAAAAATAAATCCTATGGAATTTGGTGTAATTTGTTTCTGGAGTCATTACAGTGAGTTGATACACAAGCCACTCAAATATAGCTGAAAGCATAAAATAAATATTTCTTGAAGCAGAAATACCACTGGATGTAAGTGGTAGTTTATTCTCAGAGAGGCTGGGATTTGCCAGGCTGAACTGAAGTTTGAGGGATGAGTTTAGTGGAGAAATGTTCTCATGTATCAAGCACTGGGAAGGGTCAGTTACAGTGTTCAGCTTAACAGTGTTTGGATCTTATGTTTTTAATGGAAAAATCAGACAAAAACACTTTCAAAATATCTTTTTTTTTTTTTTTAAATTTGGAATCTTTCTCTGGCATACAAGTCTGTAAACCTGAAGTGTAAACTAACTTAGAGACACAGGAGATATGTCTCTGAGAGTCATATCTCTCCACACTTTAGAAACTGGATGTCCTACCAACCTAATAACCTGCTACTGTCAGTGGCTGGCTGAAACATTAGCTCTTATAAAAGTTCAGTTTTGACAATTTAGTTTATATTCTTTGTTGATTGTGATACTATTTAATGGATGCCTTATTTTCTATAGTCTATTCACTCTGGGAGCAGAATAGAAAACTAAAGGGAAGCATATTTTAGGGAACTTGCATTTGTGAGCAACATTGCTGTAGCTGTGTGTGACAATGTATAATGCTGCAGAGGACATTGAACATGTTCTGTCTGAATGCTTACACATTGTAAATGTGCTACAATAAACACTTCCAGCTGCAGTAAGTATTGGGTGTGTCAGTATTCATTTTAAGATTAAATATGTTGCCAGGTTAATATAAGAGCTTTGTTTTTTAATAGCACTATCCAATTTCTGGCATGAAACTGAGCGTGTGAACTTGGATTTCCTGTAGTCATGATAGTTCCTGTGGACCCTGGCAAGGACCTGTTTCCAGCTGATGTTAAACAGCATTTCAGAATTTGCCATAGAAACAAATACTCAAGTATTTAACCTTACACTAAAAACACTCCACAAATTCAGCAAAGGCAAACCAAATGCAAGGCGTAGGCAGAACAGATTATTCACAGTATCTGAAAGCTTTGTGTGCTGAGGTCCTTGTCTTTTAACACCCACCTAAGACTGAAGACTTCTGAAGCTTTTCAAGAAGATGCAAGGCACTCTTGCCTCGAAAAGCAAATATTAAGTGACCATGTTTTCTCTTGACACAATTAACTCCTTATGGATCTTTGACAACACACAAAATATAACATGCACATCACTATTGTATAAAGTAATTTATGTAAGGAATTCTGACAAGGGTGGCAAGCACTTTAGGATCAATGAAATGCAGAAGGCAGATTTACATTGCTTTTTCATACAGAGTTAAGAGAAAGCTAAGATTAATAATTCACTTAAAATACAGGTACATTTTGTAAACAGCTATGGAATACTTTGTTTGCCAATACAGTTATAAGGCAAGAAGTGGTCTGATTTCATTTAGAAACGGGGCAGAACATGTGCTTTGTCACAGTTAACTTATTAAATTGGCAGCAAGTTTCAACAAAATTTGGTAAGAGCTCTAAAGCATCGAATTCTTACAGTTTTACAATAGCAGAAAGAAAGCATGCAGTATCAGCATAAGGCATGGAAAGCTACAACGGGTGACCACAAAGCAGGAAAAGATACTGCATATAGATTCTTTCTATTCCTAATAAAAGTGGAGGTCTTCCTCTGAAGAGTGGTTTATATTGCCTGAAGTGAAGCGTGTTTTGCAGTGAAATCCCTAGTAGAGTCTTTAAATGATCACCTGTGCTTGTGCTACAGCTAAAAAGTCAATTAACTGAGATGCAGAAATTATTTGGAAAACCATGGTCTGTGTTACTTCTGCTGGATTCCATAACTTTCAATTTAGTATTAAAAGGAAGGAGGGAATGGTTGATGAATTACAAGTTGCCTTCAGACAGTAATGGGCAGGGGCAGACCGTGAAGCCTCAGGGGAGGGCTATCTAAAAGGAGAAGGATGTTTAAATCAAAGGATAGGATGCGGTGAGGGGAAAAGAAAGGACAACTGCTTATAAATTTAGCAGGGCAGCAATCATGTATTCCTGGCTATGGGTGCAGGTTGTTACACTGGGAAAGAAGAACAGTACCTTGAAAGGTTACTGGCTTACAACTGCTCAAAATGTCCGGTTCTGACTGGGAAAGTAAATGCTGCTTATATATCTGATACTTACTTACATTCTGGGTTTCTAAAGAAAAAAGCAGACACTCAAACATGCATTGCTCACCTTGCTGCTACTGCTGGCAGTCTAAGTGCTTGCTTGTCTAGGTTTCTGACCTGCTTGATCCTTGGTGTTTAAGATCTTCATCTGCCTGAGTATTTTGCCCACCTGAGAAGAAGTGAGTCAATGCTGTGTTTTCTAGCCTGCTGGCTGTATTTGAGATGAAGTACAGCTCTGCCAGATCTGTGGCTGCTGCTGTTGTGTGCGTGGTGAGGTTTTTTTTATCTTATCAACATATGTGCTGGTTATGGCCTTGCAGAGCCAAGATGTGTGACAATGATCTTATTCTAAAAAAACCCTTGTGACTTCAGAGTATCAGTGATCTCAGCATTAGCAATGCTGGTAGTACATGTAAAGCTGCATCCTGGAGACATCGGTATCTTTATGCTGATACAATCAAGCAGGCACAGATAGAACCCTAAAATGCAGTTGGGGAGAACAAGGAAGCAGATAATGCATCTGATAAACTAATGCTTAAATATGCCATCCTAAGGAAAACAGGGCTTTCAGCCCTGACCAAGAAGCTGTGGAGGGCTAAGAGACTTCAGTTGTTGTGACTCTCACTGGGCTCTGGAAAGTCACCTGAAAATACCAGTAGTCAGTATTTCCTCATGAAAATAAGTTGCAGGGTGCTAACAGCTGTTTTCATACCAAGGCTTATTTCAATGCCAGTGTTTTGCATATACAGTTAGGGAGAACTTGTTTTCAGCAGAGCCTGGACCTGTAAACATAATGAAATTACACTGAGAGGAAGAGAAGTGGGGGCCTTACTTGTTTCTAAGTGCCAGTTTCCATGTTGGATTGAAGCACAACTCTCAAGGGAAGGTAAACAGTGTGCATGCAGAGTAAGAAATCAAATTCAGATATGCTCATACCTATCCAGTATTAAAATGTGTAAAAGCATAATTTATCTGGCAGATAGGGGGGACAGGAACAGAGACAAGAGATAGGACAACACACAGACACTGCTGTAATAAAACAAACCTGTGGTTGCACCTGTGAGGAGCATCTTCCTGCCTCAGGCAGTAGCTAATACCAGAGGAAGCCTTAAGAAAATTTTCATGCATGAGCTGACACAATGGTCTTGCAGCTAATGTTGAGAAACTGCATATGGATGTTTGTCTGGGCTTTTGTTCCTTCTTCTCCCTCACACAGTGTGACCATAACCAAATACAGCATCATCTGAGAGCATTATGTAAGAATCCTGCACTGCCCATGCCCACTGTGTGGGCAGGTAGAGAGCTCAGTTGCTGCAATGATGCCTCTTATGAGTCTACATTCTGTTTTGAACACCCTAGTTTGGAGTAACTGCACTAAACCACATCCTCTGAGGAGCTAAATACCTCTTGACCTGCAAGACGACCAACTCTGTAGTAGCTAATCTCACCTGCAGTCTTCCCTGCACGTTATCTCCGTGTCTACAACTACTAGTTGACAGTAAGGCAACTACTGTTATGACAGAATCAGAGATTCTGCTGAGCTGGAGGCGACCCACGAGGATGATCCAGTCCAACTCTCAGCCCTGCACAGGACATCCCCAAGTGTCACACCAGCCCCGCACGGGACATCCCCAAGAGTCACACCATGTGCCCGAGAGCACCGAGCCNTGGCTGCGGGCCCGGCCCATCCCGCCGGCCGGGACCGCGATAGCCCCGGGGCAC
Source organism: Melanocharis versteri (assembly GCA_013397845.1). Lineage (NCBI taxonomy): Eukaryota > Metazoa > Chordata > Aves > Passeriformes > Melanocharitidae > Melanocharis > Melanocharis versteri. The sequence continues at coordinate 210,303 of VZTG01008007.1, read as the reverse complement.
GGGGAGGGCCGGGGAGCCGCTCGGGAGGGCAGCGGGCGCAGGAGGGCAGCGGGCGCAGGTGCCGCGGCGCACTCGTGTCCCAGGCTGCTGCACACGGTCGGTCCTGCGCTCCGCAGGGAAGGCTGGCCGGCAGCGCTGCGCAGGGGGCGGCGGAGCGCTCCGCGTGTGCCCCGGCTGCGGCCGCTCCTCCCGCGCAGCCGAGCGGGTGGTGACGGTGGGAGCTCTGCACGGGAGGGCTTTCCCTTCCACTTCTGAGAAGCGCCAGGCGATGCCGTCCTCTGGCAGAGTGCTGAGCTTAGTAGAGATCGGGAAGGCGAAGCTGGGGTTGCCCAGGCTGATATGGAGAACTCAACTCGATGATGGTTTTTTTTCCGGTTTTTTTCTCCTTCTTGCCCCCTTAGCCTAACACCCCATCAATCCCGTTAATACCTCTTCAAGATACAGAGCTCAAGTAGCTTAATGTTGCTGATATGGAGCTCTGATGGACACTGTTAGTGTCGCTACAGTAGTGAGTTACTCATTAAATAAAAAGTAAGTGACTGTGCTCTTAGCGCATTTTAGCCACTTGATTCAATGGTGCTTTTTCTGCTGGGTGAGGAGCTAAGCATTACAAGTGTATTTTGTAAGTGGGTAGCTGTAAATTGTAGTCCTTACTGTTGAAACCTCTTTCTTGAGTGGAATGTTGAGCTCTAAAATGCCTCACTACAAAACAGCCGGACAACAGACTGTCTTACCAGCTCCAGCAGTGAAGTGTTGGTTACAGTAATGCAGCTGTTAGAATTGAGTTAGTAACAGTTGTTAAACACGAGACACATGACACCTGGATGTGCACCTTAGCATGCATAGCACAGTTAGTCTTCATTCACAAAAATTTGGTTGTGTCAGTGCTTCACAAAATGCATTATGGAAACCCATTGAGTGGTGTTAATTACGCTGATGTGTTGGAATTGAATTATTTCATTGCTCTATCTTGAGCTGGGTACTTTGTTTCAATTAGGTTTAGATCATTAGGCTAATGACCATGTGGTAGAACTAGATGGTTTGCTTTAAATATCGTAAGTCACTGGTAATCTCTTGGAGCTTCTAAACTTCTTCAGTGCTTTGGTTGAAGGTCCTAGTTCTGCAGATTTAATGTGGTCTATTTGGATGTAAATTTTAATCTATCCTAGAAATGAATGAATTGAAAAACAGTTGATGTATTTCACCTGTTGCCCTGTTACCTGTTTCACCTGTTTAAGAAATGAATTGTTTCTTAAATACTACACCAGAGAATGCCTGTTTCTTATTGGAAGACAAAGTCCAACAGTGATACAGGCTTGAATCTTGGATCTTCCTCTTAAGCCAAAAAAATGTGTTGCTTTCATTGGCAAATTTCCTGCTCATAATTTCTACAGTTAATTAATAAAGGGAGCTAAAGACATCAATGAAAATAATCCCTAGCCACAAGTGAGAGTTATGTAAAGGTGAAAGTGCTGTTATTAGCCAATATCAAGTTTTTGGAATAGCTGTAGGGTCTTGACACACATCTTTGGGGTAAACCATTATGTCTTTCATGGTATGTATTTGAATATCAAAAAAATAATGTTTATTATAAAGTTTGCTGTTTGATTTTGTTTGGTTTGTGGGGTTTTTGGCCTTTTTTGTTTTTGTTTGTTTGGCTTTTTGTTTTTAAAGATTTGTCACTTCTGATACGCTTTTACTGGAAGCTTAGGGGAGGATTTTGCTGAAGTCTTGGAGTGGTTCTTATGTCATACCTTCATGCTTTAAAATTTGGCCAGATTTAGCTTAACCCTGTTCTGTTCCTCTTCCTTTCCCACCTCCTCTTATCACTTTCGCTCTGGGTTAGCTCTTGTTCGCTGTGTACCCACACAAATGCTTCTGCCTGCTGAAGAGAAGCTGGTACAGGAGCAGGGATGTCTTTGGGTGTCAGTGCAGGACTGAAGTATGTAGGTACCTGTTTCCTTAATCTATGCTCACAGCTGTAATTATCACATGCTCTTCTGTCAGGTGTGTTTACATTTTCCAAAGTTTTTGTATCTTAGACGTTACTAAAGCTAGTCCAGTATGTTTTTATTATAAGTCTAAATTGGGATGCTGTCCACAGTTTCTTTTCCTTGGAAACTTCCCATGTTTTTCCTGCTTCAAAAACCAAAATCATCCTGCCTCTCATCATCATCATGAAAGATTGATTTAAAGCTGTGGAGGAAAGATAACTTTTGAGCTTTTAACATTAAAATAGATTTTTTTGTTGTTTTCACTTCCTCTTCTGAGGAAACACCACAGTGTCAGCTTTACTGTGCTTTTTTAACTGAAATTTCTCTTCTTGTGGGAAAGCTGGTTCTAGCAAATCAAATGTGCTTAGCAAATCTACAGTTTGAGCTTAAATACCTGTGCACTTCAGATGGGTGAGAACACAAAAAGTAAAAATGAAAAAGTATTCCAAGTCTGAAAACTTGGAATCAATGCTTTTGGTTTTGAACCTCAGACAAAATTTTATCCTTTATAAAATTCAGAACATCAGGAATAATATTCTGAATGGTAAGTGGGACTGATAATCAGCCAGTGACAGATATGGTCCTCTTAACATGTAAAGAGAGGAAAAAAATTACAAGTTTGGTTCTGATCTGCGTGTGAAGTAAGAAAGTTCTAAAAGTTTATGACACTGGAAAACAGGGTTAAAATGATTAGGAGATGGGGAAAGTTTTTTCAATGTCCCATTCAGCTGAGAAGGAGAAACTTAAGGTGGTTTTAGACACTTAGAACAACAGTCCTCTGTTCTTGGTCCTCTGATTTTTACATGCCCAGGTATTTAATATATTTATTTAAATAAATAAATGCCTATGAATTTAGCCCTTAAAGCTGCATGTTCGTAACAGAAGTGTGTGTAAAGCCTGCTCTGGTTTAATCTTTAAGACACCTTTTTCTTCTGCTAGCGTGTGTATTTTTCAGACAAATGTGTCAACAGTGGTCCCTCTTAGTTTCAAATGGATTTTTAGGAGAGTAATAGCAAGTCTACATTTCTTTTTATTACAGACCCTCTTATTTAATGCTTGGTAATTATGTCTGAATGGTATGGTTTAATGATCAGATGTGTTTGAATGATTTTTAACCATGTGATGACAGGGAAGTATTTTTGCATTTCGGTAGAATAACCCAAAAGCTATTTTGGACCTTTTATGTCATGTGGTGATCTGAGGAGAAACTGCAATGAGGAAATTGTCTGCCAAAGCGTTCTGTTGGTTTCTAATTAATATGTTATTTATAGCAGAAATAGGATGACTCAGTCAGATTTGGATCTAAAAGAGACGGCTTTGAAAGAGGATTTGAAGTTCTACTTCATGAACCCATGTGAAAAATACAGAGCAAGACGTCAGATACCATGGAAACTGGCTTTGCAGATTTTGAAGATACTTATGGTTACTACACAGGTAATTCTCTGTTTTTACTCTTAGAGTGGCAATGATGTGCAGGAGAAGCAGGTCTGTGCTTCTGGGCCTTTCCACCCCGGGTATTTGTTACTGGTTTGAACTTCCCACTTCAGTCCATAAAGAAAAAATACTATGAAAGTTGTTTCGAGGGGGAAGAATAACATAAATTACAAAAGCCTTCTGGGGATTTTTCGGGCAGTGTTTGACCAGGTATTTTGCCATTTTTGATAAAGTAATACTTTGAAGCAAATTACTCTTGCCACTGAATTCAGCACTGTCTTCTGGCTTGTTGTCCAGTACTGCTTTTCGTTACATTCTTAGGTTACAGTTTCTCTGGACTGTTTCGAAAGTGATATTTCCTGATACCTAATCAGAAAATTGAAGTGTACATGTTCAATGTGAAGGTGCTATGGTTTCTGATGGTGATGGGATGACTGGGCTATAGGAATTGGATGTTCCTCTTCCTTCTGTCTTCAAATAATGCATTTGAAAAGTTGTGTACTGTTTGAGATACTATGTGGAGGCAAAGAAGAGGGTGTGTTTAAACTGCATGGGTATCACAGTGTAGTTGGTTATTTTACAGTCCTCTGATAGTGACTCACATGGAGGGAAGCAAAATGGGACACACATATAGGTAGAAATTTACTTTTTCTGAACCTTTGAAATGCAAGACTGACATCTGACAGTTCGCAAGAGCAGCTAAATATACGTGCTGAGTTGTGGGACCCCTGGTTTGTGTTTGAGTCGCCTGCTATGAATGAAATGAAGCACAAGCCCAGCTTATGCCTGCCTGTGTTTCATTGACTGTGGCAGGCTCTGGGGTTTGGCCTCTGCTGGTGCCGTGCTGTGCCCAAATCCTGACAGGCAGGAGTGGGACGCAGGGGTTGGTCTGTCTAGGCAAAGCTCATTAAAGTAAGTGATTTACGTTAGTGCTGGCACAGCTGTGGCCTGTAGAGATGGAGCTGATGGGAGTAGGGATTGCATTAAAGTGTGTGGGGGAAGGAGGTGGTGGGCAGTGTGAGCACAGTGTAAGCTGATAGGAAGGGGTGCCCTGGCTTTCTTTACTGGCAGCTGCACTCGTATTTGGGTTGTTCCTCTTCCTTCAAAGACAGGACAGTACACTTTGCATGTGAATGATGGTAGAAAATACAGCTTCACATGTCTCTGAAAAGGTTCAGTACTGCCATCTGTCCTAACCTACTGACTTCAATTTTTGGGGGTATCATTGAACATGTAACTTTTCTGTCTGCTGCCGCAATCTCCCACTATCCTTTGTGAGCAGAAGGGGTGCTCTGCTGCTTGGTTTTCAAAGGCGATGAGATTTTCTGGACTGCTGCTTGAGATTTTTCTTGCCAGCCCTTGGTTTTGCCCAGATACCAGGCACAGAGCTGGGGCTTGGGGATATCCTCCTGCTACTGTGCCTGTGAAAGAAGCTCTTGCTGAAAAGCCAAGCAATTTCTAGGCTCTGTTTGTTTTCCTTGGGGGTGGTGGTGGGAGTGGGAACATCCATATGGCAGGAGAACACAAGTCTTCAGTAGTAACTCTGCTGTCTGCTGTTCCTTCTCATTTTAGCCTCCTTAAGCAGCGCCTGGGTCAGGCAGGTGGTGCTTTTTATTGCTGGAGGGTCCTGCACAGCTTTGCTCTAATCCTGTGCCATGCCGGAGGGGGGAAAGGTGCAGGAATTTGGCCATAGCAAAGCAGAGCGTTTCAGGGGTAGCAGGTTGTGCTGTTAAGTTAGCTTGTTTGCCATTTGCATCCTCCACAAAGGTTTTTGCAAATTCAGGTTAGAGCTGTTGGTCCATGATATGTAAAAGGTGAATATCATGGCTGAGGTGTAAAAGGTGGATATGTAGAAGGTGAATATGTAGCTGTATGTTCAGCTGCTGCATTTAGATTTGTTTCTCTTACCCTGCATGTGATAGCCTTGGCTTTGGTAGTCTTTTGCCATTAGTTAACAGGTCCTCTACTCCTGTTGTAGCAGAGTTACAGCAACAGGCACCTGTCTGTTTTGTATTTACTATAATTGAAAGCTGTTTCCAAAATGCTGCTGCTTGACCACTGTTCAAAATTCAGACGTGTTTCTTTTTTTTCCTCTTGTCAGCTTGTTTTTTTTGGTTTGAGCAACCAGCTGGTGGTCTCTTTCAAAGAGGAAAACACTGTTGCTTTTAAACACCTATTCCTGAAAGGCTATTCTGGAACTGATGAAGATGACTACAGCTGCAGTATATATACACAACAGGATGCTTATGATAGCATTTTTTATGTTATTAATCAGGTAAGTATGAGTGTGTGTTTATAACTGTGTTAAAGCTGAAGCTACAGCTATAAACTTCTGCTAAGTTTCTGGTTTTCTGTTTCCATTCTTGGATTTCAGCCTTGATATTTCACTAAATCAGTGTAGGTGGGGTGTCCTGAAGTTTGTGTTGTAGCTGAATTTTTGTCTCTTGGAGATGAATCCAAACCAGAATTTTACACAGGTGATTCTTAATACCAAAATCCAAAAATTTTGAAAATTGGTCATCTTGCATGAACTGGAACCTTGGTTAAGGTCTTACTTTGAAGACCTATGGGCCTGAATATACCTATGCATGGTATTTAAAAAATTTGTCCTTGCAGCTCTCCTGAATTGCAGCTTTGTAGCAGGAGCTGGAGGCCTCAAAATGTGGAATATGGTACTTAGGAGTGTAGGGGCATTCACCCTGGTTAGGGATGGCATTTTAAAGAACAGTACCTTTACAATTTTCAGAGAAAAGTGAATAAATCTAGGATGAAAATTCTGTTAATGTTTTTGTATTTGATATTAATACATTTGGAAGTCACGAGATGAAAGACTCTGGAATATGAAATGTCTCTTGTGTTGGGAGTGATGATAAATCCAGAAATGTTTAACACTGGATGAATAAAAAGTGGCTTTAAACCACCTTTCATTTTCACTGGCCTTGGCATGTGAGCTCTGGTGCTTGGATTAAAGCAGTGTTGCCCCTGCCAGCCGTGCCCAGCAGCATCTGGAAGTTGCAGGGCTGTGAAGGGCCAAACCTCATTCTCAAATACCCACACATGCGGGCTTGCTGCTCTCCTGTCCTCTCCTGTAAGCTACAGCAGAGCCACCAGCAGATCAAATGTGCTGGACAACACTCAAGACTCTCATTCCTGGCATTTTAAATGAATGGTGAAGTAGTTTTCTCAATTTTTCTTTGAACTCTCAATATTGCCACTGTTTCTGCCATAAACTGTGCTTGCTTGCTTTTTTTTTCTTCCTTGCTTGCTTTGTTTCACTTTCCTTCTTTTGTAGGCACTAAGGCTGAGGTGAATTCCAGATACAAGACAGTAGAGAAATAATAGCTTTATATCCTCAAGAATGAGCCAGGCATCAGAAAAAGGTCTCTTCATAAAATGTCTGTGTGATATAAATGTAGTCATGTCCTTTAAGGAGACTTAAATTGTGAAATCTGTGTTCTCTAGTGTCCTGTGGAGCTCCTGAGGCTTTTATATCACATGTAAGAATTCAAAAAGTATGCTTTTAGGTGAACATTATGACTACTGTTGCCTTTTCTTTGTCTGTCTTTAGAGGGGGCCTTGTGGGAAGAGCCAATCTAGATGACTCCTGAGATAAAAGTAAAGTTGTTGGTTTTTGTTTTTGGTTTTTTTTTTGAGGTGGGCAGCTAGAAGACGTGGGGTTTGGTGTTCTGGTTTGTGTTCTTGAAATGCATGTTCGGGTGGGTGAAGTGGAAGGATATAACATTACAGAAAATAGTAATTGTGCGCTGCAAGGCTGGAGTTGTAAAAACCGAATTTTAGCCTTTGTGTAATGTACCACTGGGGATATTTTAACACTTTGGAAAAAACCCCAAACAGACCAGCAACATAAAAGCCCAAACATGCTTTTACACTTGGAAGAGTACACAGGTTTCCCTTGCTTCTCTACTGGCTTCAAGCTGAGGTTTCTGTTATGAAGCAGCTGAGTGAAGTTGTGAAGTTGTTACTCTTGTGCTGTGCCCTGAGGCAGAGGCTGTAGACCCAGGATGTTCTGCTGCCTGCTCTGAGGCTGCTTGGAAACGTTTAAATGGGAATTTTGCTTTTACCGTTTCATGGTGTTGTTTGAAAGCGGCGCGTGGGTAGCCCAGCACCTCGTGCTGTGCTGTCAGCAGGGCAGAGCCTGGGCGCACACGTGGCTGGGGCAGCAGCTGCTGCATGCAGGCATCTGGAGACGTCCTGGGTGGGGTCAGGAGCTGTGACTAACTGCTCTTTCCACTCACTTGACCTGCCTTAGTCAGACGTGGCTTCCTTAGCTCACCCTGAGTTCAGATATCGTTCTGACAGGGTGAGGAGGCCATGCTTTACTCCTGGGCTGTCTAAGCTGTGTACTCAAAGTGGCACTGCACGGCAGAGCTTTGCATAGAAGTGTGGTAGTTTCTGTTGCAGTTCCAGTTCTGGACATGGAGTGTGTGCTTGTTAATGACTGGTGGGATGCTGTACCTCACAAGATGGGCTAGTGGCCATAATGCCCATAGGAAGGGGGAAATAGGATGACAATGAATGATGCATAATAAAGAAATCCATGTTCAAGGGGGAAAGGGACTAATCTTTATCAAAGCCAGCTGAACAAATTTTTGAGTAACAGGGAACCTTGCCTGGCTTCCCATGTTTATTTACTTCAGGCCTCCAAGAAAGCTAAATACTTTCTTGAGAGCAGAACACTGCTGTACGCTGCCCTGAGCTCTTTGGTGAGGTGAGGTAATGATAAAAACTAATGAATTACTGTGTGTTTATGCCTTCTTCCCCGAAAAGCCATGGGTCTGCCTGGCTTCTCTTGGACAGTGTTAGCTCTTGGGAAGCTGAGCTGGCAGGCAGCTGCCTTCATGGTTAGTCATTGATCTCCTGAGCTGCTGGGGAGCCAAGGGCCACAGAAGAGCTGTGCCCTGGGGGCTTGCCTCTCTTGTGCAGGACTGGAAGGTGTGAGTCCAGGGATCAGAGGGTGTATCTTGCTTCCAGTAGGCACCAAGGCTGTGTGGAAAGCAAGTCGGGAGAGGACTGGCCTGGAATGTAGTTCTTGGTGTTGTGGTGCTTGGTTTGGCACAGCTTTATTTGCTTCCACTTTCAGTCCTTGTTTTCAAGCGTATCTTGCAAATGAAGAAGGCGACTTGTGCTGTATTTTGCAGTAAGTGGAAAAAGAAAGTACCCTCCTCACAGGCAAGTTTTCAGCTGCTTCTGTGCATGTGTAAAGCAGGCGGGTTAAGTTACTTCTGGAGGCTGCTTGAGCTCTGTTTGTACCCTGGTTGCTGGTTATATAGTGAATGCGTGGCTTCCCTCTTCTGCAGTCACACGGGAGCAGCTTTGGTTTTGATCTTGGCGTGGATTTGATAAGAACTGTGACTTGGATCACGTGTAAAGCGATCAAGTTTCAAGTGGTGTGAAAACTATCACCTGCATGAGGTGAAGACATAAGATATCCCTGGGGGGTGTGTGGTTAGCAGCAATACTGCACTGAAGTCTCTGCCAGGCATCTCATTAACAGCTGTCTGACACGTGGCTGATCACTTGCAGGCAGCCCGTGGGCACAGGGCTCCCACCACCATGTCACCAGGATGCTGATCACTGCTAATTAGTGGCCACCAGGCCTCTTGTCTGTAAATGGAGTGTGAAAGTAAAGATTTTTTTTTTTAGTTCAAAGACCTGTATTGATACACATAACTTTGAGGTTTCAATTTACTAAATAATGCAATAAAGATGACTTTCTCCAACTTCTACTTCTGTTTTTGTGTTTAAACTAGTACAGGCATTTAAAGAACACATCCCTGGGGACACTTGGTTATGAACATGAAGAATCAGGTTTAAAAATCTGTAAACAACAGTACAAGAGAGGCACAATGCTTTCTTCCAATGATACACTGAACATCGATGTTTCTACTGAAACAGGTACAGTACTGTTGTACTTAAAATGTCTTGCTGTGGCTTACTTAAACTCTAACTCTAAAGCTTAAAACCAATAGCTTTTTGTGTGGCAATCACAGGAACATTACCATGCTTCTTGCCTATTTCCGTCTTGGTTTTTAGTACTTGTCTGTGTGTGTAAGATTATAAGAGGCTCTCTTCAACCACTGTCATTAGCAGGTTGTGGAGCTCTTTGTAGTTGATGGTGAGGTGGTGTTTTGTTGTTCTTTTTCTTAAACATACCTCTTCCCCCTCTGTGCAGGAGGTTCAAATACAGACCTCTGGATGCTGGTCAGTCTGTACCTTCCGTGGGTGGGTGCCCTTACTGCCTCTCAGAGCTGAGTGCTGGCTGCTAGCTGCTCAAGAGTTACTACACAAACCTGCTTCTGACCCCAGTAGTTGGGCCTCTGAGTAGGTTTGCTCAAAATTAATGTTTTGCCTGATTAGGACTTGCTATGCACACTGATTATCTCGTTTTAATGCTACTTTCAATGTGAAGTTTTTATGATAACCTGTTTTCCTCTTGTCTTTCTAGAATGTATCCTTTTAAAGCCCAAGGAACTAGCTGGTAAGAAGGCAGAACTGAAGCTGAACCCTTCTTTTTTCAATCTTGAATTTTACAGGTAAAGTGATGGGGGTTTTTTATGTCAACTTCTCCTTTCATACTGATAAGGTGGGTTCTGCTTTGTGCAGTTTGAATATACTTTTGTAGTAATTAAATATATTTGTACCCTTTTTGAAATATCCAGGCTTATACAGGTTGAAATCTCCTTCAAGCTGAAAGGCATTGCTCTACAGACAATCCATGCCCGTGAATTGCCTGACTGCTATGCGTTTCAGAATACTGTAAGTGAGAATGGGCTGTGGCACTTCCAACGCTGTATGTGTAACAAGAGCTTAAGCTAAGGTGTAGGTGTCATCCTCATATCTAGACTGCAGGGGAAACACAGCTGAGCGTGTCCTGGCCCTTACCCCTCCTTCCCAAAGGCTGCTGAAATGGTGTTGCTATGGGACAATGTTGTTTTGTAACATATTCCAGTTGGTAGCTTCATAACCTGAGAAGGGGATAAGGAATTGTTCTTCATCTAAAGGTTAAATGTGAAGTTTGGCCTCTTGGAATACTGCTCATTAGGCAATACCTGTCATTTCCTCAAATAATGTCTACAGCATCGTTTATGGTGACAACTTTCTTAAAGCCTATCTGATCAACAATATTAATGCATGCTGTGTCTAAAGCACTTAGCAGGATTTGTTTTCTGGAATGAAATCTTGCTAGTCCTGTTTCTGATATAGCTCTGTATTTTCAGATAACTTTCAATAATAGAGCCCACAGTGGAAAAATCAAGATCTATTTTGATAGTGACACTGACATTCAGGAATGCAAAGACTGGCACATATTTAACTCAGGTAAGTGTGATGCATGTGTGTTTGCATAACAGCAGTTATGCATCTCCCATTGCTTTCCCTGGTCTGTAGCAGTCTGTCCAGCAAGACATTCCCCAGCCTGTTCATCCTTCTGCCCTTAAAACAATGCCACTTGCCTAATGCAATTCATTACCTCTTGCTAATCAAGAACTAGGAAATAATTCCTTTTGTGAGGGTGTTGTGAGATGGCCCAATCATCTCTGCATACCAGTGTGTGTTAGCAGTGAGCTCTACCTGCAAGGAGGATGGATGTTTCTTCCCTCGATTTTTAACTGTTGTGCTGCTCTGAGGTATCTCAATCCACTAACACTGGATACATTTCCGACTGAAGTCTCCTATGGCTTTCAATTTTTTTTTCTAACTGATTGAAGCATACTATTTCTGAAACTTGATTTTTTGTGTTGTGCTTTTTTTTCCACTGCTGATAGATTAAATGATGTGAATGAGCAAAAGCTGGCATCTGCCATGTATTTCTAGTGTTAAGGCTTGGTCTGACAGCTCAGGAATGTGCACTAAAGGCCCCTTAAAGGAATAGTAGCTGTGACAGCACTGTGCAACTGCTTCTCTCATGTGTTGACGTTGCTGTAAAGGACTGGGATGGAGCAATATTTTTCGGTGTGCTATATAGTATTTTGATTAATAAATATGTCAAATGGCCTGCCTTTTGCCTGGGTAAGGCCAGCTTTTCTCTGATAACGCCATGTTGTACTGATATTAAAGTGGTAATTTGTAGGATATTCTGAATAACCTCAAAGTGCCTTGGCTTGCATCTCTGTCCAGTAATTTCTCATGGCTGTCTTTCAACCACCTGTTCCTGAATAGTTTATTTTGTGTCTAATTACCAGCTGAGAGAGCATGCCCAATTCAGTAATAAAGGTGAGCTGAAGGGCTATTGCAACAATTAAAAATGAGTGTTGGCCTCTATTTCATATAGTTAAAAATGTATGTTATGGGAAAGATAGGGACAATTGATGTGAGGAAGCAAGGGAAGACACCTGATTTTCATTCACATGATGGCTTTTAAACTTGTGGATGAAAAGAAAACAGTACAGAAAGTCCAACAAGTTTCTTATTGCAGACTAAGGTGGCATTTTTTTTTAAATTTAATGGTGTTGATACAGACCAAATCTTTGTTTCTTTTGCCTCATGTAGTTGTAACACTTTGGAAGCACACGTGGACAGGTAAAAAGGAGGATACCTGTATTAACATACCCATTTTGGGGGTTATTTTTAAGAACTTGAACATACTTTTCATTCTTGTGGCCCAATCTCCATGACTTGATATAATTCTCTGCCAAGCTGTGTTCAAGATATGCTTGCAGGAAGAATATAGTTTATAACCCATCTGTTTATAGAGTGAGAGTATCTGAGCACAAATTGTTACAAAATGTCACATAACTTGCATTAAAAGAGATGGGAAAAGACTAACCTTACTTAATTTCCTTGGCTCTTTACAGTTCTCCAGAAAAACACCCAGTATATTCTAGTCTTTGATGGATTTGTCATACTAAGTTGCTTGGCTTCTCTCATCCTCTGCACACGATCCATTGTTCTTGCCTGGAGGCTACAAAAGGTGGGCACAGTGCTCGTGGCCTTCGTGCTTATTTGGTCTCTGCCTTCTTTGCTGCTGGTCTTGTGAAGGGCTACCTTTGGAAACGTGGCGTATTAAACTGAGTAAATCTGTTGCAAGATGTCCCTCTCTCAGTGTTATGTCTGGAAAGGAGGTGTAGGTATCCTGCTGAACAATTCCTAATTGCGAATGGGTTTTATTTCTGTTTGTGTAGTGCTGTAATTTGAAGTATTCTGTTGTATCTCTCAATGGGCAAAAGAAGGAGACTTTTTTTCCCCCCCAGGATTTTAGACAAAAAGACTTCTCAGTCTTTTTGCTGCAAACAGGCAATGCATCCTGCACCTCCAGACCACAGATTCTTTCTTCCCTGGCTTCAGAGTAGAATTCCCGTAGTGGTCTAGTCATAAACTGATGCCTTAATGAGCATCCCTCAAAGCTGGCTCTAACTGGAGAAAATGTAAAGCATAGCAAATAGTCTAGCTGGGTTTTTTTTTTTCGTAAGCATGTGGCTCATGAGAATTAGGAGAAGAGTCCAGGGTAGGTAGGATATGAAAACACAAATACTTGTTTAACTTGCTCAATATATCCTTTTTGTAGCTTGGAAACAAGACCAAGAGTGAAGAGCATATGATTCAACAGAGGCATTGTCAAACTGCTTTCAGGAATAGGCACATCACATTTATTCATGAGCAAAAAGAGCAAGTGAAAGCAGATGGGCAGTGTTGGGCATAGGGGTGATATTGTGTGCTCTACTGGAAATGAGAGCTCTTGCCCTGGAATTGGCTTTGAGTTCTTTTTCACATTTTATAGTTGGATGGCCTTCTCTGTTAGAAGTGGAGAGAACTTTTGATAAAGGGGATAACAGGCTATGGTTAGGTTAGTGGGGATTGGTTATGAAGTCAGGTGTTCTGTGGAAAGTTTGTTTTCACCGGCCTAAATCCATCTTAAGTTTTTTTTTCCTATTTATTTCTGTTGCTATTGAGAACTAGCTTTAAACTACTATTCCAGTGAATACTATAGGAAAAGGGGGCATGTGAAACTTGAACATTGCCACATTTTTCATCTAAGGTGACCTGTAATTAAACATCCATATGCTTGTCAATAGAGATTTGTGAATTTCTTCTTGGAGAAATACAAGCGCCGTGTCTGTTATGCTGATCGCCTGGAGTTCCTAAATGGGTGGTATGTCCTGGTAATTATCAGTGATGTGATGACAATCATTGGGTCAATCCTAAAAATGGAAATAAAAGCCAAGGTAAGAATTTCATCCTTCAGCTAAAATACTAATCTTGCTACAACCATGTGTAATGTGCTTTAACTTGGGGACAAGTGGAAGTGAGCTATAATAGTCAGTAGTCATCTGTTTGCTTGTTTTAGTCCATTTCCTGGTGCTAGTTTATCTAATAACTACTTTCAGTCACTCTTCCCCAAAGTCTTTCAGTAAGACCATGTAAGCTATTTAAACATCTTATTTCCACAGTGCTAAGACCCCTAATCCCTGGTATGGGACCTGTGGGTCGACAGTTCCTGACAGAAAGACCTGAAATTTTGAGTTGTTAGTTCTGTAAGAAGTAGTAGCACATACAGTACAGGGAAACCACGAGTCATGCCCTTGAATGAAGCAGGGGTTTGGATGGCTTGTAGGACTGGACACATGGCTGTCACAGCTGGCTTTCCTGGCAAGCATAAGCACAGACAGTGTCACCTGCTTGTCCTTGACCTCCCTGCCTGGGCTTGCTGAAATCAATGTGCTTTGTCCAGCTGGCAGCTCTTCAGGAGACTTTTGGGGTTGGTTTGGTGGGTTTTTTCCTAGTTTGTTTCTTTTTTTTTATCTTCAATGGATGTATGTCAACAATTCATGTGTTCAGAAAGCTTTGTGTTCTGGGAAAAACAGAGTAGGTAGTGTGCTGCTCCTGCTTCGTGTGTACTGAGGCTCAAAGGGCAGATCCCAGAGTGGCCTTCAGAGGAGCGCTTGGGAATCACTGGCTGTAGGGGATTGAGGGTAGGAAAACTTGAGCTAGATGGCTCTCTTGTGCTTACTGCAACCAGTTCTAACCTTCTAAAGTAAAGTGCAGGTAGATTTGGTTGTAAACTTCACTGCAGTAAAAACAATGCTCAGGTTCTGAACTTCTGGCAGAGAACCTGTTTAGAGATGTAAATGCATGTAAGCATGGAAAGGGCTGTAGTCCCAAGGGTCACTTTTCATGTAAATGATGGCTCATGTTTTTTTAAATAGTCAATGAGAGCTTCTTTGCCTAACAGCAAATAGTAACCTTGTTTTTAAACATAAATTTTGAGTTATTCAATCGGATATTGAAGCTGTGTTGTAACCAGATTAAGGGCTTTTTTTCTTCCAGACTTTGCGCTTTGCTGATATTTTTGAAATTTTGCATATAGATGCACTTCCATTTGCAGCACTGCTGTGTTTGAATGGTCTCAGTAAATTACTGCAGTTCACATTGATCTGATTTTTGTGATGTAGCAACAGGCGTTCCGTATTAGACGCCTTGCTTTGTTTGTTTGAACTGCTGGAACTTGAATAGCTGTCAAGCTGACATACCTACTGCTTTGTAACTTGACCACCTGCTCTGTTTGGATCCCTCAGAACCTCACAAGTTATGATGTCTGCAGCATTTTACTTGGAACATCAACTTTGTTTGTCTGGGTTGGAGTCATCAGATACCTGGGATATTTTCAAACCTACAATGTAAGGAGGGAATCAAACGTCTAACAATTAAAGCATATATATCTACATATACATGTCACTTTTTCCCCAGATCTCTCTCTAATTTTTTGCTTTTCTCCTGTTCTTCTTTGCTCCACTCTGACTTGTAGGTGCTCGTTTTAACTATGCAGGCATCGTTGCCGAAAGTGCTGAGGTTTTGTTGTTGTGCTGGGATGATCTATCTTGGCTATACTTTCTGTGGCTGGATTGTCCTGGGACCTTACCATGAAAAGGTACATCAGCAGTATCACTCCTTTTGTAGTGTAATGATGGGAATATCTCTGTATGTGTGTACAGCTCCTAGCCAAAACAACTGAAATGTGTCTTAAATGGAAATGTCTGTTTAAAAGCTGTAATGTGAACATGGGAGTGCTTCTCATTCCGTCTGTACTTCCTCCTACCTGCTCCTTTTAACAAAATAACTATTGTTGCTTTTACTGTGTGCCTGAAGCCGGGGTGATCTCCAGCAGCAGGCTGTGTTCGTGGTGAGGGGATGGTTTATCCAGGCCATGTGCGTGGCTCTGTGTCTCGTCTGCCCTCTTCTGGCAATCCCAGCTCAGTTGGATTGAAGAGGCGCTAAATAGTTCACTGCAACTGGGTGTTTTGGTTTTTTTTTTTTTTTTTTTTTTTTTTAAATATCCTTGGCTCTGGCTTTGTTTTTCCAAATCTTTCCCGTGCCATGTAACTTCAGCTCCTAAACTGTGACTCATAAAGGGGTGGGTGAATGCTTGTCTTGTTTGCTTTGCTTCCTGTGTGGGGGTGTGTTGTGGGTTTGTTTGTTTGTTTTCTTAAGGTTAGTATCAAAGTGTGTGCCTGGTACGTCTTGTCTGAAACCTGGGTGCAGGACTAAGGCTTTGTATACTCTAGAGCATAAGCCAAAACAACCCTAAAGCTTGTTTGCTTTTCCTCTTGGCAGATGCTCTATGTGACAGCGTGAACAGAGGCAGATTCCTGTTGTGACGAATTCTAAATGTCCTTTAATGACTAACAAATGCACGATTTCTCCTTCTTGATCTCTGGGCGCACACAGTGCGTGTCTAACAGAGAGACGTGCTGCAGTGCTTGCTTCAGCTTCTTCTGCCCCCGGAGCTTGCATTGCTCTAACTTACTGTAATTCTTTCTTTGAGCAGTGGAGGTATTCAGTCTGTGTGTTCCGGGTTGATGACAGTACGTTTCTCTGTGGGGGATGCTGGGTGCAGTGGGATCCTGTGCCACACGAGAGGCTCAATTGTTTATAGCATTGTAAGGCACAGCATAGTTACTGTTGTAACTTCCCTGCAGCAAGTACATTATGTGAGCCAAAGGAAGGATAGTCAACAACATCCTTATCTATGAAAATGTTACCTCTTGCCTAAATATCGTGTATGGATGTCAAGGAAAGCAGCTGTAGCTGTGGAGGATTCCCGTTCCTGCCAGTTCCCCAGGGTCCCACAGGAAGGCAATGTGGCACTGTGCAAGGCAGGCCAGCCCAGGGCTGGCTTCCCGGGGCTCTCCAGCCACCAGAGCCATCCTGGTAGCAAATGGGAAGAGTCTTCCCCAATGTACAGAAACACTGGAGAGCTTCTTATGCTCAAAAATATAGAAATACATCCTCTACTATAGTCAGAGAGATGGAGTGGGTATCCTGCATTTTGTGCTATGTCAGTCCAGGGGCTTCCAGGTGAGCAGTCTTTAGCAGGTCTCTCTCTGTGTCAGTGCATCAAAACTTGAGTTGCTCAGAAATTACCTGTGCCATGCCTCCTTTCTTCCTGGATAATGTACTGCTGAGTTTCACAATGGCTTTAAAATTCAACAATAATAATAAAATAAGCCATAGGTGTACACCAGACCTGCGGTTCCTGTGCACCAATATATTCTCCTTACAAGCATGTACCTCTTGACATCTTGTGTTCAATATGGGGCCACTGTTGTGTTAGTTCATTGATAAGGCACAATGTTTTAATGTGGCTATTAATTAATATTGTCCAATAAATTATAGTTAACAAATCCAGTTATTTGGAGGGGCAGAGCAAACGAGGGAAGTGGGCTTACCTGGTAGCTGAATGGCGTTTAGCCTCAGGACACATTCCACCCTGGGGAGATGGAGTTCAAATTTAAGAGAATGTCCTTGAAATGAAACCATGATTTTTGTACAGGGTGTGCTCCAGTAGTTTCATAATGCATAATATAATACAGCTATAGCTTGTACTTACAGCTTGGAGAGGGCTTTCTGAGTGACAGAGTGTTAATGTAGTTTAAACCATTTGAGTTCTGAAGGCTGTATGTGAACTCTGGCCCCTTAACACAGTATTGATTTATTACCCATACTCCAGTAATGGTGCAGAGCTGGAAAACCAGAGGATGTGGATTGTGTTCCCAGCATACTGCCACTAATTTACTATGTAGATTCTGTGAAATCACTTCAACTGTGCTTTGGGAAATGGAATGATACTTTTCTGCAGGTCTAAAATTGCTTGTAATTCGGTAACTTTCTGTGGTGGTCCGTTATTAACTGTTTTGCCTGTTGAACAGGTTTTATTTCTTGATAATAAATATTATGTCTGATGTCAATACATCATGCTTAGTCAAGATGATATTTCTACATGGTTCTATTACTGACATGTATATTTTGGCCTAAATCTACAGGTAGCATTTGTGAAATAGAAAGTGTGGTAACATTTGCCTGGGTTGGCTTTTTTTGTCTGCTTTGAGTAAAATTCAGACTTTAAGTCATGATTGATCTTCACATTCTACTAATAATTTGTACTTGTTTTCTAGTTTGAAGATCTGAACACGGTGGCTGAATGTCTCTTTTCTTTGGTCAATGGTGATGATATGTTTGCAACATTTGCTCAAATCCAACAGAAGAGCTCACTGGTGTGGATGTTCAGCCGATTATATCTGTACTCCTTCATTAGTCTGTTTATATACATGATCCTCAGCCTTTTTATTGCACTCATTACTGACTCCTATGACACCATAAAGGTAAAACATTTGTTTTCTGTTACACTTCTAATCAGTTTTATATTCACTGTTGTTAATCACTCAACACCATACCATCTACTGTTGGTTCTGATGTGCGACAAAATTATTAAAATCTTTAAGTTTAGTCTGTGGCAAAATTGGAAGGATGACTGGGGATGACATCTCAGAGACGTGCCTTTGGAAGGAGTTTGGAAAGATTCAAGCAGATAACTCTAAAGTCATTTAGGTGTCCAGGCCTCCTTAATGTGCTGCTTGGAAATGTGTGGTTAAAAGGAAATATCTTCTAAAAGATGCACTACTTCTCGTTCAAGTTAAAATTGTGCCATCCATTTCCAGTATGGACTATCTGAAAGTGAACCTAAGTTTTCGGTAATTACCTTCTGTTCTTGACCTCAAGTGCTCTCTGCCCTCTTGGTAGCCTCAGTGAGCACTGGGAAGGCAATGTGGATCACACCCTTCAGCTCTCATCTCTTTCTTGGTGTCAGAAACCAGCCAGCAGAATAAGGCTGGTCTGACATGAGCTACAGCTTCCAGACCGAGCAAGAGCTTCACTTTTGAAGCATCTCAAAATATAACTTAATTGTCTGTGCTTCTGAGTTTACTGGATGGTCTGATCTGCAAAACGGTGTTTTACTGGCTCTTCCCTCTGAGCATTTCACACAGATCAATTGGGAGCTGTTTCAGTGTGCTGAACTCGTTTTTTTCATAGCATTTCTTCAGCATGGCAATGTTGAATAGCCACACTGGGACCTTCAAATCCAGCATTAGAGTTCTTAGGCAAAAGGAGCCCAGGGCACTTGCACTGAGCTTGTTCACTGTGAACAAGGGAGAATCAATACCATTATGGCCTGAGATCACTTGCTTGGCCTTATGGGCAGCAAACAAAACATAAGAGAATATGTGAACAATGTGAATTTTCTGTCACATTGTTGGTGGAACAAAGCAAGCTATGTAGTGTTTCTAGGATGGGAATGGGTTTTTTCCTTTCTACAGCAATATTGAATTATTGAACCAAATAGTCTGGTTTTACTCTCACACTCTAGAGGAAATTTTAGAATGTTTCGTGCCCAGTAACTTCTCATGTGTTGTAAATGAAATGCTTTTTCTTTCAGAAATACCAACAAAGTGGTTTTCCAGCAACAGATTTACATGAATTTCTAAAAGACCATAGCAGTGCTGGCTACAGAAAAGACAGAACTTCTTTTCCATTCATCTGCTGCTGCAGGAGGTCAGTAGGGTGTTTTTAATGAGTGTTTTCCTGAGAAGTACAGCAGTTAGCTTCTCACTGCAAAATGCTGCTTCACAAATGCTGGAGTATCCAGAATTCAGCCTGTGTAATATTTGGATGCTGCGGCTCCTCCTGTACTTTACCTAATGTTAGATCTTTAGTCAGCTGATGATGCAAAGGCAGCAATTCTGAGCTTAAACATATTTTAACTGCTATACTCTTATGAAAACTACTGTGCAGAAGCTGATGAGAAGACTGTGGAGTGTAGCATGAAACTACCAAGGGTTCAGGAGCAAGCCAAGCCCCTGCTTCTTGGGGTTTTGCAAGTTGTCTGTTTCTAAAAAGCTTTGCTACTAGGCTTGGAGTAGTAACAGAAAGCAAGAGCGTGCGATTCAGCCAGAGGCTGGTGCTTAATCCCAAAGCTATGCTGTGTCTATGAGGCAAACTGTTTGAATACCATCTGCCAGAACATTGGAAATATGCTGGTAAATGGCTTGTTGTAGGCATCATGGTGGTGGTGAGAGATGAACATCTCACCCGGTGCTTGCTGGTCTGAGAGCTGATTCTTTGAATTCAGTTTCTGAAGCAACATAACACACCTCTGAAGCCCTGTTAGAGACAGGAGGGATCTTGTCACTGTCCCTAGGCAGTCTGGGATAATCTGTTCATGTGCACAGAATGGTCGTGGGCACTGTGCAAGGAAGCCAGGCTATGGGAGAAGGCACAGATGGAGATGGGAACACAGTCACGACTGGTGTAACAAATCCTCTTTTAGCAGTAAGGTAGCTGTCTACTTATATACTGATGCCTTTGTGAAACAACTTTATAATTTTGGTGTGCCCTGGCAGAGGGGGACCCCGTAGCCAAAAAGGAGCATGTGAGATGATGATGGGCAGGTATCCCAGTGGCTGCTGGAGGCACTTGAAAACCGACTAGTTAACAAGAACTCCAGCCAGGTCCAGCTTCAGGTTTCACCTGCAGGTCACTGTGCAGAATAAGAGATTTTTGTGTGCTTGAGCATAATAAATATACACCATAATATGCTGTGCAGTACTGAGGGCACAAGCCTGGTAGTTGAGGTGAAAATCTAGAGCTTTTGGTACTCTAGCAGTTTTTGCATCATTGTCCACTGCAGGTGTTAGAGTTGTATGTGGAAATAAGAGAGCAGAGAACAGAAGGATTGAAACTCAACTCGAATGGGTAAATGCTTCCTATTGCATTTCTTGCTGAATGGAGAATTGTGAATTTTTTCTTTGCAGACAACAGAGTGATGACAACTTGATCCTTATTAACTGATGGCTGCATGTTGAAATTCACCACTGATACATGCAAAGAAAGCATAGTGGTACAGAAAAGGGTAATTCTCCAAATTGCAGTGGAACCCACCATCTGGATCTGCCTCATGAACAGACTAGTCTTAGCTAATTAAGGTTTTGGGGGAAGAAAGCTAATAATGTGACATCAGCTGGCTGACCAACAGGAGACCCAGAAGCTGTGTCTGGAGAAGAGCTGTGAAGAACTCTATATTCTTGCCTCAAGTTCTGTCATGTTAGAGAAGACTGATCCTTGAGCATTGTCTGTGGAAGCTCTGTTTGCTAATGACCCTGAGGAGGAAGGAAAATGGCCGTGAATCAACTGTTGTTGTTAATACAAAAAAGAATTATATGAAAATAAATTTTTAAAAATATTCCTGTGTTTAAAAGTATTAAATAAAAAAGTCAAGAAGGGAGGAGTTTTTCACTTGATGCATTCAGCCTGTCATTTCTACTTGGCACATTTCATTTATTTGAATTAAATTTATGTAAAACTAAAAAGCTGCACAAAAGTGGAAAGTAATTGCTGTTCTCTCTCTTGTGTATCATTTTAACACAAACCACTTATAGGTCACAGTCTTTTCTTTAACAGCTTTACTAAAAAGCAATTTGTTATTCTTTTTTGGCTGTCTTTTCTATTGTACCCACAATATTGATTTGTACTGTGTCCAGATTAAACTAACTGCTTTAGCTATAGTTAAACCCTTTTTTTGCATGGTTGGAAACTTTCATGGTAAGCATTATCTGAAGGCTGCTGGAAAGATTTTTTTTTTCTTTTTTGGTAGTATTATACTGTTGTGTTGTTATTATCCAGAGGACAAATTCAGGCAAAAACAGTGCCATGGAATTTTACTTCTATTTCAAGCATATGTTAATTGGAAGAAAATACGTAACAACTGAGTCTTGCAGCTGGTTTGTTCAGGTGACTTTCTAGCTGTCTTTGGAATGGTCAGCTATAAAAGCTGTATTTTCCCCTTGCCTCTTTATAAACTTTTTTCAATGAGAACAGAGGACTTTGGGGAACTTAAAAGCACTTCCAGGATAGTAGTGCATAGATGTTAACCAGGTATTTCTGGAAACTTTCAGGAGTGCTGACAGTTCCTGGGGTGGGTGTACTATTATATTAGATGCTCCACTTTTGTCTCTCCACTATTTGCTCTCTAAAAAACCACTCTTTAGTAGATGATGTCGGTGTGTTGGCTAGGACTTGGTCTTGCTGTGCGCTATTAACTATTAATGGTGTTCTCTGCAAGTTCTGGCTTGTTAGTGTTTCAAATGGCACAGGCGATTCAAAATGCTGCCCTGGTATGAATGAGATGAGAATACGCTTCTTTTTTTTTTTTTTTTTTTTTTCCCTTTTTAAAAAAATTCAATCTCCTGCCTAGTGCTTAACTTCATAATAATTACACTCTTTGTTGGTGTTGAAAGTGAATGCCATTTTGCCTTGCTTAGGCTGCAGCTAGGTGTCTAAAACAGATTTTTTTGGTGTCAGTATTCTCATGCATCCAGGCTTTGCACATTTTAATGCTTCTATTGCTGAAATATATTTGTGGCAGAGAATATTTTTCCCATCCCAGTCTGTACAATGTGTTGCTGTGGCCTAATCCCACTACAGCTTGTGGCTATAACTGATATTGCTACCACTAACCAAGACTTCGTGCTCTTAGCAGTGATTTTCTGTAACTGTCTTTTCATCAATTATGTGGTCTAGAATAGACAATTACTGTCTTCCACTGTTGACAGAAGAGTCAACTTTTCTTGACTTCAACTTTTCACTACAAGTTGTAGTGTTTATCTGCAGAACTTGTTTGGGTCAATGTTAGTCTTTTGGTGTGTGCTCTGGGGCCCTGGATAACCCAAAAACTCTTGTGCAGACTGCAGAATGATTGGCATTAACTGATTACCAAGCTCCCCCTGTCCCTTGCACTGTGCAATCTACTTGGTTATGTGCAAGATGCTGGTGTTTTCTGAATTTGCTGCTATTTTACTGGTTAGCTTTCTGGAGTGCTCCTTTCTAAATCAAACAGTTCCATCAAGTCTGAAAATTAACTTTGTTTTCCTTACTGCTCTGCCCTCTGCCAGTACTTAATCTTGAGTTGGAGACTTGAACCTGGCACAAGCGGATACTAAAGCGTGTGTGAGGGTAATTAGTGGTGTAATGTATGAACAAGGTAACAGGCTCATCACCTGCAGAGGCCTGGTGCCTCTCTTCCCTAAAGCAGGTGAGATGCCTCCCATACGCCTGACACAGAGCCGTGGTGCAGGAGCCGTGGCTCCTCACTCAAGCTCCAGTTCTCCAATTTAGTAGGACATTTAATGTGACCATTGCTCAGATAAATACTTGTTTGTGAGAGAATCCTCAGGGAATGAGGGAAAGCATTATCAACAAGAGGAATGCAGGGAATACTTAAAACTTCTTAACTGATTTTAAGACTTAATTTCTGTAATGGAATCATAAAGCTTTCTTGTCTAGTATTGATTTTTTTTATGGTTTAAATCGTATGAAATGCTTGCTAGCTAGACTGCTGCTTCAGCCCTACCATATTAGAGCAGGTCACTAATGTGCTGTAGAAACCAATTTTTATTTTCACCATCTGGTGTTCTGGGTTTTTTTTTCCTCTTGGAAAAAAGATAAGAGACGCTTGCTGGAGGCTATTACTGGCTTTATTCTACAGAGGTGAAACTTAACAGGAAATCTGGCATATGTTGACTCTGAATTCTGCACATTAATACAGATTTGAACACAGTTGCTGACTGATAGGTGGTCCCACTCCAGCTGCTAAGGAGGTGATGCACAGTAATGGAAGCAGAACTGGAACACAAACTTCTGCAAAGTGCTCTGAAAAAGGGCTGTTGCCTTTCATAGTCTTGTTCTCTGGGAATAAGAAGCATTTGCTAATTGCTTATAGGACTTAACAAAATACGGAGAGAAATGGATGAGACAGTGAGAAGCTTGCATTAGAAAGACAGGGGCAGGAAGAAGGAGAAGGAAATTTCCTGAGCCATCTTCAAGGTGAGCATTCACATGAGGGGAACAGGGTCTTATTCTGGGGTTTTTCTCTTTTTTTTGGTTAAAACAAAAAAAATTTGGAATGGAGTCTGTTTGGCATTTCATATATAATGTTCATGTGCAAGGCTGTACCTAGGCTTTAACACCTTTAGTTTCTTGCTGTAATTGTTACCAGGATTTCTGAGAAGTGGGGCAGAGATCTGCTGAGATTTTCTTTTGTCAGTTCTCCAGCTCTGACCAGACGTGTGCCTAGCTCTGCGTTTTGTGGACATATGCCTGGCCTCAGTAAATTATCCAGCTAGATGGCAATGGCTCAGATCCATCTGATCACAGGCTTCAGATAAATTTGATTTGGTACTACCTTCTACTTTTGAGTTTGACTTGTCCTTAATTGCAAAGCCGTGTGTGCTCAGTCCTGCCTACTGGAAGTGACATGAGCCTCAAACTTTCTGTATCGCACTGTTGGGTGTGAAGTGGTTCTTGTTTGCTTTTTATGCTATGTTTCAAAGAACAGCTACGTGTGGTGCTCTACCTGTCTGTACTGTCCGGATCTCTTCGCAGAAGTTACTGCAATTTTATCTGGGTTTTGCATTTGTTTCCTAATGTGTGAATGATGATGGACCTCGTGATGGGCTTTTCGGGCAGCACAACCCTTTAGACTTGTGTAGCTCCCTCTCGCTCGAGGGTCTCGCTCGCGTTCTCCCCAGCCACCCGTGCTGGGGCAGAGCCAGACCTCGGCCCCGGGGAGGAGGCACAGGCCGGGGCGCGCTGTCCCGTTCTGCGGGCGCGGGCCGGNGGGGCGGCGGCTCGGTGAGGGGGGCAGCGGGGGGAGCACTGCACAGCGGGCTGGGCGCGCTCCGGGAGGAATGAGCCTTTCCCCCGGAGTCGGGCTGGCCAAGCTTCTTGCAGTTCTGTGAAACTGTTGGCGGGGCCGTGCCGGTGAGCAGAGCGGGCAGCGCCCGGAGCGCAGCCCGAGCCCGGCGGGCAGAGCCCGGCAGCGCCGCTGCTGCCGCTCGGTCCCGGAGAGGTGTCGCGGTGTGTGCGGCCACGGACGTGCACGGACGGAAGCATGCACGTGAGTTTCCATAGGTTTGGGACTCCGTTTGCACAGCCCTGGCGGCGCGGGGCCGTGGGCAGCCGGTGCGGACTGCGGTCTCCTGGTAAGTGGGTTTTTTTAATACGGTGTTGTCTTAATCTGTGCAATACACCGAAAAAATCCACTGCCATTATTTTGCGTTATATTTTTGATAAGTTCTTTCCCTTAAGGAAAGAAAGGTGGAGGGGGGACGAGAAGGAGAGGAAGCAGTTTTGTACCCTTGTGTTTCCAGAGACCACGTACTTGGGTCTGCTCTCCCATCTGTGATACAAGTCTAGAAAAAGTCATTTCTTGTTGCAGACTGGTAAGGTGTATTGCTGTAGCTTTGTTCTTTAAGCTGTGCTGAGTGTGTGGTTTCTTGCTCGCTGTTACGGTCTTCTAAAGGGGCAGTAGGAAGCACAACTTAAATCCAGTTATGTGGTGCAAAATCTGATTTCACCAAGCTTATCTCTGTACTGAAAATTAAAAGCAAACAAACAAATCAAACAACCCCACAAACCAAGTTTGCATAATCAGTAAAGAAGCAGCAGTTCTTACCGGCATGTAGAGCTGAGAGATGTGTTTAGCTTTTTTTTCAGAATGCTGGGTGAAAGTTTCAGACAAGTTAGACTGGCTGTCTTCTTATCCCCCTGTGCTACGCTGACCATTAACCATCTGGGAATGTCTTCCAGCATAGGCTTTAGGCTATCAGATAATGAAATAAAATCTCTGAAGTATATGATTTGACACTGTAGAGAATATATTTATCTTGGGTATTAAAGACTGACATACCTGAATTCTGCTATTATGCCCTCAGGCCAACTTCTGTGTCTTGAGCAAATATGAGTTGGAGTGTGCTATTTCTAACAGTTCCACTGACACATTTGCCTGCAAACCCAAGTTCTGGATCTATTAACAGACCAGATGCAGTCAAGTGACTTGTTTTAATCAGCAGTGGTGTGATTAAGGTCCTCATCAGTATGTGCTACAAATAAACAGTAAAAGTTGGCTTGTTTGGGACTGTGCTGAAATAGTCTGTATCCACATTCTGTAGGTTTTGTGAAAGAAAGCTGATTTGTTGAATGGTTAAATGGAGCTGGTAGTGATCAGTGAGAGGACCTGAACGCTCTGCAGAAATGGGAAGCTTACTTTAGAAGCAGAACAGGTATTTTCTTCTAGGCATGTTTCACAATGTATAGGCTGTTTGAATGACTTTTAAATATTTTAAATGCTGTGTCTGTATCCACATTATAGGATGACCTGCCAACTCCTTCCAGAGCCACACTTAAAGGAGACTAAATGAAGGCTTTGCAGCAAAGTTTTTAGTTTGAACTCCATATATAGATCTAGTAAACCATAATTTCAGAAAGTCTTAAATTACCAAAGTCTGAAGTCTAAACTTGTGGTAACTAGTGAGTTACTTGCTATCTGTCCCTAACAACTTTCTGCAATGCATCAGAGCTTTCAGAAGCAATTTGGTGCAGCAGAGCAGCTTTGTACTAAAGAGATTTCAGAAGCTGGAGCCTGAGCTTTGTAATACCTTGGTGGAGGTGCCCCTGTATCTCTGTTCCACAGTTCAGCTGTCAGTGTCAGTCTGCAGCAGTTTGCAGAGGAGCAGCACTGTCACTTACATGTGCAGGGTGACACTTGTGTGCCCTGACAGTGGTTTTTAAGCCTCTTCTCAGACTGTGTGTACAGAGCACTGTGGTTCGTGGCTGGCGGTACTACTTCCTCTCTCTGCAACTTTAAATATTTAGTCTTGAGGTTCTACATTTTTGGTAGGTTTAATACTTTTCTTGAGGCTCTTTATTAGTACCATATAGCATTGCTCCTTTATGCAGGACATATGATGAATAAAAACCTTAAATGCTTCCACCATGGATATCTAAGAGTTGCCGAAGAATCATCTTCATTCCTTTTGCCCCATTCCCTTCCCAGTCCAAAAGATGACACCACAGAAATGGGCTATTACTGGAAATATCCAGAGCCATGGTGGAAGTATGAGTGCTGCTGTACTTTCCATCAAGTTAACGTTATGTAGATGAAACAGGCTTGGAGAGAAAATGGATATGGCATTTTGCTCTCGTTAGTCTAAAAGGTATTGAACACCAAGGTAATGGGATAATGCTGCTTGGGAGTGATTGATTTGAGTTCAGCCAGTTACCTGAAATTGGAAATACTTCAGTTAAAGAAAAAAAAATAGAACCGAACACAACCACAAATACATTCCCTTACTAATAAGTAAGTTCTCTGGTTGAAAAACTTATTTATTTGGCCTTACAGTTTTTTTAATCTTCACTTTTAAAAAAAATTTTGAAGCTGCATTTCAAAGATGTTTTTGAAAGATTATATTCTCAGGTCCTTGAAGTGTACAATGTACCATGCTGTTTCAAGTACAGGCAGTGCCTGCACAACTTCTGTAATAAACAAAATGTGAAACAGTTACATTTCTGAGATAATCTGTCTCTGTAAAACCTGTTAAATGAATGTTGGCTTTCATTACATCCTCAAGTAGTACCAGATAAAAGAAACCCTTTAGTTTAGATATATTTGTATGCATAATTTTGTGTTCTCTATGTGCTTCTTTCAGTTTTTTTTCTCAAAATTGATTTTGGTTATAGTATCAATTAACTATTAAAGACAATTCAAAGTGAACCAGAGCACTTACCTCACAAAACTCTTCCTTACAGTTACATATTAACATTTTTGGCTTCTGCTGTGTTACACACCCTTTTCTGCCCTGGTATTTCTAAGCTGAGGTAACCTGGATGGGTTTCTTGGGTTACTGTGCAATCATTTGGTTGTGTTTTCCTCCGTGGCCGAACATGTAGCAGGGTGTGGAGGGGAACAAGGAACCGATTCCCTTTCTGAACTGGTACTGCTGGTATGTATAGCTTTGGCTGCCCAGCACCCTGGCTTCCTTCTGCCTGTGCCTTCCTCTGGGGAATAAGGTGAGAGAGAGCTTTTCGGTAATGAGAAAAATGAAAGCAGTAGTGGCGGTTTATCCAGAAGAAGAGGATGGGACAGAGGGTGTCTGTGTCTGCCTGTGGCACAGGGTGTGGGCAGGCCAATGCAGGGCTGCGGGGAGCCCTTGGCAGGGGCTGCACAGCCTCCAGACACTCCTTTTGTAGTGCTCTGTCAAGGGCCATCTGCTGCTCGTAGGGTAAATTTAAAAAGCCGAAGGAATATGTGCAAGTAGGCAATTGCTGCTGGTATTTCTCTGCAGTGACAGTCTGAATGTGAAGAGAGTATTTCAAGTGACTTTCTTCCTTGTTCTGCCACCTGTGGCTGTGATCAGTCAGTGCGATAAACTCAGCTTTCTGCAGGGCAACTTTTGTAATAAGCTTCAGAATCTCTTAGAGATCTGTAATTAATACCTGGTCTTTGCTAATGGAGAAGGGGAACCAGGAGGCAAAGTGCTCAGGCACAGCTGGCAGCATGCCTGCTTTGCAGGCTGAGCCTGGGCACAGCTTGCTCCTCTGCGCCGTCCCACAGCCCTGCCCGGACTGTACTGGCTTTGTGATCTCTCCTGTTCCAGAGTGTATCGTTTTGAGTGCTGAACTACCCTGAAATTCTGCACAGAAATTCCTGCACCAGCTCAGGAAAACCAGCAGCAAACCAGGCTGGTGTTCTGCCTGGGCAAACATCCCTCCCTCTCCCCTACGATGGCTTTCAGCCCTGCTAAAGGGCTTCACCACTCTCGTCCTCCTTCTAGGCTCAGTCTTGCGCTCAGGACCTTTCAGTCCATCTCCAAAGTTGGCTTGAATCCTCTCACAGTAGCTTTCTGTGCCAACCCAGACCTGTCTGCTCCCTCCCTCTTACATTTATACAGAGGCAGGGCAGAAACGATCAAAGTCCCCCTAACTGACGCCAGCCCTTCAATAAAATTGTACCCAATGTATTGAAACGTCTTGGTTTTTAATGGACATGGAAGAGGCAGAAAACCATGGGGGTGTGCCATGAATGACATTATGGCTTGCAGGCTAAATTTTATAATGACTTTATCATTAAAATACTATTTGTGTTTTCCTTCAGAAATGTTGGCATTAATAATGAGTAACTCAACTGAGACCTGATTTACAGGCAAGATTTAATTTTTAATCAAAATTACTTAAAGGTAATTTTAATCAGAGTTTCAATCAGCAAAATCCTTGACTTAAATAACTGATATTAAATTTCATTATAAATATACAGATTTTTAGTGAATTTATTGAAGAAAACAAGATTCCAATTGAATAACAACCATTAAAGCATGCTAACTTACAACTAGCCAAACCTTTCGTCAAAAACATTATCTAGGTGATGTTTTATTTCACTAGCTCTTTATTTGGGTAGCTAGTGTAATATATTCCTACATACTCATGCAAATTCTTGAGTTTTATTTAAAGAACAATGACGAACATATTGTGGCTTGGTAGGAGTTATACTTTCATAGAGGAATTTATAATCAATTAAAATATACAAACTGTCATTAAGACAAACAAAGTTGAAGATGTTATGTATTGGGAAGAAGTCTTAGAGTGTGCTTTTGCATTTGAAAACAGTTTAACTAAAATCCCAAATCCTTTGGGATTTTTGGGAACAGAGGATTTTTCCCACTAAAAAAGAGAAAAACTTCAATGTTTACTCAAGTGTAGTAGAGGAAAATGCAGTTCACAGTCTATCAGTTTGTGATCTTTGTGGCCGCTATTGGTTGAAATGAGGTAATTAAATAGATTGAAATGAGGAAAAGAACCTTTTAGACGAGGGTATGCTTTTGGCACTTGACAAGTTTTGATGTGTTTGCCCGCAAGTAAAAGAGCAAGGTGTTAGCTCAACTCACCTGTAGAATAGGCAGCCTTAGATAACTGCTGGAGGTCTGTCTGGTGGGATAGGAAACACCAAGCAGCATAGAGCAGGTGAATAGAGATTGTTTCCTGTCCTTTCCCAGAAAAAAACCCCAAGAAATACCAAGCTTGGGAGAGCCAATTTCAAAGCAAAAGAAGGCAATTCTTCTGAAAGTGAGTAGCACAATGTGGGAGCTCTCTGCTGCAGACTCTGGATGACTCTCTTGCCTTTATAAGTCTGGACTGACAAGTTTAGCTGTTTTTCTACAAACTTTGAACAATATTTTGCTTGAATATTCAAATTCTTATGTACTTAATAAGTAGATCTGAAATATGTAATATTTGAGGATTATTTTTAATAAAGCATTATATTTATGGGTCATTTTTAATTCTTAAGTTTAAACCTGCCCTGATTAAGATAAGCATCTCTCATTGGCTGCAGAAGAGAAGACCTGGAGAAGAAAGTCCTGCCAGGACATGTGACATGCCAGGAACTATGGGATGTCCTATCTCCTGTCTCCTGCCTGGTGTGGACTGGGGCAGGACCACTGAGGATTCAGCTGCATAGCTCTGTCACAGCTGCACAGCTCCCCTGAGACTAGGCTGATTCTGCTGGGAGGACTTCAGATAAAGGTGTGAAGAAAACCACTGTCTGCAAGGCCCCTGTGTTGTAAGTGCTTCTTGCACACAGGCTGGTACAGACAGCCAGGTGCTGCATCTCCACTCTGAAGGACTGGGATGTAAACTAGCTCCAGTTCAGCTTCTGCTTTGGTGCAGCTTCCATTTGGAAATCTCCAGAGTCTGCCCTCTGACCCTGAGACCTCAGCTGGATGCTTTTCTACTCCTTCTCATCTTACCTCAACACCTCCAGACATCTCTTTCAAAATCATTTGTCATTTGAGCTCTGCTGTGTGACAGTAAGTGTATGTAGTGTAATTATTTCAGTGGAGAATTATGGGGGTGTGAATACTTTTTTTCTTTGGTTACTACTTCAAATAAGGATGGGACCTCATTAAGCTGAAGTATTTAGAATAAATTCTGAGTTGATATTTTGGATTTCTTTAAGTTTTTTAACAGATGAGATGCAAAAAGCATCTGCAGATTTCTTTACTCTCCTGTCACTGCAAGCAAGAAATTCATCTGTTGAGATGATTACACAGTAAGATACAACATGTTCAGAAAACCTGCCCTGTAATTTTCACAGTTTTGTTGTTTTTTTTTTTTACCCTGCCATTCTTGCCCAAAATGCTGCTTCTATTTGCAGGCATTTGGACTGTTCTTAATGTCAAGCTCAGTAAGTCCTTTGCTGCCTTGATGTGTTGGAGCAGAGGTTTCTCTGCTGGCAGGGTTCCCAGCACTTGGCTACTCGAGTAACTGTTGTCTGCAGCTCCTCAGGGACTTCTGGTCACTTACAGACTGAATTTGATTTTCGGGTACTTCCTAGGTGAGAATGGGGAATGTACTGACCGCCCAACTCACCCTCGTTGCCCTGAACAGGGAGCAGTGGGCGTTGAATTCCAGTTGACTCATTGCAGTGGATCTGCATTGCTGAGGCTTTTTTATTTTTAGATGGAGGGATGCTCTGTAATATTTCAGCACAAGGGATGATTTACTTGTTTCCTTCCACTTCTTGTCTTTAAGTAGCTGTTCTTAGTCCTGACTATGTGCTTAAATTTGATGCTTTAAGTAATATGGTCTTTTGTAAAAATAGTGGCTGGCCAGGTTCTTGAGGATAGTAAAATGGGCAACAATGTCAAGTAGCCTGCTTTCATGTTGACTACTGGGTGGGAATTAAGAACAATCAAGGAAAAAAGGCTAAGGAGCTAGTTCAGAAAAATGGAATATTAAAAAAGATAACTTTCCTGAAAATATTAATTATTGAATAGTGTAATTTGATTTAAAATTACTGTAAATATTGCATGAAATAACACAGGTAGCATAACATAAATGACAAAAGATGGACCTTTTCAGTTTAAAGCATGGAAGGGACCTTTAATGTAACAGTGGTGCATTAACCAGCCTGCTGGGGATTGTTTAATTTGCTTCCCAGTCCCTGGGGACATGAGATACAACTGTAAAATAACCACAGGGTAATAATAGACTAAGTGAACCTGATGTTTATCTGTCAACAATTTTAGCTGCAGAGGTGGAAAATCGATGCTTTTTAAAATCTTTCTGCCTGTAACCACTTCTAGGTTTTTTGTTGGTTGCCACCCTGTACAATATCTAACATGATCGGGATCTTGTGCTGTGGCTGTGTTCCTGGGTTTTGCTAAAACTATACAATATCTGTTAATGAATTGTTAAAACCCTTCTCCAGACACTGATAGTGAATGTGAGGGCTAGTGATGATCAGACACAAACTCTCCCTTCCAGGCTGTGAGACCCTGCACGGGGTCCAGCAGCCATCAGCAATTGCTGTCAGATCTCCTGTGTAAATTAGTCCGGGTTCAGTTTGGTTCATAAAAAAGGCAGTAAAATTGCCAGGGCAGCTGACATTGACCTCGCCAGAGTAGCTGACGTGTGATGTAATCTGGAACTTGGACTCCCTTTCCATCATCAGGTTTAATAGCCCTGTGTCCAAAATAGTGCTGAGTGGGGATGAGAAACAAACCCCAGCACTACTGCTGGTCCTGGGGCTTGCTTTAACCTGTGGTTGGGTAGGGAACTGAATTTTGGTTTTAAAGATAGCTGGGCTGTGTGCTGCTCAGAAGCCTGTGGGTTGAGAGCCCAGTAAAATAGTTCCTGGCTTTAGAAGAGTCAAATACCTAGAGTATATTTTTCCCTTTTCAGCACATTTACTTACGTCGTCTAGTAGTAAATAACAGGTATGTGCTCAGAATATATATGCCTGTAGTATCTTCTATGCATACATTTTTTACATTTATTTGTATATAATTGAAAAACCAAAAAATATTTTTTCTGTAATGGGCCTTTAATTGCTTAGTCAGTAAAATGGAAGAGTTATGATTTATGCTTCCCTATCCCAACTAGCTACACTGAGAAATGGAAATAATGATGGGGCTGTGGCTCAAACATGGGATTTCACAGCAAGAATGGCTTGGCCGTTGCTCAGATTTTCTCCATGACCTCCAGAAAGTAATTTTTAACTTCTTAACTTCCACGTTGTTGCCTGTACAGTATGACTGATAGTGCAAAAGAACAGTGCTGGAATTTTTTAGGTAGGAAAATCTTTTAAAATTCCTGATTCATCCGAGCATCATGCACTGTGATCCTCCAGAATATCTTCTGCATCAGCGCTGTACAGTCTGAATTTTTACTTAAGGCCTCCAAGTATATACCCTCTTGTGTCCCTGTCACAGCCCCTGGTCCCCCAAAAAAGGAGGTATGGTGATTGAAGCAAGGACTATTAGCTGATTGTTAATCTTCTTTCTTTTTCCCTTCCACCCTTCCTAGGATGCAGGGGCTTTAATCAGGATGAACGAATGCTACTATGACAAGCGCATGGACTTTTTCTACAACAAAACAAAGACAGACACAGCGGATGAGTGGACAGGACCACAGCTCATTGGTGTTCTGTGCTTTGGGACATTTTTCTGCCTCTTCATTTTTATTTCAAATTCATTGGTCATAGCAGCTGTGGTCAAGAACAAGAGGTTTCATTTTCCCTTTTACTATCTTCTGGCCAACTTAGCTGCTGCAGACTTTTTTGCTGGAATTGCCTACGTCTTCTTGATGTTCAACACCGGCCCCGTGTCTAAGACTTTAACAGTTAACCGCTGGTTTTTGCGCCAGGGCCTCCTGGACACCAGCCTGACGGCGTCCCTGGTGAACCTCCTCGTCATCGCTGTGGAGCGGCACATGTCGATCATGCGCATGAAGATCCACAGCAATCTCACCAAGAAGAGAGTCACCTTCTTAATTATATCAATTTGGGCCATTGCTATTTTCATGGGTGCCGTCCCGACCCTGGGTTGGAACTGCCTCTGTGACATTACTGTCTGCTCATCCCTGGCACCCATTTACAGCAGAAGTTACCTGGTGTTCTGGAGTGTCTTAAACCTGGTCGTCTTCTTCATTATGGTGGTGGTTTACATAAGAATCTACATGTACGTCCAGAGGAAAACCAATGTCTTGTCATCACACACTAGCGGGTCCATTAGCCGGAGGAGAACCCCTGTGAAGCTTATGAAGACTGTCATGACTGTCTTAGGTAAGAGACTACAACCCATGGTGGGCAAGGCTGGCAGTGCCAGTGGACTGGTTTGTGTTGGTTTGGTTTAGTTTTTATTTAAAACAAACCAACAAAAACCCCCACAAAAATCACTCAACCCTCCTAACACAAAAAAACCTCACTAACTTTTAAGTGCTGGAGGTATCTAGACTTCTGTGTGCTTTAGACTGTGAAATAGCTGTTGCAGTGTGCAGAAACATGCGATAGAGGACTGGCCAACACGTAGAAGAAGAGTGTCTCTGTTGTGTAGGCACCTTGTTACAAAACACAAATGGTGAAGGTGAAGGTTTCTGGCTTTTTTTTTTTTTTTTTTTTTTTTTGAGGAGGGAGATACAAAATCACTTTGGAGAAAGGCTTGTGAAGGTTTATAATTACCTAGTAGAACATTTTCAAAATAATGTTCTTTAACATTTGCACAAGGCCATGAGCTCTAATGTTGGACTTCAACAGTTTTCTTTGCACATCTTCCTCTTGGCTGTTTCCTGAACACAGAAACTTACTCCGCCTGGAAATGCACCTTCCCTAGGGAAAGGAGAGACTGCCTGGTGGGTCTGTGACTCTGATAGAGGTTTGCTTTTCAAGGGAACGATTCACCTTCATTCTGTGGATACTGCGTGGTGCAAAATGCTTTTAGATAATGATGGTACAGTCTAGCCTTAGATCTCTAAATCATAACGTGAGATTTGACCTGGGTTCTACCCTAAAGACACTGTTTCTAGTCTAGCAGCTCAGATCAATTCATCAGGGAATTGTGATGTAGTGCACATTAAATTAGAGATGAACAGAGCGAGTGACTGATCCTTGGAACAAACACCAGCTGTAGCAGTGAATTTTCCCCAGAATTACTTGAATCTGAACAAGATGTGTCCTGGAAACCAGATAGAGTGTGAGCAGGGCTCCAGGTGGACTGGGGATACACTGAGACATTTGTGAAGCTGGGCTCAGGTGGTGGTGGACTCTAAACCCACAAATATGGCTTTACTGCTGTAACAGCTGGTCTGAGGATGGATGAACCAATGTCGCAAAGCTGGAGGTTTTGGGAGAGCTGGTGGCCATGTATACCTGGGACACAGCTGTGTCATACTGCAGCATGGTAGTACTAGAGAGCTCTGGGAGAAAAGTGCAATTTTTCATGGAGGTTTTCGGATGCTGCTTGCACAGTCTGGTATCTGATTCTATTATTTTTTTCTGAAATAATAGTGCTGTGCTACATAACACCTTTGTCTACCAAATGATGTCTTAAAGAGCTTTAGAAGCTGAAATCCATTAAACTTTACAGTGCTTGACTTGTAAAAGAAAGTGGACTGATACTTTAGGTACAGGGGTTTTCACTTATACTTCTGTGTCTTCTGAAGTCAGCTTGTCTTCTGCCAGAGCCTTTTCTTTCTAAATCCTTCCCCAGCTGTTCTTCCTTTTTTCCCTTTGATTTTATAGAACTTACAGAGTCAGTTTGGTGGTTGTTCCTGTCCTCCTGATTGCAGGAACAAGATTTGATCTTTTGTTCTACCCAAGCTTCTCGTGCAGTGAAACCTAAACCATCCGCCTGGAAGGAGAAAATCCCTGCAGAAAAACTCTGAATTGCTCCAAATATGATCCTGCCCTGATGCACAGGGATGAGCAGACTGTAGTTAACTGCTGCATTGGAAAGAGACAGAAAACAGAGCACTTCTAAAAAGCAGTTCTCTGAGCATTTCTGTTGAAGGCAGAACTGCACCCTGCAGCTGATGTCAGAGTTGGAGGGACAGGGATGGTGGCTGCCATTTGCTCATCCCTTGTGGTCCTTTAGCCTGTGACAAGCCTTCGCTGTTCTCTGTGACCGTGGTGCTGTGTGGAAATAAACCCCACTTAAAATCTCATTTCAAGCTTAGTATTTCTTTTACTAGGGAATGGGGCCTTAGGACCATGGGTTGATTTGAAGTTCAGCATTAGCTTCCTCTTACTCACACCATATGGCTTTTCAGCCATGAAATTGAACGATAATTCAGGCAAAACATTAATGTTATTGTGTGCTGGGCCAGGCAAATTTAACTTAACCTGAGTGCTACTTTAGAGATCATCATTTTGTATATTTACTTTGCTAGTTAGAAACAAAACTGAAACAGAGCTTGCTTCCAAAGAAGCTGAATTAGTGCTGGTGTTGCTGGGTGTACAATCTACTTCACACTCCTGGGTCAGAGGAAATGTATCTTGGCATGCTCCTTCATATCAGTTCTCCAGATTTTGACTCTGAGAGGCTTTTCATAAACATTTATCTCCAGGAATGAGAACTTACTTTTTTAAACAGTTTGAAATGTGCTCTCCTGGCCAAGTCATTCAAGCACTGTGTGCACAATGTATTAGAAACCAAATCGCTTGTTTTCTGGACTTTCCAATTACCACAGGAGTCTCCAAGTGATCAAAGTGATTCTTCCAAAATTCTGCTTACAACCACTGATGCAAGAGCCTACAGCTATACGCAGCACGTGGGTTTTGCCCAAAGCAGTTATTTTTAATGGTTTGCTCCAAAACATCTGAAAATGTTTTGGAGTACATGCCTGATATGGTCTTAACTAAAAGCCTATTCCAAGATGCTGTGCTGGATAAAGCATAATAAACCCCAACATTCTTGTTCGTGTGCTCTGTCGGTTTCTTGGGAAATTCAGGACAAAATCCTTCTGCTCTGCTGCTGTGTGGGAGGAGGCCGTGTGTAGCTGGGTACTGCTGGCACGCTGCTCCTCCCAGCCTCCTCCTGCTCCCTCCTTGGGAAGGCTGGGCTGTGGCTGGCTGCCCTTCCAGCAAAACACCCCTGTCCTTTCCGGGTGTTCTCTTCCTATGGCCCTACAGTTGAGAGTTGGGGGAATTGAGATTTTAGTGTCATTTCATGGATTCATGATGACCACAGCTTCAGGTGGCTTTTTGCACCATCCCTTAGGCTTGGAGGGTCCCTTCCAGAGGCTTGGAGTCAAGTCCCTGTCATCTGCATATTCCTGCCATAACCCCAAAATAGTCCGTCATGGCATGGGAGCAAGGCATTCCCTTTGGCATGCTGAACCACAGGGAGTTATCTAGTTGAAACTGGAAGATGTGAAACCAAGAAAAAGAGGCTAAAATCCTCTTGGGCTGACTTTGTGGCATAATCCCAGCTCAGGCTGTGACTGTAGCTGTGAAGAAGAGCAGCTGCAGGTGTGCGGGTATGTGATTTTCAGGTGGTTGTGTATGTGGTAGCTCCTCTGAACCTGGCAGTGAGATTCCTGCTGAAATAGAAGCTTTGGGGTGGATGACTTTCAGTTTTGCTGAATTTATAGTTTAATTGGTAACTTGCTGTTTTAACTTGGTCGCACATGTGGCAAAGGCAGCTGGAACCTACTGCACTTTTTTTTTTCTTTCAGTGTTGGCATGCTCAGGGACAGCCTTGATGTACAGGGGTTTATGAAATGATGCTGTTGAAGCATCAGTAGTGCTTCCAGATCCACAGAAATTAATTATTAAGCAGAGATGATGTAATCTACAAGAAATTCCATGGTTAAATCTAATGGAAAATCCTCAAACTAACCTTGAGGCACTGTGACACCTGATCTCCCATAATCTGGTGGAAAGACTCCGAGCTGTTCTTCTAATCTATGTGGCAGCCAGGCTGTATTTCATGTCACTTTTGTGAATTTTAAAGAGTCCCAGAAATTAAATTATTTTTGGAGTGTGGCACTTTGTCAGGGAGGGGAGCTCCTGTGGGATAAATATTCTGCAAACAAGAAAATTGCTGAAGGGCTGAGACTAAGGTATATTTTTATGCTTAACCATGGTTCCCTCTGAAAGCTTGGTGATAAAAATAACAAAATCTGAGCAAGGCTGCGAGTCTGAGACGTGCCTCACTTTCATCTCTGTGGTGCCAAGAGCAAAATGTGTTTTTGATGGAGTCAAAGCAGCAGCTCCGTGAAAGCATTATCCAGTAACTTGGACACTGTCACTGCACTGCCTCATCTTTGTTTTCCATTGTGGGAAATGTGTGGAGACATGCCTGCAGGTGTCTTTTTTCTTCCCTTACTTTTGCAGCTGAAACCTTTTAGGGTTTTGCTTGTATAGGTAGGCAGAGATCTATCCTAGGAGTTCGTGGACTAGCCCTGCCTGCAATCTTGGGTTCTGTTTGAGGGAGAGATTTCTGTGTCTTTTGTTAAATGTGGCTTTTGGGGTCTCTTCCCTCTCCTGCTGACTTCCATAAAAGCATGGTTGTACCTTGCATGCTTTATGGTACAAGTGGTCAGAACGCTTTCGGCATCTGTTCCAAGGAGGGTTTGAGACCGTCTCAGTTTCTGCATGGAGCTGGTGGATTGGCAGCTTTGCCAGTGACCCTTGGTGGGGAGTGAAAGCTCTCTGTCCAAAGACTTGCTGAGACACTTAACTAGGCATGGATTGTCTGGGTGGTTGGGTGCCAGCGCTTGTTAAAACTGATGGGATTCGCTGGTGAACCCCAGGACAGCAAATCTGTGCAGTGTTTTCTCCACTGTAGACGATAAGAGAGAGCTGGTGCCCTGCTCACAACTGCTTACTCAGCATGCACGAGCCAAACCAGTGTGTAGTACAGACTGACCAGGGAAAACAAGTGTTGTGGTAGCAGCATGCAGCTCCCGATGCCAGTGGGCAATGGAGGAATGTTACTGATGTTAACCAGTATCTCGCAACTAACACCATGAAATTAGTACTTAGCATCACAAAAATCTTGGTACAGCAGAGTAGAAAATTCAGTTTCTGAAGAAAGTGGACTCTTGCCTTTCTGTTCAGTATTTCCTAGAACAGAGTAAATCGATTGGTTGAATTTTGTCTGCAGTCCAGGAGCACAAAGTTGCAGCAAGATCTACAATACCTTGTCCTGGATACAGTTTAGCCATCCTGGTGCTTGCTAGATCACACAAATCCACTTAACATACCGTTATGGCCTGCCTGTCATACGGGCGATGTGCACTCAGCCCTGGATGGGGAGCAGTGTCAGTGCTGCTGACACCAACCCGAGGGTGCAGCACGGCTGCTGGGGTGGCCGAGGTGCTGCTGAGCGCTGCCTCTGGCACTGCCTGGCTCCTGCTGTGATCCAGGCTGCCCTCCCACCTGCCTCCCACAGCCTGGCTATGGGAATATCAGCAGCTTTTAAAAAATGAGATGGACTTGCTTGTTCTACCAAAAGTGTTGAACAGATACTCACACCCCTAGGAGGGCTTTTAGGCATGAAGATGCTATTATTTGTTGAATTATTTTCTTCTAAGCTCCAAAACAGGGAATCTCTGCTGTGATAAGTGATTGGAATTTCCTCGGTACATTGTTCAAGCTGTGACTGCTGGGCAGAGTTGTAATTTTCTATTTCTGTATGTCAGACAGCAATTGTGGCTTGTGCTAAGTTAGTATTATCATGCGTATGGCTACTCCTTCCCTGGGCTCTGGGCGAGGGATCACGGGGTGCAGTGCAGCGGGGTGACCGAGGAGCAGATGGGGCAGCCAGGGGCCCTCTCCAGCTTGTGGCCAGGGCTGCATTTAGCAGTGACGTTCCCCCTCCTCACCCTCACTCATGGTGTAGGTGTGCAGAACATGATAAATGCAAATGCAATACTGACCTTCCTTCTAAGCTGTGGTTTTAATGCTTTCTTTGTGCTTCATTCAGTCTGTCTAAGATCTCCCTTATTCTCTATTTAATTTTTTTTCTGCCTCTCTTGCAGAGTTTCCTCTTCCCCTACCACTATACACTTACTTCCTCATACTTTTTGTGTTTTGGTTTTGGTTTTTTTTTCCGCCCCTTCATTTCTTTGCCCTGACTGCTACATCCTTCACTTCGCCAAGTCATCTATTTGTTTCCTCCTCTGTTTTTCTGTGTAACTACATTTTTTTCCTGCAGCTGAATCACTGTGTCTCAGCATGCAGAGCCTGGGAGGGAGCGGTGGAAGGACGTGGGCTCAGCTGTGACCGTTGTGCTTGTGCGTTGTAGGCGGTGGCATCCATCCGATTCCAGCTGTGGGGTTCCCACCCAGGACATGTTTAAATTATGTGACACCCGTTTATTAATTGGCACTGCAGAGTCAGCTGCGGGGTGGCAGGAGACTTGTCCCTTTAGATCATATTATGGCAGTGGTGGAAGTGAACCACCTGACATCTTTTCCTCCAGTACATGAGGGAGATGAACAGAGGAGAAGTGTGTGTTCAAGTGCCGGTTCTCTGCTTTTAAATGCTCCAGAGCTCTTGTTTATTTATCAGCATGGATAAATCACTGTTGTGATGACCTTTTCCCGTGTGTGTTTGAGTTGATGCTGTCAGCAGCTCAGATTCTTGCTCCCTGCAGTCTTCTGACAGCTGCCCTGCTTCCTGCTCAGGGCTTGGCAGAGGAGCTGTAGCAGATACAATCTTGCTACTGTCATTAGAATTTTGTCCTCTCCTGCTTTTATCATTTTTGTGTAGAATTTTGACAAACTCAATAATCTTGTAAGATATTAAACGCTCCAAAACCCTACAAGTTTGAAGTCAGGTTTGGTTTTCTTTTTGTTGTCTCCTGTATTTCTAGGTGCCTTTGTTGTCTGCTGGACCCCTGGCCTGGTCGTCTTACTGCTCGATGGCCTGAACTGTACCGACTGTGGGATTCAGAACGTTAAAAGGTGGTTTCTTCTCCTGGCCCTGTTGAACTCTGTCATGAATCCAATAATTTATTCATACAAAGATGATGAGATGTGGGCTACCATGAAAAGGATGATTTGCTGCTCCTCTGAGGATAAGAGCCAGGAGAGACGCTCATCTCGGATCCCCTCAACAGTTCTCTGCAGGAGCACGGATATCTCGGGCCACTACATTGAAGATGGCATTATTCAAGGGACAATTTGTGGAAAAGGAGATCTTGGTGACAAAGGAAACTCCTGAGCTATGCAAGGGACTGACTTGGCTGGAAAAGGAGAGGGGGAAGGGAAAGGTTTTGTAAGAGAAGATTGACTGGCAAAGCTAGTAAACAATATATCCACTTTGTTCCAGAGCCTCAACTCCAGTGTTAACAAAAGTTCTTATAAATAATTGCCTGATGGAAAAACACTTTGTAATGAAGAAAACTTTCTGTGCTGCCATCCTTTTTGTCTTTCAAGTACATGAAATTGTTTTTTCATGTGAATGGAATAAATACCTCTCAGAGACTTCTTGTGCATGGAAACAAAATGTAAGCAATGTAGTGAGACCCTCCTTAAGCTCCTACAGAGAGAAGAAACCTGTCTGATTGTGCAGGTTTGGCATTCATTGAGTATTTATGCTTTTAATAGTTTCTGTGTGTCCTGAGGAGGATTGTGGGCTTGGTTGGACAGAATTGTGACCTGTTTTCTTGGTTTATGAAGTTAATGAAATAGTTCATACTTACCTCTTCTCTTCCTCCTCCTCATCTTGCTTTCAAAATAGGTAGTTTGATAGTTTATTAAAGCTATGCCAGAAACCTGGCTGTGATGGGAGACCCAGACCAGGCATCAGTGTGAGTGAGTATGTCTGACCATGGACTGTCAGGATCTGAGAGCACAGAAAGCACAAAAGCCGTTATTTCTTCCATAGTGGGGTGAATGCTGCAGGGAAAGACAGTGCACTCTCTGCTGCTGTTGTGTAGGCAGGCTTTGAGGGTGGATTAACAGAAAAGCAGAGAGGCTGTGTTCATTAGGCTCATTTCTTACTTCCCCAGATAATATCAAAGGGGTGTGCTCGCTCCTCTTTACGTGCTGTGCCACTGAGAGAAATGAGATCCAAAACTCTGGTTTACAAGGGAACTTTTAAGGGAAGTTTAAATACCCGTATATCCAGGTTCAATCAAGCTATTTAAAATAGAAATTAATTTACAGGCAAAAAAAGCCTGAAATCAATTTAAGCTCCTACCATAGTGCAGTATGCATTGATGGTCAGACCTTGTCTGGACCACCTTTAACCTCTGATTTGCAAGCAGATCTAACTGGAACAGGTACTTGAGGAAGAGGCCATGGAACAGTGAGCAATGGAAGGCTTTCAGCATTGTGACTGATGAAATCTAGTGCTGATGCAGCCACAACCCAAACAGCTGGAGTTCTGACTTATGGACTACGCTCTAACAGAGGGTCCAGCAATACAAAGCTCTAGGGTAAAGTTTTTAAATTTAAACTTTCAGATTAAAAACTGGATTGTAGATTTCACAGTACTCTAAAAACCTGGCTCGTGCTGTCTGGTTTCAACAGCAGTGAGCTCCCTGCTGCCATTTTGACTTCAAGTGGGGTTTCCTGTGTTGTCTCCTAGAGAAAGTCTGATCCCTGGTATTAGGGTAGGTGATCATAAGTCACAAGTGACCAGAGGTCGCTTTGAAAAGTTTTGGAAGTTTTGGCCACTTGGAATTATCAGAGAACAGCACCAAGAGCCAACACCAAGGATATATTTCATGAAACTGAATGATAAATTCAGCTGTGGTTTGGACAAATTCTTTCTTTGGTGCCACTTGCATGTGGATGTCTGGACTGTGTTGGTCAAGACAGAACCAGCCCTTGGCTCAAAGGCTGAGTAGGAGATTTGCAGAATGCACTGGGGGACTTCATAGAAGCCCTTAGTGTATCTCACAAACACAACAAGGCCCTGTTCAGAGAGCTCTCCCATAACAGGTGTTATCTTGTAGGGATGTGGCCCAGTATTCAAGGTAGATGCTGTATTTGAGTAATGCTAAAAATGTTTACACATTTTTTGCTCTTATAATGCAATTTTTCTTTGTGCAAATACTACTTCACTGCTTTGGTGTTCTGAAAAGCGTGTAAAGTGGTGCTTTGTAGAGGCGGTGGTGTGGTGGGTTGAGCCTGGCTGGAGGCCAGTTGCCCACCAAAGCTGCTCCATCACTCCTCTCCTCAGCTGGACAGGGGAGAGAAAATGAAACGTAAGGCTCGTGGGTCAAGATAAGGACAGGGAGAGACTGGTCACCAATTATAGACTTGACTTGGAGAAGAATTAAGTTATTACCAATCACACTGGGGTAGGATAATGAGAAATAAATCCAGATCTTAATACTTTCCTCCCATCCTCTCTTTTTCCTGGGCTTAGCTTTACTCCTGGTTTTCTCTATCTCCATTCCACAATGGTGCAGGGGGACAGGGAATGTGGTCGGTTCATCAGTCATTGCCACTCCTTCCTCCTCATGGTGAGGTTTCCTCACACTCTTCCCTTGCTCCTTTGTGGGCTCCCTCCCACAGGAGACATTTCTCCTCAAATTTCTCCATCAGCATGGGTCTCCCATGGAGTCACTAGCCAGCAAACCTGCTCCAGCACGGGCTTTCCACGTAGTCACAGCCTCCTTTGGGCATTCCCCTGCTCCAGCATGGGACCCTCCACAGGCTGCAGTAGATGTCTGCTCCAACATGGGCCTCCATGGGCTGCACCACAGGGTGTGGGGGAAT
Source organism: Melanocharis versteri (assembly GCA_013397845.1). NCBI lineage: Eukaryota > Metazoa > Chordata > Aves > Passeriformes > Melanocharitidae > Melanocharis > Melanocharis versteri. The sequence continues at coordinate 167,239 of VZTG01008007.1, read as the reverse complement.
CTCAGCTCCCGCACTTGGAGCACCTCCTGCCTACCTTGGTGTTGGCACAGTTGTTTCTCTCACGCATTCTCTCTCTTCACTTCAGCTGCAGTTGCACAGGTTTTCTTCATCCATCTTCAATACGTTATCCCAGAGATGCTGCCACTGTCGCTGGTGGACTCAGTTTTGGACAGGGGTGGGTCTGTCCTGGAGCCAGCTGGCATTGGCTCTGCCAGGCATAGGGAAGCTTCTTATGTCTGCTCACAAAAGCCACCCCTGTACCCTCTGCCCACGCTGCTACCAAAACCTTGCCCTGCAAACCCACCCCAGGTGGCGTGGCAGAGGCACAGCATGTGAGCACCCCTGTCCCTACAGCTACTGCAGTGCACAGTTTGTCTGAACTAGGCTGAAGCTCTGTATTCAAACCTAATAGAAAATAAAATGGTACTTCAAAACGAAAGTCTTGTTTTGCTTCCTGTTTGAATGGTGATTGAAAAATGATGGGGAAATGTTGTTTCATGTTACTGTGGGTCCAGGCTGGGAGTGGGGGTTGTTTTAATAAAATTTTCCTATTTACTAGCCAGTGTATTCATACTTGGTTGAATCAGGCCCTGAAGAGAGCTTGGATGAAGATCTTGAGCATCTGCAGCAGTGGAAAAAACATTAGGTGTCTCCTGCAGAGCTTGGGATTCAGGATGCAAAAGAATCACCTGTGGATGATATTTCCAGGCAAGCAGGCAAAAGTGACTTCTGTGAAGGTAAAGGACCTTGTTGTTTTTACAGCACCTCGTGCAGTGGACTCCTGGTCTGGGTTAAGGTCTGAAAGGCATTACCAATCATTCTGCTACAAGTAAGTGGGAGGGTTTGAGGTCTCTTATCCTTTCTGTCGTCTAATTAAAAAAAAAAGAAAAAAACCCCAAAAGCCTTCTACAAAACAAACCCCAAAAGCCTGCAGAGTGGTGCATGGAGAGTGGTACTATTTGCAATGACATGGCCCTTGTTTCTGCAGGACGCTTTCCTTGGAACTGCTACCTCATGGTCTACTGCTATAAATTGCAATGTGACATGACTGGAACAGGAAACTGATCTTGCATCAACCTTTCCTACGAACTGCTACAGCACAGGCTGTGTAATGTTTCCAGTATCAAACTGTCTAAACATCTACCTACTCACAGAGCAGGGAATTCCTTATTAACTCCATAAACATTTATCAGAATAGTTTGTCTCAAGGAAACCATTAAAGCACTATTTATACTTGAGTAGAAAAAAAAATAATTAAAAGAACAAAGCGCAGTTGGTGAAGGCAAGTTCTGCAGGGTTCCCGTGTTCCCTTTTTCACTAATATCCCAGAATATCTGTATCAGTTGACTTTGCACGTGCCTGCTCCTATTTATGGCTGTCAGTGTACATTCTGCTGGGGAAGGCTTTAGGGTGAACACTCACAGAAACCCCAGGACATTACTTCTTAGCAGGCAGAGGAAGGCAAGGGAAGATTACCATTAAGTCAGATAGTTGTGAGATTCTGCACGTTCCTGGTGGTGCTGGAGGTTTTTCTGCATCTGAGAGTCTTAAGAGCTGCTGTATTGCAGCAAGTAGCAAGCAGATACTTCTAAGACTACATTTTCATAGCAATTATGGTTTGAAAACCTTTGTGATATTCTCCTCTTTTTTTCTCTCTCTAGCTGCTCCCAAACCAAAGTTGCTTTTCCAGTTGATCATTGGGTCCAGGAAGAAACGCTCCATGGCTTTTCCCAGGGCAAAGATGTATGGTCTGTCCTCTGTGATTTGCTCTCCCATAAAGCCTGTGTGGTCACGATCATTAGAGATGCTTTTCAGAGAGCTATTATTAAAAGCTGGGAACAATGAGGTTTTATTTTACACGATAGATCTTTTGAATCTTTCTGGATAAGCAGCTAGACTGATCACTGTTTAATAGCTGTGTGCGTGAGAGAGCAGTTTCCCTGAAATCTGTGCTGTCAGTTTGACCTAGGTGCTGTGGGTGATGAGCCCCTCTGGGACAGCAGCCAGATTGCTGAAGCCTGAGTGCCTCTAGAGCACGACCCTTCCACTACTTCGGGGCTGCTTTACTGTGACTCTTTTTCCCTCTGTATAAGTTTTTTGTGGGCTTTTTTTTTTTTTTTTCAGTAATTCCTGCAGACTGGTGAAATACATCTGTATTTGTGCATATGACAGCTTGTGCATATATTTGAATGGCAGTAATTACTGCAGCTATATGATGGTGCCTTTCTCTGGTCAGATCTTTATTTTATACATATTTATATATATATTTTCCCACTAAAACTCTCTTCCGTGTAGCAGTGAACTATAGGAGCAATACTTCTGATATGATTCTTTCACAGTTTTAGTGAGCTCTGCATGAAGGTTCTAAACTACTGGTTAATGGAGGAGGATGGAGGAAGGGTCCTTTTAAGCTTGTCATATTTCTTATGCTTTTTCCTTATGGCTATGGCTACTGGCCACTATCCAAGCAGATGCAGGGCAGGATCAGCCTTTGGTCCTGCCCTAAGCAATGGCTGCTTGCAAGATTAGAGCCAAAAATGAAAATATATGGAAATGTTAAAAAGAAGCAGGCAGGGAAACTCTTACATATCCCAGCCTATAATTATGAATAAATCACTTGAAAGAAGTGATTCCACTTTTCCCCTTGCACCGATTCCTACTTATGCTGGCGCAGCCATTCGTGAGACCATATTGTGGACTGTAGTAGGTCTGAAAAATAACCCTGGATGACACATTTTGCTAGTAACTACGGAAGATATTTTATTTGTCATTAGCCAGCAGCTGCATTATTTCCTCTGCTTGCTATGTGGACTCACACAGATTATATTTTTTCTAGAAATCTTTGTAAAACACAGTCCCCCTTAAATGCTATACTTCGCAGTGACTAGGCATGCTTCTATCAGGGAAAAAGAAAAAAATCCATCTGGAAATGAGGAATTAGGTCATGACAGTTCCTCCCCACCCACAAGGTCTTTTGGAAGATAGGGAATTTGGACTCATATGTTTTCAGCCATTATTCAAAACATCCTGCTTATCTTTCAAGTACCATTTGGTCACTGGCTTCTTTTGTACACATTTTTATAGTATTGAGAGTGTTTTTTCATTGCAGCAGGCAGAAGCATCTGTTTTCTTCCAACCCACTTAGAAGTGCTACTTTGCAGCTCACAGGTATGCTATTGTGAATTGTCCTGTATGTGCATCCATGCATCTCCTCCTGTGTGAGCTGAAACAAATCAATATTTAAACTACCCTCTGCTGTACTTACCACAGACCACTGTGGTAGGGACAGCTTTTTTTTCTGAACTAGCCTTTACTAAAATCCCAATTGTGCACTTCGGATTCTGATATATGGCCCTGTAAGAAAGTCAACGTGCAGAATAAGAAAAGCACAAATCACTTGTTAATCTGTTCTCAGCAATAGCTGTATTTTAACTTAAATGTTAATTTCATTGAAATCATGGGTATGGCCTAACTTCTCTTAAAAAACCCAAAAGAAGTAAACAAAAACTCCCATTAAAAAGGCTATGGCGAATGAAAAACCACACCAAACCAAACATTGTGCATATCTGTAGGCCAGGAGTAAGTCAGCACACTTACCATCCCTGACCTTTAGTTTACCTGACTTGCTTTGAGATATAGGAAAATAAGGGATTCTTGTTTCTGAGCACAAGTAGTTGCTTAGGGGTTTGGTATGTGATCTCCTGAGGATATGCTTCTTATCTAGACAGGTTCTTTAGCTTTCCTCCTAAAGCTTCTGTGGAAGGTGGTGGGATACTGGCCTGGAAGCATCGTTGTCTCACCCATTATTGCATTTCATATGTGTGATAGTTAAGAACGTATATCTACTGTATTGTCCCTAAAGGTTAAGATTCTTTTGGTTATGCTAAAGACTCTCACAGTTCTGTAGCTCTACTTTTATCCCCAGGTTCCATTTGTATTTATGCAAACAAATGCTTGGTATGTTGGCTTTACTTAGATTTCTGTTAGGAATATGCTCAGTTGCTAAAGGATGTCAAAATGCACAGAAGTGAAAAGGCTTGATCTCCAGAGATGGAAATGTTATTAATGCTTAAATGATTCTATTCAAATCCCAGTTAACGCATCAGTTGTTATGAATGGTATTGTATTGGCTTGTGCAGTGCACTCTGTGATACTGGGCTGGGACTTTCCCACAGGTATAAATGAGTTAACTTAGTTAGAAATGTAAAGGTTTGTGCCTGTAGGGATAAAGGGCCGGTGAATGGTGAACTCGCAGTTGCTCACCCTCGTGCTTTAGCTCTGTGCACAGTGACACTGCTCTCAGTGGCCCCTTTTCTGTGAGAGGGGCCCTGTGCGTGTGGGCAGTTGTGAGGTGGACATTTAGTGGTGTGGTTTAGATGGTAAGTGCCTGCTGCATGGGGAGCCGTCCCTATAGCAAGAGGCTGGCTGACAAACACACCAGCCCCTCTCAGGCACAATTATTGATTTTAAGGGGGAAATATTTGTGCCCATAACCACAAATTTACAATATTGGATTATGTCCCAAATTTGACCTACATTGTTTTGTTCTATTTTCTCCTTTATAATCTGTTTGCACAGTCCATGTAATTTTTTGTGTGTTCTGCTTTGTTCTTCAAAGCACAGATTAAACCACACTTCTCTCTAAACAGATAAATTCCAGCAGTATTTGGTCCTAGAGCAACCCTTCAATTTCACAGACCAGAGAGCCACAAAAAGAAATAAAGATGGTTGAGCAGAGATTTTAGTCTTGAGTTTTTGCAAGGTCATAATACCAAAAATAACAAAAATAGTTATGGTTGCATGCATTAGTTAAAGATGTTGGGGGAAAATACTTTGTCAAAAGAAAAGGAAACCCTGAGCTTATGACTGTTTTTTGCAGTTAAAATGTGAGTTGGAAGTTCTAAACTTTTAATTTGTGAGTTTTCTGGACAAGAGAAGCAAAGAAATCCGCTTCCTGATTGGCTTCTCTGAACTAGAGAGAAGCTGCCCTGTGCATTCAGCTCCTTCCCAGCACAAGGGGATCCAGGCAGGAGGGTGATCTGAATCCCTTCTCCTACCTAAGCCCACGTTTCCATCTCATGGGCTCCAGGAGCTTTGCTGATTTACGGAAACAAAACCAAGCCCAAGGATGGAGGAACATCTGCAGAACACAGTGTGGACTCTGGCTGGAGACTTTCTGTTAAGTGCTCGTGCCTCCTGTCCCCAGTGATAGCTGAGATTGCACCATGGTCCTTGCTTCTGTGGAGGCAGGAGCAGACTCTCCTCTGCCCAGATGTTTATTTTCCCAAACCCTGTTGGTAAGGTAACACCTTTAGATCTTTGCCTCTCAGCCAAGTTTTGTTGAAAGTGAGGGATGATTTCAAAAATTTCAAGAGACTAGTCAGGCAAAAAGTGACACACCGCCCATGCCTCATTCCATTCAGAAATCAGGATAAAAGTGTTTTATGGATGCAATTTTATGCTTGCCTGTGCTTAGGTGAGGACTTGCAGGAAGAGGATGAAGGCAATCCCCAAAGTGGCTTCCCAGCAAATCCCCAGCACCCTGATATCCCACCACTTGCTGTGCCTCTAATCTTCTCACCCAGTCAGCGCCAGGAAAATACCAGTCTGCCATCTCTATCCATTTTGTAGTCAGCAGAATTGTTAAAGAATTATTGAGGTGAAGTAGTTATGGCTCCTTCTCTCTGCAGGAGTACGAATATGGCTTCTCCAAAAGGTAGCAGGATGACTTGCAAGGAGCTGTGAGTCCATCTGTAGAACACAGAGTTATATGTGAAGGAAAATCAGGCTCCCGTGGTCGCTCAACTTGTGTATGGCCTGCTTACTTTGTGGTGCCTGAGGTTCAGAGGTTTGGCAAAGTGACTTGAGGATTTACTTCTGTGTGAGTTCTGAGACCTTTCTGTCTGGTGGGAGTGGTTCAAATGAGCCAGAAATCACAGAGGGATCGACATGAGGAAGCCTCAAGGGATGCAGATGGTCCCAGGAGATTCCCAGTGCAGAGGGAAACTCTTCTTACTAACAAAAGCTGATGCTACTGACTCTTTGTTGGGCTGTTCATGTACCAGCTGTGGTTGTAAGCCCTTTTTGTCTGAATGGGATTGGGCCATCCTGGTGCTGTGGGTGTTCAGAGGCTCAGCTGTCATATGCAGGGGCAGCAAGACCAGGTACTGGTGTTCAGTGCCCTGACACAAGGGTAGGAAGCTGAAAGGAATGGTAGGAGGTGACACCTCAGTATCTCAAGGGATTTAAGCCCAAATGACTCAGTGAGGGTTGCTAGACAGGAGTCTCTGGTGGATGACAATTCACTTCTCTCTCTCTGCCCTCTTGTCTTGCCCTCTGTCCCTTCTCACCCTTTGCAAGAGCAGTACAGGCTTCAGAGTTGAAGTACAAAGAACTTTCAGCCAGTGAAGCCAAACGTTGATTAGAAGAAGTGCCAGGGATGAGATAACACTCGGATTTGGTATGAGCAGTTCATCCTCCCCTGAGGCAGTCAGACCGAATATTTTGACTTGCTACAATAATTTCCTGTGGGCTGATAACCACTGCTTCGATACAAATGGTAGTAACAGGCTCCATCAGGAGCTGTCCTGAAGGGCTGTTGATTCATTTAATCCCACAATGAAGATTGAGTGAGCTATTATTTCGAAAGGCAAGCTGGATCCAGCGTGTATTTGTATCAACACGCCAGAGATGACATAACCAGTGCCTCACCCAGCCCAGCAAAGTGGGTTTTTGCTAATGTTTTATTTGGTTTCCATGTTTGGCTGGAAGACAAGCAACACTCTTTTGAGGTGTTGTTTCTATGAACAGCACACTAAAAACATCCTGTGTGAGAGGGTGGCACTGCTGTGTTCTGCTCACTTGATTTCTGCGCACCTCCCCTCTGCATAGGTTCCAGTGGGAGATGTCACTGAGAGAATAAGGACCTAGGGCTTCCCGAGTTGCCACAGTGACTGGGACTGCCTGCCCACCAAATGCGGCTGGGAGCTCCGTACAGTTCCTGCCACATTTTGGAAGCAGCGAGGAGAGCCTGTGGGTGGTCTTGCTGGAGGAATCCTGGTGGTCCTGGTCAGACAATGAGCAGTAGCTGGTTCCCACTGGCATGTGGGCTCCTCACAGGTTCCTCGTGACTGCTGTCCTTGGAGAGCCCACAGGCACCCAGGTATGAGGGTTAAATTTTTGCCCCTTCAGTTTTTAAGGAACATTTTTGACACTGTCAGAGTTGAAGCAACTGGAGTTTTCTTTGATCTAGGAGTGAAGTTGACTCAGCTCTGCTTTGCCCAGTTTTATTTAAGGACCATGACTACTACTTCTGAAACATTACTCATGAAGGCTGTTATTGCATTATCTGCTTTTCCATCTGTTAGATGCCATGGCCTCAGCAGCACAAATACCATAATAGTAGCAGCTGTCAAAGGTCTGTTTAGGCATCTTCAAAAAGTAGTAAAACCCGACACCACTGAAGATAAGCCAAGTTTTGTTACAATAAAGTTTTCTTTGGGTCTGATACTAGAAATGTTACTACTTAGAGCACCTCTGGAATTTTACTTTTGGTAGGAGGGAGGTTGTGCTCATCTATTATTTTAAGTACATTTATTTGCTTATTCCTGGTTTAAACAATGTTGTGTTATTGTTTATAACCCACATACAAATATATAACCCCCTGTTATATCTGCCCTCTGTGTTCTGTTTGGTTGCTTCGCAACTCTGGGAGTTCACATAGGATAAAAAAGTATCACTTGGGCCAAACCCATGTCTCATCTTCTGGGTAGCTCCCACGACTTCGTGACAAGTCAAAAGTCTAATTATAAGCATAGCTCATGAAGCAGGAGATGCCCTGAACCAAGTCCTGTGTATCCCTTAGACGTGTAAAATTACTGTTCTGTAGTGAATAGTGCATTTAAATATGAACGATAATTGGAGCAAAAAATTAACCTTGTTTACACTAATTGAGTAGATCTGAAGGTTCCTTGAAGACAAGTGTCCCATTAATAAGCATTGCCTAATGGACTGCAGCTCCCTCAGAAACCTCACAGTCTTGACTGGGCACAAGGAAACAACAAAAGAGCTCTGCAACACTGCAGCTCCAAGATGCTGCACACAGACAAGCTGCGTGTCTGCAGGAGGCCTGGGCACCCTGTCCCTGGTCCTGGCTGCTCTTACACCCCTGTCCCCACGGGCTCAGCGCCTGCTGGCCCTTCAGCCAACCCGGAAAATTGCAGGAGAGCACAGCCCTTCCAGTCATAGCTCAGGAGGGACAGGGGTGATGATGCAATGGCCACCAGCTGCTCTTGGGGTTAGGTCTGCCCCATGAGTAGTCACAGAGGTGAGTGGTGCCCTGTGGCAGCTGCATGTTCCCTGAGAGCTGAAAGACACAGCGGCAGCACCGGCAGCTTTCCCAGCATTTCATCGGCACCTCCCTGCTCACAGCTGTGGATGTCTAAAAAGTGCATTGGAGAAATGCGTGTTTTAGGACTAAAACCAGAGATGGGAGGCAGTTGTGCTGGGGCCCAGGCTCTTCCTGGTGATAACAACTGCAGTCTGCAATTCGTCAGGTAAGGTGCACTTTTGGTGTGGCTGAATTTTTTCCCTGACAGTGCACCCTTGGTGCTGCCGTGGGGCAGCCGGCAGGAGCCACTGTGGGAGGTGGCACGGCACGTTCCCTTCAAGGTACATGGCACTCCCGGTCCCCTCCTCCCTGTCGCCTGGAGCCTGCCAGGACAGCCCAGCACTTCGGTGGCATCGTTGTGTGGTGTCTGCTGGCCATGTGCCACCCCAAGGGCTCCCTCACCACCCCGGGGACCTTGCACGCAGCACTGATCCTGCCCAGGCCTTGGAAGCCCCTCGCCAGGGCCTGGGCAGGGGGGTGACGGGGTGGTTTAGGGAGAGGGCAGGCAGAGGAGTGTCAAGATGGGGTTGTTGATAAGGCTCCAACCACCAAACCGGTCTGGAACCGTGTGATTTGGCACGGTGCAGGGAGCTGTAGCTAACAACACAAAAGATGAATAATTGCAGGTCATGGCATTCATTCTCTGAATTTAAAAATGATTAAGCTCTTGGTGAGGGCAGGCAGCTGCAGGTTTGGGCTGCCTTTGTCCCCCCAGCCATGGTTAACATGGCACTGACGTCCGGCTGGCGAGCAGGCACCTCTCCTGCTCCCGAGCGGGGCTGCTGCCGCGCCTCGCTGTGCCCCTCCTGCCCCGGGCTTCGGAGCGGACTGTGCTCAGCAGGAACGCCAAGGGCTCTTCCTCTGCTCCTCAGCTCTCCACCCGCACCAGCGGAGGCGATGTAAGCTGTGACACGAGGTAAGTCACAGCCACTGCACGTGCCTGTCGCAAGGAGCTGGAAATGAAAGGGGCAGGAAAGACAAACATCGGCTCCAAACAGGCACATCCAGCCCGGAGCTCTGCTCTGCTGCTGCCGCCTTGAGTCTCGTCCCAGGCCACAGACACAGAGCTCTAGAGGGGTTCATGGGCTAATGGTCATGCCTAAACTGAGTTTGATTCTGTATTTAAAAATAATGGATATGTTTAATTAAAGTGAAATAGCTAATGACTGAGAGCAGGGAGGTTTTTATAATGTGGTTGAAGGGAAAGTAAAAATAAAAGGGCTGGTTTCCAATTAGAAAACTCAACGTATATAAAACTATATCTCATCAGGATTGTTTTATCTAATTTTACATTGTCCCTTAGTGCTTGAGCGGTACCACATGCGCCTACAAGTGAATGTGTCCTTGGAAAAGAAACAGTAGCTACCGTGAGCTCCTGCAGGGGGCTTGCAGCGAAATCCCACGGACTGTGCTAGTTAGTGTAAAAATGCTGACTTTGGAAGTGCTGGTGTATGTTTTGAGGTAAGAGTCTGCATGAGTTTTGCCATCTATCTGCAGGTACAATGCTTTGGTACAGTTAATGTGGAACTTCAAATCCTGAATCCTGTGAGCAGGAGGCTGAAGCTAAAACAGGAGAAAATTAATCCACCAATGTTTGCTAAATGATCCTTTCCTCTGATTGCTGATGGTCTTTTAGTCCCTTCCTTGTTTGAGTCTAAATGTCTACCAGCTCTTTTCAGAGTCACGGCATTGCCGACCCAGGGAAATTAATTATTTTCTTTTGTCCTCCAATTCTTTTTCCCCATTTTACTGAGCAACCCTTTGAGAACCCCCTTACTGTCTGTGTGTCTGCTTTTAACGTGCCTTTGCTGCAAAGCCTGCAGGGGTCCCCCCCCAGCTAATTCTTTACAGCAACAAGGGATGGTGCACAGACCTTCAGCACTGTCAGTCGTGGGGAAGAGGTGAAGTCTGGGATGGTGAACCAGGTTTAAGATTGCTAAGGCATGGGGGAGAAAAGGACGCCTAATGGAGCAGCAGTTTCAAGTCAAGGGTGAAAGTCTGACAGACTTTACAGACCTTACAGCCGACTTGGAGAAGGCTGGTGTCTATCTGCCACTTGCTTTGTCTACACGTGGGAGAAGTGGGGGGTGAATCAAGCAACAGCATCTGTACACAGGCTATCAAAGTGCATTTGGCATTGCATAAAACTTGTAAGAAAGCTTATTTAAGGTGCTCTGTGATGCACACAAGCCTTGAACTAGCTATGAGCTTCTTTTGAGGGTTCCTCAAGAGAGGGACCTTCTGTATGAGATTATGGCCACAGCTTCCAAGCACTGCTGCCGTTGCAGATTTCTTTGGCTTTTCCTGGGGAAAGCTGACTGCAGTTGCATTTCAGTTTACAAAGAAAATAAAGCAAAAATGAAAGAAAATGCCCAAACAAACAAACAAACAAAAACCCATAGAAAGAATCAGGTGCAAAAATAGAAAGGGCTATCACAAAAATAAATAATTGAAACATACCACGTCACAAACCGGATATAAGCCATTGGTGTCAGGGTGTTGCAAGTAGGGAAGAAAATACAAGTTTTGTTCTGAGATCTGTTAGTGGGATGATTGCACCAGCAGCATGGGAGCCTGACAGTGGCCGGTCACATCCAGGACACTGGGCTGAACATTCTGGACACACTGGGAGGTGTCCAGCGGACAGCAACAAACCTGGCAGCTGTAGAAAATATGACCACTGGGGAAAGTCTGAAATAATCGAGCTGGGCACTAGACCCTCCTTATTAGAGAGGATAAGCACCATTACTGAGTGTTTCAAAGAGAGATGAACGTGAATGTTGGAGCCTCAGGTGTGGTTAGGTGCATCTTAAACAGAACAACCTCAGGTTTTGTCCAGTACTGTGTTCTGAGATCTTCCTGTGTTATTGAAGATGCTGAATTGGGGCTACAAAATTTTCACCCTTCCTGTTTTGAAGAATGAAGGGAGAAGAAGTCAGGCTGGCAGCCACAGCACAAGACTTCACAATCACAGCTTCCAGACCCCACTTCTGGTTCCACCACTGGTCCTGAGCAGCATTATCTGCAGGTAATAATCTTACAATTCCTGGACTTCTTGAAGGGGTTAACAGCTAAACTCTTTCCTGAAATGGGCTGAGGTCTCTGTGTGAGTGGAAGTAAAGATCTGCAAAGTAATATTATGTTGCTGTTAAGGCGGCAGGAGGGATAAACTATCCTGGCTGATATATAAATATTTGCTCTTACAAACAGGGGCAAGGGTAACTGAAGAAAAATGTGAAAGACTCATGTCATTACTGTTGTTTTTTAAAATTTGCTGTCCTGAAGTGAAATACCTTTTAAATAATTCCATGGCAACCACAGCATAACAAACCTCACATCGCCTTCCGCTCAGTTACTTTGACCAGCACCAAAACGCAGGTTGGTCACGGAATCTCAATGGCTGCTGGTATTTTAGCCAAAGCGAAAGTCTGCAGGAGCTGGGTCCTGCTTCTTTCTTTGCCCAGTTTAAGAAAATAATAATAAAAATAAAAGATGTTATATACCAGGCAGTTACAGCAGGGGTGATACAGAAATAACCTGTTTTATTACTAAAAGATAACTCTGAGCATCTGAGTGCTGGGGCACTCAGTAATTAAAAATCATCTTAGAACCATGAAGCAAGCTGTGCCCTACACACTCCCATTTCAGACAAAACAATTATAGAAAATAGCTTAAAACAGATAATAAAACCAGCAGACATCCTGTTAATAACCATAGGGTACATTAGGGTACATTAGGAAATAAGAGGTTTGCCTGTTTATTTGCATTTTTTTTGGCGTAAAGAAATAATGTAGTTCATGAGCTTCTCCTCTTCAGGACTGAACGTGCTGCTGGTGCAAGGCTGAGATGGGAGATCAGCAGAGGTTCATGACTGCCAGTAGCAAATCCTGTGGAAAAAGCAAAGGCAGAGTTGTTAAGGGTCGTCTTCTAAGAACCAGGACTGGGAGTGGTGAACCCTGGAGCATCCTGCTCTTTTGCCAACACCTTGTAGGTGAGTGAGATGGGGTGCAATGCAATGAATCTACACAGAACATCCCGGAAGGAAAGGGTACAAGGGCAGGAAAGGAAACCCCTCCTGCACACCAGGGGAATGTGGGTGCTGTGCCTTGGGTGGTGCAGAGCTGTCTTCTTGCTGCTCTCCGCAGTCATGGGTGAAGTGGGTCTGGTTTTGCCATCCAAGGGGAATGCAACTGCTCTTGGAGATTAAAACAAGCAGAGGGTGAGTCGGACCTATGAACCACCACCAACTCTGAGGCAGAACTGGTCCTGGCAGTATATTCCCAAGGACTTTATTAGATTTAATTTTAAATGCCTCTCTCACTGTGATATTCTTTGCTTCGTCCAGGAGGTTTGGTTCATTAGGTCCATTAATGCAATTAGAGATTCAACACAGCAGACCACTGGAAAAACATCAGTCCAAAGGGCATCTCACTGAAAGCTTCTCTCTTACTCCACTAGAAAAGCTGCAGGAAAAAAAAAAAAAGAATGTCTGAGTGTGTCCTTTCCGGGAGAAACTTCCATTTGCTGTGAAAACACAAGGGTGTTCATGTGGTGCTGCAGTCTGATGGCAAAGCAGAGCTTACAAGGCTCTGTGCTGCAGCTGGGCTGGGTGGCAGAGTGCCCTGGGGCCCAACCTCTGCTGTGTCTCCCAGCCCTCACATCCAGGGGAGACCATCTGTGCAGCAGGAGCCAGGATGGTCTCTTATCTGGAAGCAGAACATGCATAGCTGGAGGAACTGCTGATCACATAGAGGGGGTCATCATGGCCTTGTATTCCCTAAAATATGCTTGTAGGTCAGTGGCAACACTCACAGCTGTCTGCTGGAGATGGTGGATGTCTATCCTGAGCCGCATCCTACCATGGCTGCTCTTGGAGAGCAGGGGGCCTGGGAGTGAATCACGAGTCAAGTTTCAGCCTCCCTTATGCATCACTTTTCTTCTCTCACACCTGGAATGAAGCTGGTCAGGGTATGGGGCAGCTCTGGCACCATTTCAACCAAGCTGCAAGCCAGAACTGAGTTATTTCTTGCTGTGTGCATTTGGAAGAGGCCCATTCTCCACGTTGTCCTGCTAGTAATCTGCTGAATCAGAGGACAGTCAGTGCAATGAGAGGAAAATCACTTGTCAGGGAAAGAGTGATGGCATATGCTAAAGTTGTTATGAGAATATTGCCTGGCTTTGGACAACTAGTTTCTGTTTGATAATGTGGGAGATGATCAAGATCCACTTTTAGATTTCAGTACAGAATAATCTAAGACAGCAACTCCTGATGTCAGTGGGAAATGAGCCTATTTATGCTAGACAGAATTTGGGCATGGCAGACCAGAACAGCCATATGTTGCACAGTATTGTGCCACACTCCTGTGTACTTTTCTAGTTAGTTCCTTACAATTCAATATGCTCAAAGTAGAAGCAGGCTGTGCTGTGTTTCAGGAACTTGTGCAAGCAGCAAATCCTGTTAGGAGAATAAAGCTGCCTAACCCACGGATTGCTTGTTGCATGCTTGGCACCATCAATCACTGCCCTGCCACAGCAGCTGGGGAAGGTGTGAGGGTGCCAGGAGCGTTTTGGCAAAGAGCAGTGCCAGCAGGGCTCATGGCCACCGTTCAGAGTGCTGCAGCCACAGCCCCTGGGTGACCATCTTGCCCCTGCCACGGATGAATGTTTTTGTGGGAGATGTGGCTGAAGGGAGTGTACAGCTCCACCGAGCCACCACGTTTTACAGCTTGGTGTGTTAAGCTAGAGCTTGGCAGGTTTCCTTTTCTGTTAATATGCAGGGCAGTCAGCTAGGGCAGCTGTTTGGCTTCCGGGAAGGACAGGACATTTCCCTGTGTCTGGAATGGCTCCAAGGGCCACAGCTACATCCAGCTGCTGTTCAGCCCGCAAACAGTGTGTGCAGGGCATGTACCTTTCAAAAGGCTGTACTGGCTCTTCCATCAGTTGAACACTTAGGAATCTTCCAGAGGTTTAAGTATTTTTCTCATACAAACTTTATTAAATTGCACAAATTCTTCCTGAGACCGTTTGTCCCATCATATCCACAGTCTATTCAATCTACTGTCAGCCACCACGTTCCAGCTTATAAACCTGGCCAAACAACTACCCCTTGCACTCTGTATGCAGTGTTACATGGGCTGTCATCCCCTGACAAAGGCTGTGAGCAAGTCAGAGCTGAAGAAAAACAGAAAAAGCACTTACTTTTAACAAACAAACCAACAAATGAAAGAAAGAAAGAAGAATCAGGTCAAGTTTCTACTGCAAAAGCTTGGGCTATTACTAAAATGCAGGTATTGGAACTTTCCAGACGATAAACACTCCTACAAAGACTTATATTTTTGAATCTTTAAAAAGTACAATAAATTGTAAATTGTACAATAACACACACCCCCAGTCAATTAATAGGATGTTTATTTTTCTATTTCATTTAGCTAAAAGCCTGCAGTGGAGACTAATTCCTACAGCTGTGTGGATTGTCATCAGCTACACTCTGCACGGGAGAAAAACATTACAGCCTTCTGACAACTTTTTGGACAGTTGCATCTCATGTTGCCACGGAAATGAACCTGAGCTCACTAAAAGCTGGGTAATGGGCTCTAAAATCATCTTTCCTTATACTGAAAAATTGCTGGGGTGACCTTAGGTAGTAGTAGTAACTAATAATGTCTCAGTTTGTGGAACATTGGTCTTTGTTGGTTTTATTTTGTAGAAGTGCTATGTTCATGTTTGTATTGAAATTATCTGGTCAAATGTAACCCTTCCATTTGCATTGCACTGACTGACCATGGTGTTGCAGCAGTCAGAGGCTGTTCAGACCCAGCAACAAGGAGAGCATCACTAAGAAGATGGAATTGAGGAGGATTGTTTGTTTTAACTAACCAGGCATATGGACACAACTGACCTTTTCTTTTATCATGTCTGTCCTGTTGCACAACCATTTTCCATTGGTCCAGAAATGTTTGCTTGATCCTCTGCCATTACAATATATGATAAAGTTCAATATTGTTATGTCCCACATTAATGTCCTTTCACTTTGCTGTGTTCAGCAATCTTCAGCTTTGCCCTAGTTTCACAGTGTTCTTAGCTGTACTGAAAATGCTTGCCTCTAGCATCATAGTAACATCTTACTAATCAAACAATACTGGCAAGGAAAATTTTGCTATGCAGATAAATTTGACCATGAGAATTTAAACTGTAAAAAAATTTAAAGCTTTTAGGGGAAAATTGTGCCTGTAGTCACAGGGTGAAATGCAAGGCTGCAAACAAAGAAAATAAGAGTTGGAAGCCATCTCAATCTATGGTTTTGTGGAAAAACCTTCTACACTTACCAAGAGTCCTGTGAAAACAAAGTCAGGCTTATATGCCAGACTTAATCTTGAGACATTTTAATAGGTTGCTTTCAAGTTATTTACCTTTACTGAATTAGCAGAAGAGTAATGTTTTACTTTTATATTAGCTCTAGAGAAACAGCACTGTCCACCAGAAACTAGCATATTTTTTTTATTACTGTAGCATGCCAAGATATGATATTGAGTCTTGAGCATATCAATATATGGTAGCAAATTTAGGTATACACTTTTAGTTCCTGGAAAAATCTGGCTCCCTTCATCTGCAAACACCATACATTGAAACACTGCTGAAGTTAACAGTGTGTATCTACTTTCCACCTTGATTTGTAATCTCATTGCATGCTTATTTTTATTTACTGATCAGCTGATTTGTGGGTAGATGCATGGCCTTTCAGGCTATTTGCTTTCAACATGTCCTTTGCCAATCCTCTGTCAAAATAAAGAGAAAATTCTGTAACCATTTCAATCCATTTCCCAAATCTGACTTGCCTCCTTATGGTGCCTAACAGCACTACCCAGTAGTATTTCCAAGCCTATGCAGAGCTTTCCTGCTGTATCTGTTTGAAAAGATGCCTGAACTTGGTTCATTATAGCAAGAAGAGCTCTGTGGCAGAGATGGGGTTTGCACGTTCAGAGAGGAGGCTGGTGATGAAGGAAGCTAACACTTCTGCAGTAAAAGTCATTAGGCATGCAGCCAAATTCAGATTTTATAATCTTCCTCTAAGCCATGCTTGTGAGACTCGGGGTTGTTTTAATTATATTGTTTCTTTCAAGTAGATTTTATAGAAGAGGATTGCTCTGTTTTCCTTCAGTGACTACTTTTTTTTCAGAGGCTCAGAGGTCAAGTAAAAGATCTCTGGTGGTTAATTAATTTCTGCAGAACCTTCTCACACCCCTTATTGTATGGGGTTCATATTTTCAGAGTCAGGATAATGACAGGGAGAGCCGAGCTGGGGCAGGCTGTCACTTGCAGGAGAGGAGGTTCTCTGAGCCACTCTCCAATCAGTGCAGTCACTTCAACTGTTTACAGCCACTGCCAAACTAACACATGGCCTCGTGATGCTCAGGAGACACCGAGTGCCTGTCCACTGAGGAATGCACAGGGCAAGAGTGATCTCCAGAAGAGACAGTCAGTACAGAGTTCTAGGAAAAGTGTTTCACAAAATTTGTCTGTCTTTCAGCATGATCTGAAAACTGCATCCCCTTTTCCTCACGTTAGCTCCCAGTTTCAGTTTGGATGAAGTCAGGGGCAGATCTCCCACTGACTTCAAAGCAGCAAAGTCTTGGCATTTAGAGGAAAATCAATATGAAGTATAATGATGCAATATAAACACCTCTGTTATAAATGCATAATGTAAATAACACTTTTATAGCATTTATTTAAATCCCCAGGCCCTGGTGGAAAATAGGTCTCAAAATAACCTAAATAGTTTGGCACATTAAGCCCTCAGCCCTTACAAATATTGGTAGTGTTTCAAAGAATGCATTTTTAAGTGAGCAATAAAAAGCAATTAGGCATGTAATTGTTGTTTTAGAGATTTAATCCAATTCCCTCTGCAGTCAGTGGGAGTCTACAATCACTTCAATGGGGACTGAGTTGGGACCTTACACATTTGAAGCCAGGGAGAGAAAAAGAAGGGGAAAGGCAAACCTGAGCAAAATCAGAATTGGGAATTTCATAAGCCTACATAAAATGCACAAAACATTTGAGATAGAAGACATCCTTTTGTTGGGCAGAAGGCATCTACTAACCACAACTGACCAAGATTGCCCCCCTCCCCTCCATACAATGCCCCTCCTGTCACTTGACAGCCATATAATTAAATTCTAGGATAGTAAACTTTTCTGAACTTCTCAAAGGAGGTAACTCAGTTTCTCTCTGTCAGATGTCACACCACCTAATTACAATTAATTGTATTTCTATATTTGTCAAGTAGCACAAATGTTAAAAGAAAATGTATAAACCTGAAATGGGCTAAACACTATAGAACTTATAATTGACTAATATTGAATATAGACATGAATGCTATCAACACAGGCAGATGGAAAGCTTCAACACCTTTTATGCTATTACTTTCATTGAAAGTAAAAACTGTATTTAGTTTTTAAGGTGGAAAATGGAAAGATATACTGTTCAGAACATTCACAATTACTTGAGAATCATGGATGGTATATCAATATCTACACTGCAGAGATCTGAACCCAGGTTGTTAAATATTTTGTTTTCCCCTCAGCTGATGTGCAAATATATTATGACTATGAAGTTACACAACTCAAACCCAAGCTCTCTGTATGAACCTTTAAACTTCTGTCAGGATTATATCTGATGAGAAAAAATATTATGCTTGTTACAAGATGTTAGGGTAATTTTATTGCACTTTTCCCCTAGGTATCACAGGATCTAATTTACAGCATTTTATTTCCTGCAGAACTGAGACTGCAGCCAAATATTTTGTCATTACTGAGTCAGGGTTAGATTCATAGGTTTGGCTGAAATCTAAATGAAGTAAACAGAAGATGGACGTAAATGGGCTACTCAGAGTTCTGGAGTGGAGTGAACACCCCATTTCTTTTGGTGCAGGAACAGAAACAATGGGGATTAAGATGACCAGCCTGGTGTGAATGGAAGCTCTCCATCCACAATTTAAAGGTGAGACTCTAAAACCAAATATGGCAAATCACCTTACCTTAAAACTTGCTTTTAGTCAGGAAGAAATGGCATAAAGTTACAGAACACATTTTCCTAATGTGAATGATGGCTAGTAAGGGGACATGATGCAACTGACTTCAGTGACATGGCAAAATAAGTCTCCAAGGATTTATAGCAACCTAAGTATTACGTCTGGTGATTTATAAAGCTGCACACAGATCTCCCTCTAGACAGCCAGAGGAACCAAACACAGAAGACAGCTGCAATGATGTATTACTGTTTGTTTGACCTCGTTCGTCACAAGAGCAGGGCCTTTAGATCAAACGTGTTCGCATCAAGGCTGACTCTGCCCTCCCTACAGTTACTTGCCAACTGCAATAGGGCCTTGGAGAATTAACATTTTAACTATTGGACCTTAGAAAATGTATTTTACTCTCTCTACAGCAATGCAAATACACTATTTTCAAGGAACAGTACTATCTACCACCATTCGAAAAAAAAAAAGCAATCAAGGACAGACTATGAGGCGTATGAGCAGATCACAGTATCCCAGCGAAACCCTGGAGAAGCAGGGCTTTGAATTTGCTGACTGACCACTGGATGCCACTATTGTTCCACTGAAATAAAGTGTAGTGTTGTCATATTCTGACTGGTTTACTATCCCAAAGAGGGAAGTTCAAATAGCACTGGCATGTGCAATTTTCTGTAGAAAATAAGCAATTAGATTTGAAATTATTAATGCCTTTTACTGTGTTTAGAAATTTGATTTTTCTCCTGGCTCAGAGCCCCTTCCTTACAGGAATCACAGCACCAGTCTTTCCCTTTGAAGGCCCTGGCAGGCTACCTCCATGTTTTGACTAAAGAGAAGCAATTCCAAATCCACACTCTCATTACACAGAATAGTTAGGCATTATTCAGGAAAAGAGGAAGAGATGAATGAGCTAACATTAGCCTCCAAAAATTCAGAGACCTGAACTGGGGAGGCGGTCATGGTACTGTGGTCCCCAGCTGGCAGAGGCTGCAAAGATGCTCAGAGCCTCTGTCAGTAATAAGCTCAGCATTGGATGTCAGAGAGACATGAAGATTAGAAGACAACAATGTTATAACATTGTGAAATTTTCTCTATGTGAGTGGGTCTGGGTTATCTTGCTTTTAAAATCTCGTTACTGTTTCTAACATTTTCAAACCTATATATATGTATTTGAAGCCAGACCAGTTCTGCCTGTCTGCAGAATCACGGGACATGGATTGCTGCATTTCTCACCATCCTCAGGTTTGTGTGTGCAGCTCCTCAAGATCTGTGACCTCTGGAAGCCCACAGGGAAGCCCTGCGGCTCTCAGGACATGGAGCAGTGCTGAGGTGTTCCCATGGATGCTCTGCAGCCTTCCCCCCTGAAAGGGCTTTCCTTTTACTCTTGAGATAAACACAGGGTGTAGCACTGCTCCAAAGCCTCCCCACGCTTGCATCCCATGACACTGGTTCCGTGTACTATCTCATGCTGATATTTTCCATGATTAAATTCCCACTTGGAGCTGGCACTGAGCCCTGCTCTAGTAATAGGAAGTGTGAGCAACGATGGCGCTCGTGAGCCCCTCTGCGCCCAGCTTTTCCTCAGTCGTTTTCCCGTGCAAGTTCTCCACACATCAACACCATTCATCCCTCGCTGTCTGTGCCACGGAGCCATACTGCGGATTTTTCTCATTTCCAGGAGATAACTCTGTCGGGAAGGAATAGACATTCTCCTCTTAACTGCTCTACTTGATATTCCAGAGGCAGTCACCTCCAGCAAGAGGTGAAGGAAACAACTGCAGGTAGTAATGTCTTAAATCCTCTGCTCTAAAACTTTGCACTAAATCAGGGAATTATGTTACATGCTGGCACCTCACTGTACAACTAAAAAGAAGCTTTTCCCTTTCCAACCGATAGTATAAGAGAGAAAAATAGGTGGTTTTTTCCTTATGAAACCCATACACACTCCTTCTATTGGCAATTTCACACACGCACGCACACACAATACTGAATGTTTGAAATTAAAATCAAGATTGCTTTATTCTAGCTGAGGAATCCCTAACCTCATTTTTCAACTGCCTTTCAAAATCCATCAAGTGTACTTTAGTCACCAGGGAAAGGTAACTGTCAGCTATGTGGATATGGAGCTGGAAACAACAGCATAATTTATGACTGAACCTAAAACAAATCACTATGATTTTTTCTTTTGTAGTTTTCAGCAGTTCAAGTGATTTCAATATGACAACAAACCTTTCCCACCATGCTTCGCGATCATTTTTATCTGAAAAAATGCCCTTTTTATTTATCGCGGATTCCTTTTATGCTCCAGTGCAGATGTTTAAAAAGATTTCTTTGGTTTCATTTCAAAAGAGCACAATTTAAATTTTTGTAAATCCAATTTTACAATGCAGAATACCAGTTTTCATTCGAGAGGAACCTGATAAAATAATAACAATAACAATAGTAATACTAATAATAACAATAATAACAATGATCTAAGTGTTCTAGAGCACATTACAGCCTGGACAATGACTGCAGAAGTGCACAAGAGAGCTGCTACCATGCCCACAGCATACAAGATTAGATGTTGTTTCTGCAGATATTCAAAGAAATAACCTAAGTTTATGGAGTGGAATATTCAGGTGTTTCCTGGAATGCAATTTCTGATAACAATTTTACAAAAATTATTTCACTTAAGGACATTTTTAAACATCCATTTGTTGGCCTCAATCTGTTTTTTTAAGCAGTTCACTTTATTTCTTCAAATAACAGAAAATCTTTCTTAAAATATTACCTTAGAGACTGGTAAGAACAAGTTACTCATCACTGCTTTCCAGTTCTGGACAGAGAGTTATTGTGTCAGCTGTATTTATCGTGTTTAGACTGCGTGTGCTGGTGAATGAGAAGTTTCTTCGTGCAGGCTTCAGATTAAGAACTAAAGAGAAAACAACTCACATTACCAAAACTTTCTTATTATCTTTAAACATTTAGATGTAAAAATACTTTCTTCGGTTTTGGTTTGGCCTTTGCATCTCTGTTGCAGGCACAGTGTGCAAGAGGCAGGCCAGCTCTCTGCAGAGACAGCATGCCTGGGCAAAGATATCTGAGAGATACCACCCACTTCCAAACAGTTGTCCTTCAAATTTTTTTTAAACTATAAGTATTTGATTATATTTTTAAGATATTAACGTGAATATTGAATTTTTGCTAAATAGTTAAAGAATTTCCTTTCAGCTGGTAGTCTGTCTTGAAATGTTCTTTTTTTTTCCTATTGCAGGTGATGGCACTTGTGCATGTGAAGTTTAAGTTGCACATAGGCACTTGAGCACCAACACTCACCAGACTGAAGAGTGAGAGAGAATCACATACACAATAGTTTCCTAATTCTTTTGCTGAGCTCATCCTAAAAGAAAAAAGAATGGATTTTGATTTAAGTGTCTCTAACTCACCCTAGCTCAGACTGTACTCCAGTGGCATGACAAGAAGCACCTCTCTTGGGAGAGGCATTGTTCAAAACTACTTGCAGCTGAGAATGCTTAAAAACTGGAGTATCAGCTGTGTTCTGTGTGGACAACCGCAGTTTAATGGTTCTGCAAGCTAATCAGAGATCAGCTGAAGAGAGACAGGATTGAAATGATTACATTATGTCGCTTTTCTAACACTTAGTGTTGCTTTGTGGGCATCAGACTGAAAGGACTGTACTGTGGTGAAACATGATTCTAGAAATTTTATTTTCCTAAATATTTCACTGTATCATTGAGAGTAGCACTGGGTGAAAGCTTTTAATTCTTCTTCTTTTTACAGTTAATAAATTATGCTAGAGTAAATTTTCTCATGGAAGGAGAAGATTTGTATTTGCATGCAGTGTCCTGGTAGCTCTGAGGCCTATGCTGCTTCATAGGACTGAAAAATGAATGGTAAACTCAGCTGAGTGTGTCAGGGGCATATTTCTATTGAAATGTAATCTTCTAATGATGAGAAATTGGAGCTAAGAAAATAAATTTCAGCCCGTGGTTATGGAATGGATTTCCCTAAAGATACACTTCATACTTTAGTGCCTCAGTTCCCACATGTTTAAAATTAACACCACTCCTGCTCCCTTTACTTTGATAACCCTTCAGAGTTTGGGGTTCTGTGTTTATTTTGGGGTGCCAAACTATGACACAGATTTGTTTATTTGCTGACAGTAAAAAAAAGTCTTGTTTTCATGACTGGTGGGAGATCAGATAAACCACACACTGGTTCTGCAGACACCAAACTAACACTCTTCATTCATCGCTTTTCTCTGAAATGCTATTTTCCTGCTTTTCACAAGCTGTGGGAGCTTCTCTTCATTTTCCTGGTTTTACCTTTGGCTCTTCCTCCTTTACAGACACACTACAACAATTTCAAACACTTTTGAGTGCCTTAGTGTTTGGTAATGGCATTTGCACAACTATTTCAGCAGCTGCTCTAATGAAGGAGAGCAGTTAGATGCACGAGATTCAGTGACATTTAGCCCACCTATAGTGTTATTTCACAAGCGTGAGATGCTGAACAAATTTTTGTGAAGATTTTTCAGATGGAGATTGAAGCAAACATGCAAAATATTGCACATATTCTCCAAAGATGATGTATGTGTAGTACAGGACAGGGTGGGAAGGAGAACAGCTGTTTCATGGCATGAGTTGCTATAGCTACTAACATCAAAATTTGTCATGAAGTGTCTGCATCACTGAAATTCTTCAACACAGTTGAACTAAACGGCATTGTCTGTGCTGCTCCTTACCGCATGGAAGAGGTCCCCTGAACTACTAATAGTCTGAACAGCTTCAGAAGGGACCTGAGTTGCTGCAGGCATTGTAGCCATTTGATGTTTTATCTTCCTCCAAAGGTCTTTGGGGTAAATTCAGTGAGAGCTTATCTGGTGCCTGCTTTCCAAAATGGAAGGAAAAATTGAGTGCCTATGGTACACATATCATGTGTGGAGACAGTTAAATGAGGTAAATATCTGCTCCCATCTTTAATCAGAAATAAGTTTGCAGAAAGAGAAATGTGTCGTTGTAGTTGTAGCTCCCTGAAAAGGATTAGTATCTAATGCCTCATTGACACTAAAATTGGTGAGTCCCATTCCTCTCCCTGTTCTTTCTTTTCCCTCTCTTCTACCCTAGATTGTTTTGTACTTGCTCTAGCATATTTGGAACACCCTGTGAGCCAATTCACTTGCTAAGCTGCTGGAACTCTAGCCCAACCAAAAAATTAAAATAAATAGAATTAATGAGCTGAACTGACTCAGATGACAGTGCAATAAAAACCTGGGCCTGTGCAAAAGCATAACTACGTAGACAATTTTGGGAAGGAGCAGGGAAATAGCGGCAGTCCGTGTTTTAGTTGGCATCTTGTCACTCACCCTGAGGCAATCTTGTTCAAAAGTTTTGGCTGTGGTTTCTTTTCTGTGGAGTCAGCATCCTTTTTGTGTTGCACCCACTTGGATTCTTGAAGCTTAGTTTGCTTTCCATGGCTTTGGCTCAGCACAAAGCCTTGTTACTCTGGCGGGTAAGAACACCATCTCATCTGTGGATATTTTTGTGACTGTTGGTGTCCTTGGTCAAACCCCTGGGGAAAGACAGGCATCTTTTTCTCTGCTTTTTTAACCTATCAGGGATTAGCCTGAAATCTCACTGTCCAAGTGCAAGAGCAGAGGAAACTTTCAGCCAGAAGTTGATTGTCTTTTAAATACTGAGCCAAGTGACTCTCATGTAGTGGGACTCTGGGGGAGAGGAGGGACTGGATCAGACAGGTGGGCTTAAGAATGTAAAGTCCTGTAAGCTGCTGTAGGTCTCTGCATCTTTGGAGCCTCCAATGGGCTCCAGAGACATCTATTAAGATCACTGCATGACTGGAGCTTCTAATGTGTGAGCTGGAACTGAGAGCAGACCTTAAAGCGCTTACTGGTGCAGAGCACAACCCACAGACTGGCTTATGAGGTTATTTTTATGCATCTCCACAAAGAGACACGAAAGCCCCATGAGCTGGGCTTTGTCGAGACGCAGTTCTTACACCAAGAGACAATAAAGGAGTCACAGGCTGCCACTGGCCTATTGCATAACCGGATCAGACATTTTAATGAGCTTCTGCTAGTCCAGGGTTCGTCAGCCCTGCTGATTTGTAATCAAGCAGGACACTGCTATAGAAACCACTCCAGCAAACGGCGTTTTTGAATGTACTTAAGAAGATGAGTTTGAATTGAAATGCAAACAAACTGTGGATCAGTCCCTCTCTTTCTGAATTGTAGGAGCCTGTTGTCCTACTGTTCATGTTACGGTTTAATCTATCTTGAATTTAAGTTTTGAGAGGTATTTTGTATTTTCACTTCATAAGGCAGTTTCCTCTGGTTCTTTACTATTTCTCCCATTATAATTCTTAATTCCATTTTTTAGCAAATAATTACAAAGGAGAAATTATAAATACATCTTCAAGATTCCTCTAATAATTTATTCTATAAAGTATGTTTATAAAAGAAATTGAACTGCAATTAATTTTTAGGCTAACACTCTATATGACAGAGCGGAACGGCTATGAAATAACACAAGTTGTTTGGTTATTTTTAAACTGAATTATAAAGCAAAATAAAAGGAGACTCCAGATAATTCAGCTGATTAGATTCAAGCAAGCTCAAGTAAAGAAGGAAAAAACTGTTTAAGGAGTTACTCTTAAAATTGGGGTTATTGTCAAAGACCTGACATGCACTACAGGATATTTATGATATTACTCAAGAGAGTACAGGAAATAGTTGATGTTATCATTTACTGTATTCCTTAGGACCCCAAATTTCCAAAGACACCACCCTTTCTCTATATCAAAATCCTCCTTATGTCACCCTGTTACAAATCACTTAAAAAAGCTGTGTTTTACTTCTCACCATAGTTTACAAAGACTATGTTATACCAAATTGGTGCATCATCAGTGAAGGACTGTGTTGGGCTGCAGATTTCATCAGGTAAAATTTCACTCTGATACTTTTGCCTGAATGCATCCCACAAAGACTTTTCTGTTCCTGGCCAGCCTTTTAAAAAACGTAAACCAAACCCAATCCATGATGCACAGCAGAGTGCTTGGGGAGTTCTCCTTTGAATAGCATCGACTTCAGGAACAGCTGCTAAGATCAAATGGACAAAGGGAATTCGGCACCACCCATGCCCGTATTATGTTTTAAAGCTCCAGGAGCTTAATCCTTCCTGTGAACAAGGCCTGTTGTCCCACTTGCCATTACCAATAACATAGTCTGTGTAAGTCTGCTTCCTCCTCGGAGTGCACCTGTGGCAAAGCTGCAGTATAAAGGTCCAAAGTCTCTGCATTACCCTGAGTGATAAAATGAAAGTGTTCTTCCACACTGCGAGGAATGATTTCCTATGACCTATGAAAACAGCACTAAAAATTTAATTATTAAAAAAAAAATTTAGTGCTTTTGCAAAGGTACCGAAAGCCAAAACAATAATCAATATTTCTGCAAGCTGAGTGAACGTCCTTCTGACACAGCAAGAAATAGTCAGTTTACTTGCCCCACATTCTTTCTCACCTGCCTGGAGAGATAGTTACGGTCTGCTCATAAATGAGAGAAATAGTTTTATTTCCAATATGTATGACAGGAGTATATTCTGCCCCTGGAAGTTAAATTTTGTTGACTTTTGAAAGGCTGATTTTGACCTTACTCAGCATTTTCCCATTCTTAAGCCGACCTTTGAAAACCAGAAATGCTGAATGAAAGAGAATCTGGAAGCAGGGCAAGCAGTGTGTGAGAGACATAGGGAGGTTTATCACAGCTGTGTTTGTGGCAGGAAAACCTGCAAGGCTCATTTTCTTTTGCAATTCCATCCCTTGTTGCACACAGAGCATTGCTCTGTCTACTTGGTGATCCTAACAGTGAAAATGCTAATGTACCACTTGCGTCCTATGTTACCACTTTCTTATACTGAAAATACTCAGAAAATAAGCAAAATTTGCCAACTTGGATGGAAAACTGAATTTAAGAAAGGGTATATAATGATAATCTATTAAAAATAAATCTTTTATATCCTAATTGCTGCTATTTCTCTGTGGTGATGTCTGTCCAGTCATAATAGTCATTCTGTCTACTGCATTCAAAGCCTCTTTTCTGTCAGTAAGTTGTTTTTTTGTTTTTTTTTAATTTCTTGATCTGGTCTATAACACCCTAGCTTTTGAAGAAAAAATGGCAAAAATAATCATCAATCTCTTCCTGTCACCAAAAACCAGGAAAAAAAGTTTCCCAATAAATTTACTAGGTTAGAAAGCTGGCATTAGTTCATTAGCAGGGCTGGATGCATGGGGATTTCTCCTCAAAGCATTTATGAAGAGTAACCTGACAGGCCAGGTTATATCCGTGGAACTAATGCATATTCATCACATTTCTACTACATATTCATTACATTTCCTGAATACATATGCATACGCTAATTATTTCCATTCACTTATTTGAATATGAGGTCTTTTGAGGGTCTTTGGTGGTTGTTTGTGAACATCCCATGCCTCAAAATTTCCCTTTTATGGTCCCGGATTTTCTGATGAATCTCATTTCCTTGAGATCACTTTGTTTAATGTTTGTGATTACTTGCACTGAATCCTCCAACAAAGTACTCTCCTCAAAGTTAAACGTAAAGTAAATATTGGACCTGTTCTGGTGACTTCATCCTAATTAAAAAAAAATACCACAACAGGTTAAGGTTGATGATATTGAAAGTTATTGTTTATTAACCTGGAAATACATCAGGATGAAAATTTCAAATTTTGAAAGGCAACACGTCACATACTCGATGGTGTGACGTTGGAAAGTTCAATTGATGTTCTCTGGGAATAAAGCACGTGCCAGACTGGGTATCCTGGTGCTCCTCCACCGTCACTCCCAGCCACAGAGAAGGCGGTCAAGTCTTCCACAGCGAGGCATTTTTGTGACATGGGACTGGGAGAAGAACCATTGAGAGCAGCTGCGGAGACGAACTTGGGGGTTCTTGTGGATGAAAAGCTGGACGTGAGCCAACCCAGAAAGCCAACCCTGTCCTGAGCTGTATCCAAAGAATCACGGTCGAGGGAGGGGATTCTCCCTCTCTGCTCCCGTGAGAGGCCACCCGGAGCACCGCACCCAGCTCCGGTGTCCTCAGCACAAGAACGGTGTTGTCCTGGGAGAGCGGGTCCAGAGGAGACCACGAAGATGCTCAGAGAGCTGGAGCACCTCTGCACCTGAGACTGAGAGAGTTGGGCTTGTTGAGCCTGGAGATGGCTCGGGGCAGACCTCATCACACCTTCCCGTCCCTGAAGGGAGCTTTTAAAAGAGCGAGGGTGACCTTCCACGCGGGCGGAGAGCGATGGCACAAGGGGGCCGGGTTTAAAGCGGCAGCGGGGCCGCGGGCAGGTGGCGGAGGCGCGGCCGGGCCGCGCTGGGCCGCCGCGGGCGCGGCAGGTGCCGTTACGGGTCTCCCGGCAACCGCGCGGCCAATGG
>VZTG01008007.1:39978-139161 GCA_013397845.1 Melanocharis versteri | reverse complement strand
CGGGCGGGGTTGTGGGTCCTGACATGTGCTCGCTTCCCCCAGGCTCTGGCTGATCCGCGGGGACGAGGGAGAGCCGCGGCGGGGCTGGGCTCTGCCGGCTCTGCCCCCGGCGCTGAGAGGCCCAGCGCTTGCTATCTCGCCGAAGCTACGAGCGGCAGATGCTCGGAGGTGAGAGCCGTAAAGCTTTCTACTGAGTCAGGGAATTTGTGACTGCTCGGGTTGAGCTGGCGGCTCACGTGATGTAAGAGTACAGGTTCCATGAGTGACTTGGGCATTTTTTCAACCGTTGTTTAAAATTTTATTTATTTGCAGCAAAGCTACTTTCAATTTGAAGATCAAATCGTAATGCGAGACCGGTTTGTAGTGTTACTGCATCCCCAGATTGTGTGGAATGCTCTGCTGCTTGCAGTGCTGAGTGAAATAGTTAAGCAGAGCTCCATAGGCTGCCAAGGTATGATTGGAATTTCAGGGCAATGACTTAAAATAAGAGGCATTCGAAGTAAAATGTGAACGTATTAGGTAAATTTTAATAATGAACTCAAAAAGGGGACCTAGAGAAATTATTTGATACAATGAGTGGAAATTTCAGATTGTAGGTGTTTATGGGGGAAGATGTTGCTTCTAGGGGTTTTTTTGAGGGGGAGGACGGGGCCAGGAGGCTGTGGTGCTAATATTAGTTATAATTTGGACTGGAAAGAACCAAGAGTAGTTTGGACAGGAAAGGGTAATGCCAGGCTCATGGGGCTCAATATCTTGGTTCTGAAGCTGGCAGAAGATGCTAAGGAAAAGATGTTAAGTATAGTTTGGTTGTACAGCAGTGCTTTTATCTGTGTATCCTCCCAAGATGCTGCAGTCTGGAGTTGAAGGATTTCTGAGCAGAGGATGTGTCTGTCTTTTAAAATGTAATAGATGCTGGTGGATATTTTTCGAAAAATTGGAGGCATTTGAGTATTGAGTATTCAGTACTCATATTGAGTATTCACAGCACCTCATGGTGATGTAAGTCCACAGTTTAATTATGTTTTATGTGGAAAAAATGCCCTTATTTTCAAGCTTTTGCACTGAATGTTTCATTG
This sequence comes from Melanocharis versteri, assembly GCA_013397845.1. Taxonomy (NCBI): domain Eukaryota; kingdom Metazoa; phylum Chordata; class Aves; order Passeriformes; family Melanocharitidae; genus Melanocharis; species Melanocharis versteri. Next base: position 138,085 of record VZTG01008007.1, on the reverse strand, counting down.
ATTTCTTTATAACTGCTGTGTTAAAAGAAGCAAAGGCTATTTGTTTTCTGTATGTTGGTCCTGTTTCTCCAGCTGTTTCCTCTTCTAGTTGAAAAGTCATAGCTTGTTAGTTTCTTGTATGAAAGCATTGCTTGACCTTTCTTGCACCATATTTAGGTATATTCTGTCTTTTTTTTACAGGGAAGGCTGTACCTCTGTGTGATATTTAAGGTGGAGAAGCTTAGTATTCATCGAGAGACATTATGGTGGTCTCTTCTGTCCTCTGCTCCATGGTTCTGTTAACTGCCTGGGAGCTGTTATTTCCAGGGGACTAATCATAGGGACTCAGGATCTCTTCCTGCATGATAATCCCTAACTAGAGTCTGTTGGTTTAAGTGCATAGCAGAGTTGTCTTTTTCATTGTGTTAGTTTGTGTTTATGAGCAAGGAATTTCAGCTGCTGATTTTTATCATCCATTTGTTCAGTATGAGGACAACCTTCTGCAGTTCATCATTCAACCTGTGTTTATTTTTGTGAATAACTCTGTATAGTACATGAGTATATCACCTGTTCATCACCTTTTTGAATTTACTGAACAGCAGAGATGCCTGCACAGACCCCTTTGGGACTCAAATTTTTGTCTCTTTGCAACTTTCATACACTTTGCTCAGCCTTCTATAACTTGTTCCTACACTTTGCCCTTCCCCATTTATAATTGGTCATTAATAAATTCCTTAACTTCTTAGTTTAAGAGCTTTTGGAGGGAACATTGTGAAAAGCTTTTTGAAAATCCAATTGTGCTGTCTTGCCCAGGTATGTTGGATTATTCCTTCTTCCAGAGCACTGTGACAGACTTGTTAGTGTTCCTTCCTTCTACAGAGGGTTTGCTGACATTTCACCAGCCCCATTTGTTTGCAGCTGTCAAATCTATTCTGTGACATATTTTGATTAACAGAAACCTAGAATTTACATGAGAATTATTCCTTGAATTCCCTGGTAATCTCTAGAGAAATGATGTAGTTATTTTCTTGCATTCCATGCCTGATTTAACTTGCAGGTTATATGCTACTGAAACATGTAAGTTTCCTGATTTCTGATATCTGGAATGCTAGTTCTGGCTCTGCCCAGTAAATATCTCACCAACTTTAGGAGCTAATAAGATAGTGGTTTGCTTTTCTTTTTAAAAGTTGTCTGCTTGCGGAGGCAGACAGCTGTAAAGTTTGGCTAAAGCTGACCTTGGGAAGAGGAGGAGGACATGCAGAAGATGGTTTCTGAAGTTTTCCTCTTGTCTGTGACATAGGGAGATTTGGTAACAGAATATTCTGCTCTGGCGACATATAGTAAGTGGCTTGTGAATGCAAAGAGAGAAATGCAGTTTTGAAGGTTAAAAATAGAGTTAGTGTTTAGTGATAGGAAAATGCTAACGTGAAATCTATCATTTTAGTTAAAAATGGGCTAGGAATTTGGGAGCCAGATAAAATGTTTCCATGTGTTTCAATTTTTTCAGTGATTGAATTAACAGAATTTCAGTCATCTGTGTACATAGCATGTAGAGTTGAATCTTGAGAGGTAGTACATCAAATTATATTCCTTGTAACCTGAGTGTTTGAGGCAAAGACCATGACAGAACAGTCACTGAACACTGAATTTTATCAGATGTAAGAGTATATTCTTGTGTAGTTGTATGTGTTGAGAAGATTGAATATTTATTTTCTTAAAATCCTTGGTAATTTTAATTTGTTTTCCTGGTTGTTTTTTTAAGTAGAATGGAGGGCAGCAATGTAGTTGAGATTTCTGAGTATGATGCATTCAGAATGAGCAGAGACTTCATACCACAGGCTGAGTGGTTTGACTTGATTTTTCATGTTACTTTTGACAATACTGGGAAATCCAGCTGAAAATCTGACATTACTTAAGATTCCCATGGAATGTGGATAAGTTGAGGGATTTCTTCACCCTCATTTTGAAGCTAATAGATTAATGATGAAATTGCCACAATTTTGTAAGCGTGGGAAGAAAAATCTGGGCTCAGATTTAATTGCAAGAGCCATCATTTAAATTACAATATTAAATAAAGGTCACTAAAACTGTAATAGTTTTTTAGAGGAAGGAATTCTTTTTACTATACCATTAGCACTGGATATAATATATATATTGATGCTAGTTATAAACTGTTACTAGGAATGCTGTAGAGGGACAATAAGTGTCAAAATTCTAGGGAGGAAATGCAGGGACTTTCATGGTGATTACATGAATTAAAGCAAGTGCATGTCATGACATTGTCAGGGACGTATTTGTAAACCTACAGTGTCATGTCTGGAGTGTACCCTAAATTTACCTGGACTTTTGTGTCTTTTTGTTTATCCGGATAAAAGCCATCTGTGTGGCATCTGCGGATTACCAGACAAATGTAAAAGCTTTAAACAGCTTCATAGCTCCCTTTGGGTATTATTTTAGTAGAAAAGAATCACACTGGTCTTTAAGTAAATGCTAAGTATGTACCCCCGCAGTTTTACAAATAGAAACATGTGCATGTCACAAGTTGTAGTATTTGAAATATACAGAGACAGAACATTACACAATTTCTGGTTGATACTGACTCTTCAGACTTTCTTCTAAGAGAGACATTGCACGTCTCCAGAGGTGCCTTTCCATCTCCTCCTTACCTGGGCAGGGCGTAAAAGTTTTCTGGGTTAGCAGATACTGCATTTCCCACTTGTCACACCCTATCTGGGTTAGGGATGACCAGATGGTGCAATGTGATCATAGCACAGCACCGTGACAATTCTCTGCTTATTGTTTGAGTGCGTTTTACAAACTCAGTTACAACTGCTCCTTTTCAAGTTTAAACATGATATTTAGAAATTTTAAGTATGCTGTTTTGTGTTAGGTTTATAATTCTACTTCTGCTGCTTATGATTTTCGAGTTTTTATATGGCCTGAACTCAGGTTTACTTAATCAGATTTCTGTCTTAAATCCTGGCATATTTATTGTCAGCTCCTCTCCTGTCCCCCAGCACACAAACCAGTAATTTTATGAACAACTTCTTTCAGTTCTTTGGGCTTGTGAAATATACTGTTTTTGAACTTTGATCTTGTTCTTGAAAAGAAAGATGTATTTGTTAGTATATTATCTAGAGGTTTCTGGAAATACTTCTGTAGTTTTTTGTCCAAAAATTCCCAAGGTGGCTTTCGAAGAAGTTCTGGTATGTTATTACCATGACAGTGCCTTTTTTTTAAGTTCCTTGGGGTTTTTATACTTCACTTGTTCCAATTAGCACGTGAATGCCTTGGTTTGAGTACTGCTTCCTTGGTATTAATCAAGCTCTCTGTGGTTTTAGTGGGGTGTATGTTGGGTTTTTTTTGGTTGATGCAAGATTTCTTTTTGCAGTGAGATGGCTATGCTCTTATATTCACACTTTTGAAGTTGGGTCCCAGAGGCTCGTTTTTGGATAATCTATCCATGTCTTGGCCTCTCTAGGAATTTCTTGCTTGGGAGAGGAAGTGAAACTGCCAGCTGGGGCAATTACATGTAGAAAACACGGGGTAGTTACAGGTTTTTGGGCAAGTCATTGAACCTGATAGGGAAGTAACTATTACAAATCTCTGTGTACAGGGAATGGGCAAAGAAGGAAAACCATTAAGTGGTTACAGTAGTTTTGGCTGTTCAGTGGTTCTTTTCTCTCTCACCTGCAGTCAGTCAGATTTGACATTGGTATGAGATGCTGGGAAACAGCAAAATTAGATTTTTGCTTCCTATTGCATGTTTTCCTTATCAGGGCCGAGGGGGAGGAACAAAGATGGACACAAAACTTTCTTGTTTTTAACAAGACAAAAACTTTGTTTGGTTAAAGCCTTTTCTGTTAACTTTGATAGCCTAGGAAGATCCCTAAAATACATTTCAATCTTATGTATTATTTTATTGTTCTTCCGTAATTACATGAGATATTGCTTCAGAGTTCATCCTCCCCATGAATCTGTTCCCTGGTATGTTAAGGTGATTAAAGAGAGCATTGTAGTATACAAAAGGTGAAGGGTCCCTTCTGAATACACTGTATCTAAATCAATTTCACGTCTACTCTGTCTTCGTTTGGAATGCTCATCTTTAGTTCTTGCATACTTCGGAGAGGCTTTATTGAGATGTGTTGCTCCAGAGAAACTGCCTACACTGGGAAGGAAATGTAACTGATGGTTATTAATGACTAGATAGCTTTAGAGGTTATTGCTGAGGTGCTGAACTGGCAGTAGAAGCCATGTGGAACTGGTGAGATGATCTTAGAATGAGACTAAAGGTTTATAGCATTCTCTTTTGCAGCTGACACAGGATTGTCTTGTGCTTCACATCTGAATTTAATTCAAAATACAGTAAATAAAGATGAATCAAGTACAAAATGCTGACCACTCCCTGAAATGATTACTTCTTCAAAGCTGCTGCACTTGACTGATGACACATCGTGGTTTGAGATACTTTGGGGTAGTGATCTAACAGAGGAAGGAAGTATTGGAGTTTGGTGCTTTTCAAATCTTGAAATTGCTGAGGGTGACTTTTAGTCTGTTGTATTAAACTGTGCAATGGACTTCTCAAGACAAAAGGCTCCAGGGCTTTCAAGGTTGACAGGAGAATATGGTTGTATTGCCTGGACCTCATTGTACTTCTGTATTTTTGCTTTCTCTGTCTTCACTAGGCTTCCCCTGACTTTGTCTATTAATTTTCTATGTGTCCTATTGCTAACAGTGTGTCACTACAGAGTAGTCTTGCTAAAGCATCTGCTCTGAATGAATCTGCATGTGCCTTGCAGGGTGCAAATTTAGAGAATCATTGCATTCCTATACCTGGATTAGTTCTGTTTCCAGTCAGACATTGTTTAGGGTGACGGATGCTGTGTCAGAATAGTATTGTCAGTGTGGAGAGACCTGGGGGTTGATAATGCTGTGCGTTCAGTGAATGTGGGTGATAGACCTCAGAGTGCAGATGAAGTCTCTTAAAGAATAAAAGCCAGTTTGTTTAGAATGAGCAGCATATCTGAAATAAGTATTTTTGTGGACTTTCCAACGGTCCTTGATGGAATTTGTGTCTAGAGGTTCTTAATAATCTTTTGAAATATGTTATTAGAATGCAGGGTTGTGATGCCAGTAATGAAAACATACTTGTTCCTTAATTTTCTGCCTTTTTCCTTTATGTTTGTGCATTTATCTATCTGATGGATGCAGCAGAAATGAAAGTAGTATTTCATTTCAATGAAAGTAGCATTCATAAGTGTGTCCTCTTAATACTTACTGACTTTGAATTCTATTTAAAAGGCATGGTTGCCTAGTTAATTTGTGAACATCTTGGTTTTATGGGGGGGAAAAAATGAAAAATACACATAAATTAGGAGAGAAAGCAGAAAAAACCATTCCTTAAGACCAACAACTAGATCGTTACGTTGACTGTGTTTTCTTGCTGCCTTATGTGTACTTTATGATCTGAAGGTTTTCAAGAACTACTAAATTACAACCCATGTGACAAATAACTGTTTACCTTTTTTCCTATGTACATTTATGAACCTGGAGAAATGGTCATCCAGCCGGATTCTTATTTTGTTTGGTTTTTTGTTTGTTTTTGTTTGTTTGTTTTTAGTGCTGGGCATTCTGTAACATGACTGTGCACCAGTGTGATCTCTTAAAAACTTGGTGTTTCTTTGGACACTGTATTTTGTGCTTTGTCATGTTGATAAGGATTTTTACTGTCTCTGTGTTCTCAAGAGACCTCAGGGATAACNCCCCCATAATTTTTTCCATAGTGATAAAAACACAAGGTTTTGGTGTCAGAAATCTGGAAGTTGCTTATCCAAAGTGTGTTTATGGGAACATTAGCAAGGGGTTAGGGAAGAACATCCCTGTACTCTAAAAGTCTACTGAATCTATCTAAAACAGAGTTTAAACTTTGTTCCAAAGTGTTGGTTGAAACAAAGGGGCCTTCTTTTCTGTCAGGTGGAAAGTTTGTTTCCCTGAAGTATCATTGTTCCTGTAACAGCTGATGGGTTGTGCTGTCCAAATCTTAAGCATCCAAGCTGGATTTAAAGTTTCCAGCAGTGAGAGATATCTAATGCTATTATGTGCCTTTTTACTGTGCGGTGGAGGTGGGGTGTGGGGACAATCAGTTTGTTCTTTCCTGTGAGCGGGTGGCTTCCCTTTGGTTTCCAGAGGGACAGTGCTGTACTGAGTGGCTGTGCCAACAGGGTAAGGCTTCTCCTATTTGTTTCCTTCAACAATTTTGGAGTTGCTGCAAGGAAGCAAGCAACTTGCTAGGGAAAGGCAATATAACTAAATGTATAAGTTAATTTAGATGGTTAAATATTTATTAACAGTTCCTTTGTCCTCTGCCAATATATCCTCTCTAGAGCCTTTGTAATACATCTCTTTAAGTAACAATCCCATTTAGACAGACATATGTTAAAACAGCATGTAAGTTTATGGTGATAGAATTGCTTCCTGGCAGGAAAAAAATTTAATATTTGGCTTGCTCTGTTTTCTCTGATGTACATCAACAGAAACAGCTAGTTCATCTACAGTGTGAGTCTTCATTTTTGTGTGCGTGGCATTTTGGCTTTAGTTAATGGTTTGCGAGACAGTTAAGGCTGAATATAGATAGATGCATCATTTTTACAGTATACTGTTTGCTGTGCTTACTGTGTTCCAAATTTAGTGTATGAAGGTAGAAAAATTTCACGTGGTTCAAGTTCAGTAGTCACTCTCCTGTGCCTTCTTTAGCCTTCTAGCTGTATTAGCTGCTTTTGTTAATCTAAAATGCTCTTGCTATTTTAGGAGATGCCTACGTAACACACGTTGCCAGCAATTGTACTAAATACTTCACTGCTGAACCAGTTGCTCAGGTACCCAGCCTGTCTCTGTTGCTATGGGAGATTGGAAGACTATTACTGTGCCCGTGCTGTCATCAGGTAAGCTGGCAATGTTTTGAATTTAGTCGATTTGCTGATTTTACCAGCGATGTTATAGCAGCTAAAGGGAGAGACTGGAGTTTTGTGCATGACATATTTGAGTAGTTAAGCAGCATGGTAGATAATACATAGTGCAAACAGTGCTTTGTCTTGGATTGAGTCCTTGCAGAAATGCTAATGTAAAATACTGTACTTGCACATGTATGGAAATGTTAAGAACTTGCAGTCACACTTTATTTTTTATAATCACACCTATCAATGTATCTTGTGTTTTCAAAGATTTCTTTACTTGGTCTATATTCTTTTGCTTCATAAATTGGTTAAAAATTTGTTAAAGTAGTAAATATTTTCTTGCCTATTTCTGCCTAGTGGAAGAGTAAATTAAAGCATACACTTAATAAGTACAATAATACCATACATTCTATTAAGAATTTTACTGAATGCACATCTCTTGCACCTGTGTTGTAGTAAGTCAATAAAAAGTGGTCAGTTTTTTCTTGGTGTAAAATTTGAAAGGTCCAATACTTTAGAGTGTTATTGAGTCTAAATCTTCAGTGGAAGTTTCTTTTTTTTTATGTTGTGAATTGTTTAATGTCATTCTAGATGAAATTCTGAGCTCTAGAATCTAAATTTCTGTAAATAATAACTTGAGTACATAAGGGTTTGATTTTAAGTGATGTGTTAAAATAATAGCCCTGATTTCTTCTTAATGTTTAACTTTTAGATAGCAAAAATATACTTCCATATACCTCAGAAAGAAAGAGATCTCCTACAAGCATGAACTCACAAGTGCTACGCTTGTCACTGCCTTCATCCAAAAACATGCACAGCTTTTTCAGTGCCTTCTGCACAGAAGATAATATTGAACAGAGTATATCCTATATTGATAGGGTAAGCCTGATCTTCTTGTTTATTGGAGATTGTCACCTGCACACAATCAATTGTGGTAAAAAAGATTGACTGGATTAAGAAGGCTTCTTCCTCAGTGCCCGAAAGCTGAAGTTGGTGGGAAGTAGGATTCAGGTTTTTCCCCTTCATACAAGATTTCACCTGATACTGTTTCTGTCTTTTGGAGAATTGTGGGAGACTGAGCCAGTTATTAATCTCATTTTTCCCCCCTCCCCACTTGTCTTTTACCAGGAATTAACAACATTGGGCTTTCCTTCTATTTATGCCGAGTCCAAAGGAAAAGAACTAAATTTAATATCTATCATAAATTGTATAAATGAATTGCTTGTACTGCAGCACAAGAACCTTCGAGCTCAGGAAGAAGTAGAAATGCAGCATCTGAAACTGGGAAGTGATATGGATCACTTACAGAACTGCTATGCTAAGTTAAAGGTAGAAAACAAGATTATTCTACTAGTATTGTGCCACTCTCTACATTCTTAACAGCAAGTCCTTTTTTGTTTTTTTTTTCTCCCCAGTACTAATTTGCAGTTGTATTTTCACATGTATTTTGGGGTTTTTTGAAGTCTTTTTTTCCAAATGAAAATGCCTTAAAGTTAATGAAATATGAGTTAATAAGAGAACTTCTAATTACTTAGAATTTTAGGCTCCTTAATCAAGGAAGACAGTTTGAATTGGGAGTGTTAATGTACACTTTGGGTGAAAATATTAAACACTTCAGTTTCTATCATTTAGTATTGCTTAAAAGGGTATGCACAGCTCTAAAAGATAAATTCCCAATGTAATTGTAACAAATAAAAGCACAGATAACACTTCTGGTGCAGGGTTTTTATCAGTCTTTTCCCATATCGTTAGCTTTTTCCATGTGTTTTTTTTTGTTGTTGGATTCCCTGAACATCCAAGTATGAAGTTTCTTTGTAATAATTGCTCAGAAGCTGTTGTCAAACCAGAAGTTACTAGGCTTCATTTTATCACAGGATAAACACATGCTCAAGGCCAGTCCCTGTGGAGTAGCTGATATATTGGAAGTTCCTGGGTGCACTTGTATGTGCGGTCATACTAGAAAAGACTTGACTTTCTCTTAATTCTGTCAAGAAAATAAAATATGAAAAAAGAGAAAATATTTCAGTGCATGATTCAGTGCTTTTTTTGGTTTGCTTTTCACTTGGGCTGGTTGGCACTATCTCCTTGAGAAATACTGCTGTAGATTTTTCAAAATCATAGGAGTCCTTCTGCTGAGATTGGTTCTTCATGTAGAAGGATTTTGATGACATTAAAAGTAATCTGTAACTGCACTGGTATTTATACAAACACTATAAAATCTTAGGTTCAAGAGCACTCCAAGTGCTGTCCCTAGATGAATGGCTTTAAGGGGAGAGAGGGAAATCTTGTTAGTACTACATGAATCCCAGGGCATTTAATTTGCCTGTCAGCTTGTGAGGTTTCTCATGTAGATTCTTTCAGATGCCATACAGCAATCCTCTTGACTTCCACTGTTGTGTTACCTGTATTTCACTGTGCTTTGTTTAGAAGTTCTTGTTGCTTAAATATATCTACACATTTGTACCTCACTATGCATATGAAGGAAAAGCTTGTTTATAGTATTTGGCTGTCATTTACGCTGCCAATTTCAGGTCTGAGTCTCATTTGTGGAAAAAACTTTCTGAAATGCTAGTTTTGCATTGTCTGTTACAATGAGATCATCTGTCTAGCCTTCTCTGTATACGTGAACTGTTTCATTTGCATTGTTATGGTCACAGTCCCTATATCTATGTTAATTGTACCCTTGATTATTGAACAGAAATGTTCCAGTAAAACTGTAGTTCCAAATTCATACAGGTTGCTTAGTATCCTCACTCTCACAGTACAGATATGCTTACAGAATCCTGGCTTAATGAAAATGTCCTAACTGTAAAAGATAATATCTGTTAAATACCAAGCCGTATCTCAAGTGAGGTGGTTCAGCAGTTTGGTTAACATGGCTGGTTTGTTTTGGTTGGTTGGGGTTTTTTGAAATCTTTTGCTATTAATTCTTATTGATACTGAACTATCAACACTTTTTCTAGGAACAGTTGGAATTATCTAAAAGGGAAATAGTTGGGCTTCAGGAAAGAGACAGACAACTGCAAAGCAAGAACAGAAATTTGCACCAATTACTTAAAAATGAAAAGGATGAAGTGAGTTGTTTTGTACATTAACACAAGTCATTACATAGATATTGAAGAATTTTCTTTTTTTTTCTTTTTGCACGGAGTCTTGTAATTGCTCATTTTGAATGTGGTTTTTTGGTGGTAAATGTTGTCTTTCAAGGTGACTGGCATGTTGCATATGGATAAATAGGTTCTATAAGGGATAGGTCCAAGTTACAACAATTGTAGAGAGTACTGCAGAAATGCAGATGTGCAGTTTTCTGAGATTTTCTCTGCAGCTTTATCTTAGAATGTTCAGAAATATCAAAAAGGAGGAGGGGCAACAGGATTCAGTCACTTACTCAAACATTTATGTATAGAGGCTTTTGGAGTTTTCTTGTTATATTATAGAAGGGAGCGAAAGACCAATAAAAAGGGAGGTGGGGGGAAACCCAGCTCAAAACCACAATCTCATTAAACTTAAATATCTTGAAACAATCAAGATCAGAAAACACTTTGACATCCATGACACTTCTTAGTTTGGGATTTGTTTCCTGTATGCTCCTTCCCTAGCGTTGTACTTCACATGGCTCCTGTTTTTGTGAATGTGGCTCCTAAGTTTCTGTGAATGTTCTGTGTTCATAAACATATTCATGCAGTTGGGAATCACAGCACCAACTGTATAGGGTGAAATTCCTAAAGTTTCGGCTTAAGATACTGAATGTGCTGTATGTTTGTAAGATTAAATCAGAAAATTTTTAAAACCCCAAACAATACAACCCTAGGAATTGATAGTACATGTCAAAAATTTGCTTTATGGTGTTTTAATGTTCTTTTAGACCAAATGGAATAGTCTGCCTTTCAATGTCCTGCTGCCCCAAGGAAGAGAAGTTTTTTTAGTGTAAACCTAACAAGAATGCTTTAGAATTGGAGTAAACCTAGAGTCTCAGCATGAATTACTGAAAGTGAAGATATATCTTTCTCTGCTCAATAAAGGCATTAAAGAAGATTATGTAACTTATCAGTACTTCAGAGGAATTATCGTATTATAATCGGTTGCTTATGGTGTGGATTTCTGCTGAAAAGAAACTATCTCTCCTGAGATAAGTCTGAGATCAGAATTCATGGGTTGGGAGAGCTCTTCTGATTCCTTTTGTCACTTCCTTTCACCAGAAGTACAGTTTAATAGAAGTTTTGTTTTGCAAAAACCTTTGTTTTGGTTTTCTGAAGAAATTAGTGTTTATACTTTAGTTGAAGAAACAGCTTTTTGTGGCATTGCTTTTAGGTTCAGAAGTTACAGAACATAATTTCAAGTAGAGCTACACAATACAATCATGATATGAAGAGGAAAGAGAGAGAATATAACAAATTAAAGGAACGCTTACATCAATTAGTCATGAATAAAAAAGACAAAAAGTTAGGTAAGTAGCTCTTTGAATTTTACCACAGCAAAAATAGCATATTCTGTATGTTAACCAGAGCCAATTTTAAGCATTTTTATCATTAAAGGCAGTGCGGCCCTCTTGCAGATTTTTATTTGAACGTTAGAATGTTAAAGAAAAGATGTAATATTTCATGTTAACTGACTGTATAAGACTTCTCTATATTGTCTTCCATAAGATGACTTACAAGCACAAACCAAGTGCTGATGTTTATGAAATGAGATGGGGGGGTTGTTTTTTTTTTTTCCTTACTAAGGAAAGTTTATTTGGAATCAATTCCTATGCTAAAGGCATCTCTCCTCTATTTTCTTGCTACTGTTGCTATCACAGGATTTTGGATAATGTCATAAACTCTGTATTGTTCCAAGCAGTTGCCATCAGGAAAGCACACTGCGTGAGCTTTTTGCTCTGGAGATACTGCACTCTGCTTGTGGTTAACACAAGTAACGAGAAGTTTGAGAGGAAGTAACACAAGGCAGATGTACCATCCAGTACTATGTGACTTGTGAAACCAGATCTGCTTAGTCATATGAGTACTTGTATGTTGTACTGCCCAAAAATTGTGTTCAAGACGTTAATCAGTGCTATTTACCATAAATACAGTTTTCTGTGAAAAATGGCTGAAAATGGGTATTGTTGTTGGGTATTAAGGAAAAAAAGTACCTTTTGGTTCATGTATCTGGCCTTAAAGTATTTATATAATGTATCTCCAGTGGAAGGGAAGTCCTGCTCTTGTCCACCTGCCACCCCCAAACTCAGCTGATTGCCAGCTGTAGGGCATGTTTTAGTAAGCTGATTTCGTTCACTAAACCAGAAGAAAACTATTCATGTTGTTGCCAAGATGCTTCTCTGCTTACTTAGTTTTCTGAAAGCCCTTGTGGTTAAGCCAAACCAGGTTAGGACACAGTAGGAGGAACATCTATTTTGGCTGCAGAAAGTCTTTAGGTATCAGTTCAGTAAGCTCTAGAAACTTCACCCTGATGATAGCAGAACTTAAACACTCTTGACTTCAGGTGGCTAGTGCTAGTTTAAGTATCAGTGAGGTGAAAATAGTAGGGTTTTAAAACTAGTTACTGTTTGCTTGATAGCTAACTAGCTTGGACCACTAATCTGCAGTCATATATTGGGTTTGGATTTTTGTTGGTGGTGTGGTTGGGGTTTTTTTGATTTTATTTTATTTTTATTCCACTGTGGACAGAGAAGTTCCTTTGTTTTGAGGAATACCACATGAAACATTAATAAGTTCCTTACCCTAAACAGGAGATAAAACTGGCATTATTGCCAGAATGAGCATAGAGTTGATACATTGGTATGAAGATTGAAATAGGGGTGAAGGTGTCCTTAAGAAACGCATTAAAAAGATAAGACAGGATGAGAATACATCTTTCTGAGTTTCCAAACTCAGAAATTATGTTTTTTTCTTTGACTGTGTTATTTTTGCTTTAAGCAGGGCAATATGGTTTCATACGAGTCAGGAGATTGAGGGGGATATTTAAGTAATGTGGTCTCTTTATAGTAACTACATATAAATGCAATGTCATCTAAATCTTTATATATTTGCATATTGTTTCACACTTTGAAATATCCTTTTCATTTGTAGCTATGGAAGTTCTAAATTATGTTGGTAGAGCTGATGGGAAGAGAGGTGCATGGAGGACTGATAAGACAGAAGCCAGGTAGTTGTCTTAGAACAACATTAATTGAAGCATGTATTAGGGCTGTTATGTTGTTACTGTAAGATTATTTCTTCCAGAAATGAAGAAGAAATGTACAAAGTTCTGTTAAGTGATTATGAACAACGCCAAAAACAGCTTTTACTGGAAAATGCTGAGCTAAAGAAAGTTCTTCAGCAAATGAAGAAAGATATCATTTCACTTCTTCCACCACAGAAACAAAAGCCTAAAGAAAGATCTGAAGAGGGGCTGGTAGGTATTCTTCAGTTAAAATTAAATCTCCGTAGTAGTTTGGTATAGTGCTGGAGTAAATTTCTTATGAGACTTGCAGTGGATTCCACATCATGTGCTTTGCTTGAAATCCATCCATGTTTAAATATTCTGCTCTGTATGAACAATACACAGTGCATTCTTTCCAGTCACTCAATGAAAAGCTTGAAAATATTCTCTGAATGAATTTAAATGCAGTAGCTACTGCTATGTAATTCCATATTGCAGTGCAAAGTATTGGATTTTGCGTGCCTGGGGGTTTTTGTTTGTTTGTTTCCAGCTTTTAAGTATTTCTTTACACAGGGTAATTTTATGGAGCAGTTTACTGGCATGGCTGTGTAGAAAAGCACTAGATTCTCTCTGTGCACTTCTCTGTAAGGTGTGAATACTCTTCTTAACATGACTGGATGACTTGTCCCCATGCTGGGGCAGCTGCTGCTTAAGTCTGACAGCAGAACTCAGCAGTCTGAACCTGTCTAGCTTAAAGATGTGAGAGTGGATGAGTCTTGCTAGCTGACCCAGTGTCTGTGTGCTGGGGTTCTGGGGACTGCCTGGTCACTTGCCTCCTCAGCATTATGCTGTCAGGGAGCTGAACTCCCTGAGAGTCAAATTTCCCTGGATGGAAAAATCTTTCCTTTATGTGTAAGGGTTTTCCTTCTCTTCAGTAAATTGAATCTATGCACATATTTATATAAACAAATACACATATTTGGAGGGGTGAAATGGTTTGTAGCTACTTATTTCTGCTTCTACAGGTGCTGTCAGACCAGGAGGAAGATATTGGAGAATTAAATAAAGAGAATATGTGGGAATTATCTTGTGAAACTGTGCGAGAACAGCTTACCAACAGCATTAGAAAACAGTGGCGAATGTTGAAAAATCACGTTGAAAAGCTGGATAACCAAGGTTGGTGTTTAACTGCATTACATGTACATATAAAATGCATTGTAAAAAAAGTAATGCAGATGTGGTGCTTTGAAATAATTGGATGCAAAATACGGAATTCCCTCTCAAGAGTCTTGTCTTGCCACATCCTCTGAGACTTCTTGTGGCATTCTAAAACAAACTGACTGATGGTATGGTGCTGGACTCGCCTCATTTCCAGCTGTTAAACAGCATTAAGACAGCTAAAAATATATAAAATTCTTTCCTAGTATTATTTTCCCATGCAAGTAGATGCAGCCGCTACCACAGGGATGTTTGCTGTCAAGAGTAGGATTGAGAAGGTCATGCATGCAATTGCATATAAAAGAGCAGATGGCCTTTGAGAGTGTGTTTACACGCCAGAAAGGATTTCAAGAATGCTTGTAATACTTTATTTGGTGTAACTGACTGGAAAATAAGTATCAGGAAAAATGTTTCAATTATTTGCTCTTTTTTTGGAGTCATCTTCTGGGTTTTTTTAGTTTATATGGATGACCGTAGTATAGCCCTTTAGGGTTCTATTAATGTTCAAATACTGGCTTTAGGGAATCAAAACTTGGCTTATTACAATTGTTGCGATTTAGCTATGCATTAAATTAAATAAACCAGTATGTAATTGTACAAAATACAACCATTCCTATAATTCATTCCCTTACTGGAATGAAAACATGCATCCAATGTTTTTTAGCTCCATTTCTCTTCACGGGACTTGAAGGAAAAGGCTTTCTTTTTATATCTGTGATAAATATAGTTACTGTCGTATTTTTATGAACACATAAGCCCTTTAAAAACAGGCTTGGAAGAATGGGCTAACAGCATATCTGTGAAAAATCTTTAGTTGTCTTGAGTTTTCTTTTAAATGACTGCTGAAACAAGTGAGGACTTTATGTAACACTTATTGCAGTGTAGATGGTTGGTTTTCCTTGGGGAATGTGAAACAGCCATGTTTTCATTGTTTGGTTTTTCCTGAACTGGATTTGGTGGATAATTACATGCGTAGCACCAATTTTGGATCTCTTGTCTCTGATACACAGTGCACTCAAAAGCATTTCTATCTGTTTTTCAGGCTGAAACAAATAGTTTAAAACGTTTTGCTCTTCCAAGGAGTCTCTGATATGAGGTGCTGGGGTTATTTTAATTTGTTTTTAAGATGCCTTCTTTTTCCCCCTTAGTGTCACGTGGACATTCAGGAACTTTGAATGAAAAAGATGTCATTTCAAGAGAAGACCATGAGCTAGAAACGGAAAAGCTAGAGTTAGAGATTCAGCAATGTAAAGAAATGATCAAAACTCAGCAACAGCTCTTACAGGTAGTAGGCTTTATTTTTCTAATCTTTCTCAATTGAATCCAAGTGCCTTTTATTTAACGTGCCACTCTTCTTGCCTCTGAGCCTTTCTCTATTCCTTGATAATACTTTTAAAATAAAACAACTTAGTGGGTTGTCTTGAGTATAACTGTGCTAGTGGCTTGGTTAATAATTTAATGACTTTTTAATCCTGGTAGGAATAATTCTGAGGGCTAAACAAAGGTAAGGCTGCCTGAACAGGGACATTTTGATTGCTATCTGAAATTTGCCCCCACTATCCACCAACTTGATATTTACTGCATTGTTTCCATATTAAACTTCAACCATTTTTCTGATAAAGCTGAACTTGTGGAAATACTGTACCCCCTAAATCACTCCCAAATGAACATTTGTCTTTTGTTGCTTTACATCTACAGCAACAGCTTACATGTGACGATGACACCACTCTGTTACTACAAGACTGCTATTTGTTGGAAGAAAGAGAGCGTCTTCAGGAAGAATGGAGTCTATTTCGAGAGCAAAAAAAGAATTTTGAGAAGGAACGAAAGAGTTTTACAGAAGCTGCTATTAGATTAGGACTTGAGGTATTAGGAAGGGGAGCTCCTATGGAAAATGAATTATAAGTCTTTGTTTTATACATGCTAAAGTGCAGCCATCCAACAATATCTGTTTCTGGTGTCTGTAGGGAAAGATCATTGCCATACTGTATAAAACATATCTTTGGTCATTCTGGAAGATCATTCTCTTGGCAATTCAAAAAGCCAAGGTTTTTATGTGTATTGGAAAATAGAGTTTCTGCAACTGGAACCAAACCATTTTTGTTTCAGCTTTTGAAATATCTTAAATGCTTCCAAAACCAGTAATTTATTAACTAAATCCCTTATATACTGCTTAAGTTTGGTTTCCTACAAAAGTAAGGCCTATGCAAATTTCAGTCAAATTTGGCCTCAGGGTTGAATCTCAAAGGTACTTGATTTCTAAACTTCAGTGAAAACCAGTGGCTTTTGCAAAAACACCAAGTAATTGCTACGTTTCCCTTAGCAAGGGTCATTGTCTGTTCTGTTTTTGTAGTGGAGCTGGCCAGTGAGTACAGATAGATACTGGCAGTCAGGGTAGATGTGTCTGTGAATGAGCTCTAGCACGTGTGCTTTGGTCTAGCCCATAGTTAGGGTGAAAAATGTGAAGAGGCTTACAAGTTTGGCAGGGAAAGGTCATGATGATGTGATCATGAAACCAGGATGGTACAGATTTGTTTGGAAAAAAGCTGTTGAGGGAAAAAAGAAATGGACTTCATTGCTTACAGAACTGCGTGCTCTGATGCGCGGAGCAGAAAGTTGGAGTGGGATGTGATTAAAATTTATAAAGCTGTGGATTCAGTTTGAGCAGACAAAAGCACTACTGTTGTTCACCAAATCCCTCAAGATTTGGACTAGAGGGTGCTCTTATTTTGAAATTAAGTCAAAAACATACCCAAAAAGGTACCTTTTTTGCAGTTAGGTAGTTGGCTTCTGGATTTTTTTCAAAGGAGAGTGTAAAGGCAATGAGTACCATCAAGTTCAAAAACCAGTTGCCTGAGCTTGTGGGCAGCACACAGATAATAAAAGTGGGGCACAAGGGGATGTCTTTCAGTATCTATAATCAAATGGCTTTTGGAAATGGCAATGTGTGAGGGAATGCACTGCAGAAAGTGGCCATGCTCATAAATAGCATCTCTTGTGGTCAGTGTCGAAGACAGAATACGGAGCTAACTGCACAACCTGTGTGACCCAGAATGTAAAATACTCTAGATTTTACTTAACATACTGGGATAGCAGTAATTCACATGGTAACAAATATTGACTATGACTAATTTAATTTTATTTGCATTTTAGTGAGTTGGCTAATTTCATGTTGAACATTGAATTCAGCTTTAAAAGTCATGAATGATAATAAACAATAATTGTTTGTCTGGAAACGTTTAGGACTGCGTTGCAGCATAAGTGTAACTGCTCCTGCTTCAGCTTGTCTGAATGCTGAAGTATGAAATGAGAAGCAATGCTGTAAGCTTTGTAGGTGTTTGTGAAAGTTTGCGTTGGAGTTCAGCTTCCTCTGTTTTTCTATGGACATAGAATAGGAGCATCCTGTTTCACTGTCTCCTGTTTTGGAGATGAAGTAGCTTGTTGCTCGATTCCAGAGCCATTGGATCTCTTGGAAGCTGTCTATTAGGTGTTATTTACCTTTTCTGTGCTCAGAGGGGCTGGAAAGTGAAACACCCCTCCCCCCTTTTTTTTTTTTTTTTGCCGCGGTTTTAGACAGAAGCAATCAGTGCTATTTTCAATGTAATTTTTCCCCGTTTAGAAGGTTTAAGCAGTAATCATTCCTGGCAGCTGCCTTGGATGAGGGCTGCTCCAAGAGGGAGTGCTGCACTGAGGGGGAAGGGGAGCATAGGAGATGGTGTCACTGGAGACTGGAGCAGTAAAGTGAAAGGATTACTCAGACCTCTGTGGAACAAACCATGGGACCTGGCTTGTAAGTGCCTCCTCAGCCAGTCCTTGTTGGGCTCAAAAGCTTGCTCATAGACAGTATTTTCTGTGTTAAGCTGCTGGCTCTCCTTAGTGACATGGACACGTTACAACTTTGGCTTTTTGAAATAGAATAGCACCAGTTTAATGTGGGCTAGGCTTGTTCCTATGGTCTTAAGCATAAACTGTCATTTCTTTTCTTAGAGAAAGGCATTTGAAGAAGATAGAGGAGCATGGCTGAAGCACCAGTTCTTAACTATGACTGCTGATTGCAAGTCTGAAAATGTGACAACTCCAAGTGCCTTCTTAAGAAGCAAGTATTTGGTTCAAATTATGTTGTTGCACCGGTTTTTTTTCCTTCCTTTGAACTAGAAGTTGCAACTATAAACAAAAAACCCCAAAATGTCTCAAGAAAAATTTTATTATGTATCTGTATGCCTCCACATGTCGGGGCAACTGATGGTTCAAAATTTCCTTTTAAAAAGGGAATTACAACTCCCTTCCTGATAATTACATATGTAGTGAATTTATATTTGTGAAACAATCTGGTGAATATCAAATACCTGACAGTACAGCAGGTAGCTTTCAGGTGCTTTCATAAATACTCTAGAACATGTAATCATTCTGGTTTTCCACTTCATACGAAAGCTCTGAAATCTAAATGTGAGAAAGGATTGATCTGGCCCTGCTAGGTTTGCCATGTCTATCTATTGACTTGAGTGATGGTTGAAGTTCATGTAAACTGTAACACATCTAACTTCACTTTAATTTTTTTTTCTGTATTCTGACAAGTTTGCAGGTTTTCATGTTGGTGTTAATTATTGTCTGTGTATGCTGGAGAAGTCTCTACTTAGGGAATAAAAACGCTTTATCAATTGTAAAGTGAGAAACTACATTTGAGTGACTTTATATGACTACTTGCAGTGGTGGCTGTGTATGCAAATGCTGCATTTGCAAATTCAGAGTCCTAATTTTAACACAACTTCATTCAATAGCATTACATATACTTATAAAATTGTATCCTGGGTCTATAACAATAAGATTTATTATTATAGCTCTGCTTTAAGGTATTTGTGGGTTTTTTTGGTGTTTTTTTTAAAGCAGAGGACACAAACACTTGAAGGACTTGCTTGTTTCCAGTGGACTGCGGTTTAACTGATGATGTGTGTCTCTCTTAGGTTCTGACCCAGACATTCGTTTAATGAAGTCTGCGTCTCGGCAAAGAAAACCTCCCTCTGTGCTGGGTGCTCCTGTTTCAGCAGAACCTTGCCAGACATCTCCGTATATTGCACAAAACAGGTTTGTGAAACAATGTTTTAGAAAGCTTTTAGAGTGCTGAACTCTATGTAGAGCACAGCGTAATCTAAAGCCTGTGGTTGGTATAAAACAAAAGATGTTAAACATCGTATCATAAAAACAATACTCTGTTTCCATTCAAAGCATTATTTATTTGCATTGTAACTCTTTTTTTCCACTTCCAGTGTTGCATCAGAAAACCCTGCTGCAGATAACATGCCAAATCTGTGGGTGGAAAGTGATGACAAAGAAGAAACTGAAGAATGCACAAAGTCATGGGAAGACTCTGGAGTTGGCACTCTGCTATGTAGAAACTTGCACATGGAACAGCTGCCTTAGACTTCCTAGGGTTGCCTGCTGGGGTTTTTGTTAGAGACTTGTTCATAAACTTATCATTCTAAATGAAACAGAATGCTGTGAGTTTGATCATTCTTCTAGAGGATTATGTGGTGATCTGAGTTGTGGTGTGTTTCTATGTGTGTGCACATGGCTTTTATTTTTTAGACCATTTTTTGCCTCTTTCTTGCAACTCTTGAAAGAAAATTTAAAAATATATAAAAGCTTCGATATTTTTCTAGTAACAGAAGCTCTAATTCTGTGAATAAAGCAATGGTCTGAAACTTTGACTGTAATGAAATACTGGATCCTAATGTTACCTTTCATCACAGGCAGAGATAGCACTTTTAGAAATTGTTTAATTATTGGAAACATTCGTTTATGTCTGAAGTGTAAATGGCATTAAATCCTCTTTTGCCTCGACTTGAATGTACAGTATACTGTAGATTTTTAACAAAACAGGTTCTATATTTATTGTGTGATTTGAAAATACCTCTTTGATATCTCAATGATTTAAAGTGCAAAATCTTTATATATTTGTAAATAGAACAAGTGATTATGCTGAGAAACCATGAAATGAAACACATGCATACATAAATATTATTTTACATGGCATTTTAAATTGTTTTATAGTGATACTCAGTTTACAGATCCATTAGGAGTTTCAATGGTTCAGTCAGGAACCAAAGTATTTCAAATGTGAACAATAAACGTGTAATTCTATTCTAAAAAACCCTGTTTCTATGATTTGTGTGCAGTAAACTTCTGAGCTACCATGGTTATAGGGCTGTGTACAATGTCTACAGCTCTGGTGCTGGTTTTGTGTTTTGTTAGTTTTTTTGTTTTAATTGACTCCAGAATTTTATTTTTTGTGTAGCCTTTTGGAAGTCTCTTTTGTTTATAATGTAATAAAAATAGCCAAGTTAGAGGTAAGATGTTTCAGGATCTCCTTCACCTTACTCCGTGCATGTAGTTTTCCTTACCCAGTACAAATCCATCTTCTCTTGTTGGGTTTTTGTACTTATGTGATCATATATAGCTCTGCATATGTGATCACTTGTATGGCTCTGATCCTTGTGTAATTGGCCTTTCGGAAGACGTCCAAGCTAAACTGCCTTTTTTGGGGTCATAGGTGGGAAATAAACTCAAGTTTAGAATCCTTCACTGAAAATGCATTGCTGCTCTGCCCATTTTCTTCAGTATTGGATGGAGTGTAGTGATTGGATTATCTGGAAAAATAGCAGTAGGATAATACAGGGAAGAGAAGAAACCGCAGTTCTCCAAGAAGCCAAGGTAGAAAGCTGCGGTTTCTGCTGGTCGGTTCAGTCCATTGATTAGAGCTTACAATGAAGTAGTAGCCAATGTAAACTGCAGAGGATACTTGTGTGGTTTTCATATAGCACCCTTAAAGAGGCAGAAGTGGATACAACAATGATAATAATTCTGATGTCTTGGTTGGCTTTTTGCTGCGTGGGTAGTCGGGTTGGAAAGACAACACCGTATTTCTGTTTCTCCTGTTCTTCCCCAATGAATGGGTGTTCACAGTCATGTCGTTTGCTGCAGCTTTTTAGCAGTGTACAGTTCCTGTTGGTTTCACCTTTCCCAGCTGCTGGGCAGCTCTTGCCTGAATTTTAGTTGTGGAGGAATAATACACATTCAAAAAACTTAAAGTGAAATTTAATATATTAAGAGTGAGAACAGAGCTCTGCACGTAGGGTTATTTTCAAGCCAGTAGTGACTGCAGACCTGCACGCCTGAGGCAGGATCCGGATGCCACCAGGGGCTGCTGCTGCTCCAGTGTCTGCTTGTGGATGCCCTACTGGGACTGTTAATTGTGTTTGCTTTACTCGGGCCCTTCTTCTTCAGCCTGGTTTTCGTTAAAGTAACTTTCAGGATAATAATGCCTTGAAGAACGAAATAACTTACCTATTTAAACTCTTTGTGTCTATTGAGTGATTAACAATTAATAAACATTTTGTACTAATTTTTTGCTTTAGAGTTCTGTAACCCATTTTACAGAGGTGGAAATATGTTTGAATGCCTCCGTGGAAGAGCTAAATGTGCTAGAACGGTGTGTGCGGTTGAGTCCTGAGCTGGCCTGAGACTTGGTCTGGAAGTCTAGAGTACAGATTCAGTCCTGTCCCTGGAAAGAAGTAAAACCTTCTTAGAGTTTTTGGATTTTCTCTATATGCAGTGTCTGGGAAGATTTTAAATCTGAAGCTGCAGCTGATCATGGTATGAATTCTGCAGAGGGTGACATTTTGGTACTTAGAGCTGTTAGAAACAATTGCAGGATCTTTTTTACTCAGAGACTTGAAGAGCAAAGGGGGACTTCCTGCAGGAATGTGATACAGGTGTGTCACTTCACATAGGTATATATTTGAAATAATAGAGTGAGTGCTCTTCTTGAGGAACAAGAAGTAGAGACTACCAGCAAGTGATTACAGTACAGCTATTGTTAGCTACTCCTGCATGGTATTGAAAAGATGAGTGGTTCTCTTAAACTGTGGTGTTCCACAAAAATCTTAAAATACAATATTCGTTGCTTCTTTTTCAGTCTGTGATGAGCGTGCTTTTACCATAAATATCAGTCTGATTAGGTATGAGTACTTCTTTTCCAGGATTATATTGGAACTGTTCATTTTTTTTCCCGTTCGTACCCAGTGGCTGAGGCATATACAATATATAGCTCCTGCAATACAGACTGTATAGCAAAAAACCCTAAGAAATGGAAATTATTCATAAGAGAATCTTCTCCCTACAAAACAGCTGTGTTCCCAGTTTGAAGAACTACTTCCACCAGAGTCTGCAGGCATGCTCTACTTCAGTTGCAGCAGGACAAAAGAAAAAGCAGACTATATTCTAGCTTTTTTTCTAGGGCTTATTTTGTGTCCAGGTACTTTTCAACCAGGTCAAGGTAAATGATATATCTAGATAATACCAATACAAACAGGTTATTCTAGAAAGGAAAATGGAAGGATATACAGGATAATGGCAATGCTGTGCACATTGA
This sequence comes from Melanocharis versteri, assembly GCA_013397845.1. Taxonomy (NCBI): domain Eukaryota; kingdom Metazoa; phylum Chordata; class Aves; order Passeriformes; family Melanocharitidae; genus Melanocharis; species Melanocharis versteri. The sequence continues at coordinate 115,366 of VZTG01008007.1, read as the reverse complement.
ATTAGCTTAGTTATTTACTTGTGCAGCTTTTTTTTTAATTTGCAGTTATCACAAAGCTTTTGTCTGTGAAGCCTTGTAAGACATCTTGGTTTTAGATTTTTTCTGATTTGCAAGAGAAGTTGATGAGAAGATATGAAATGTTGACATAGTTGTATCAAAAAGCTGACCTCAGAAGAAGTGTTCAGATTATCTGATGATTTATTTATTGCTTTTAGACAGTACATCTGATATCTAATGTTCACCATGCACTACAAAGTTGCACTGTAATAAAAACCTAAACTCCCACAGTATATATTTGTTGTAGTTTTCACGCTGACAGTGTTTGTGTTTCTTATTTGAGTTTTGAGTTGTACAAGATGTACAACTAACTGGAATGCGTAACAGGTAAGTGTGTTTTAAAGAAATATTTACGAATAAAAAATTAATTATAACTGTATAAAAGAGCTTGTCCCCTGAGGAACAAAACATGCTCTTTCCCTTGAACAGTATAGATACGTAGATAATAATGAAAAAGGAGACATTTCTTGCAAGTGTCCACCCTTCACCCCTCAAATGTCTTCTGCAGTGAGCTGGGTGGCAGTTCCCAAAATAGAGTTTGCACAACCTAAGATGGATTTAGAGTCCACAGGGAACCTGTTTGAAAAAGTGAAGACCCATAGGACTGACAACCCAGGAACAGCACTTGCTAATGGAAGACTGTAGAAACTGCTGAAATGGAAAATGAATATTCATTTGTGGGTATTAAAATAGCATTTGCCACAAAGCACGGTCCTGTGGTTAATCATATATCTTTAGGAATTGTGGGAGTAGAAATAAAGTGTCTGATTAACCAGTATGTCACAGATGTTGAATTTGAATGGGATTCCTGGTTTTTGTGTGCTTTAAAGCCTACAGTTTATTGTGTTCCCTGAAATTGCACCTCCAGAACCATCCTCCAACTCAGAACCCCCTGTGCATTTTTCTTGCCTTTTATTGTTGATCCTGATGCCACCCAGCTCGCTTTGGAAGGCTGTGTCACTTGTTTGGGAGGAATGAGTCTGGTCAATCCCTCAACTCCTTACCATGCTCAAACAGGCCAAGCGTGTTTCGTGCGTCTCCACTTGCCTCCACAGCCCTGATGTTTCTAGAATAGAACACTCGTGTGAATGTGCTCCTGGGCTCTCACTGTGAGTCAATGGTGAAGCTGGCTGCAAGCCTGCAGCTGTTCAGGTAATTTGGCTTCATTTTGTGATTGACTCCTTAGGAAATGCAAAAGTTCTAGCTGACCTGCACTCCCATTCCCCCTGCTTTGCTGGTAGGAGATTCTATGGCTTTTAATTGTTCGGACTTGGCTGTCATTTACCTTGAAAGATAAAATATTTACTGATGGCTTATGAAATCTTTGTTCATTTAAAAAATATTCCTGGTCATTGTGACCAGAGCTGAAAGGACACACTGATCCCTCTGGTTTATTTGAATAAATATATGTATTCCATGTATGTAGGTTTTCATTAGAATGTTAAATGTGCTTTGGTGCACACAGGAATATAATAGCAAGGGGATATCTGTCCTTGTCTGCTGTCCACAGGGGCAGCTGTAACCAATGCTGAGGGAAGAGGAAGAACAGTCAGTGTGTGATACTGACTCTGTTAATTGGGCTGCTATCAGCTAGATAACAGTTTGGGTCAGGTGCCAGGTCAGCATAACCTGGGCAAAACCAACCTAATCTATGGCAGGACCAAATATCAGCAGCCAGCTGTGACACAACCTAGGAAATGAAGTAATATATTTGTTGTAAAATTATTATAAATGATCTAGTAAAACTTATTAGGATAAGTAGAAACTTCTAAACAATTCAGCAAAGGGCTTATGAGATAATCAGTGAGATGCCAAGGTATGACTGGATTTCTATTATTCCATCTGAAGAGAAAGTATGATTGCAAAAAGGGAAGTGTTTACATAAACTGATAAAAAACTTGAGAATTCAGCAGAACACAGCCACGTGTTCCTGAGCTTTCTTCCATAAAAGTCTCACCATGTCTGGCAGAGCCCCATTCGCCTTCACTATGAGGGGAATCATACTTGCGCTAGTGCTCACCCTCGTAGGTAAGGCTGCACATCCCTCCTTCACCTTTCTTTCCCAAATTTTCCTTAAGTTCAGTGGAAGCTGTTGGATCTAGATTGAACATTACTTACCAGGTTTTTCATCTCTTTTTGTAGGTAGTCAGAAGTTTGACATCGGTAAGTAAATTTCCTTCTATAACCTTTCTTCAGTGATTTTGCTGTTATTTCTACTTATTAGAACATGCTTGCAAGTATTGTGAAAATGGCTATTATTTCCCACAGACCCTGGATTCAGTAGCAGAAAGAGCTACTTGTACAGTTATGAAGGCTGGGTGTTGAATGGGCTTCAAGAGAAGAATTTAGCCAAAGCTGGCCTGCGCCTGAGCAGCAAACTAGAGATCAGTGGGCTGTCGGAGAACATTTGCCTCCTCAAGGTACTGTGTGTCCTAAATGTGCAGCAGTAAGCTAAAATCACAGCTGTAACTGCATCTGGCTGATCTGGGGTGTAGGAAAGCTGCAGGAAACACGACTGGAGACTTATCACTGTAGATACAAGAGAATGATCTGCGAGCTGCAGTTTCACAGGTGATGAGTCACTTACCTGTGCTGTGGAAGTTGTTTGTAGCAGGGGTTCCTCAAAACTTTGTATGGGAAATATAATTGCTGGGGGTTTGTTAGAAAATGGCAAACTAACTCAAGACATTTAAGCCTGTTTTAAGATTTGATTCTAGTCTTAGCACGCATTTCTAACTCCTGTGGGAAGCCACGGCTTGGGTGTGTAAAATTATTGTCATGAAGGCAACTGATAACCATAGACCTAAAAAGTGCTAAGAGCTAAAGATAAAAAGTGATACGTGATAAAGGTAAGATTAAAAAGTGAAAATCATCAAAAAGGAGTATGTAAAAATGTTCAGTGTTTGAATAATGCAGTAAAAGATCTGTACATGAGAAATCATGCCTCTGCTGGTGTCAGCAGTGATAGGGCCTGACTCAATTCAAAATAAGTATGCTTCAGAAATGGGCTTTTGTCCGTTTAATTAAGTTAAAATCAGAGGTTCTTTTTGGAATACTGAATTCAGTAACAGCTCTCACCAGTTGTATTGAACTGTAGATCTTTCAAAATTAGGGGCTAGGGATTGCATTTCACACTATAAACTTTGTCCTGAAATTCTTGTATGGTGTGCACCAGCCTGTGCTCTGAGGCACCTAAGCTGGCAGTAACTTTGCTGACGTTATTGAAATTGCTTCTTATTTACATTTGATCTCAGTGGTTATAAATATATTGTTCATTGTTAAAATATTTCTGTTGATTTGAACAATTCACAAATATGAAGCAAATACAGTAATTAGTTTAGTCCAAAAAATTGTATAGGAATAAGTTAAAATGAAACATTCTAAAACTGCATTTTTTTACATTTAAAATTATAAAAGCTTTTTAAATGCTAAATCTAAAGCAGAATATTTATTTGAAGGCTGACAAAAAGGGAGACTTTTATTTGATACATTAACTGCTGCTGTAAGATAAAATAGTACTGTTGAGCCGACAGGGTTTGCACTGGTTTTATGATAGTGTAAGCATGAGACAAAAGAATAAAATGCTCTATGTTTTTCTAAGCCTATTTTTGGAAGAAAAGAGTATCTCACTCATGATGATGTTAATTTCTTCCAGTCTGTTTGCATATTTGGTACCAAAGTGATTTTATTCATCTAAATATCTTGATTTCCTCACAGATCCGCTCCCCACAATTCGAGGAATACAATGGCATCTGGCCCAAGGACTCATTCACTCGGTCTTCCAAAATCACCCAGATGGTTTCCTCATGCCTTACCCGGCCCTTCAAGTTTGAATACAACAGTGGACGGGTTGGAAATATTTATGGCCCAGAAAACTGCCCTGATATTTGCATTAACATAGTGAGAGGAATACTGAACATGATACAGATAACCATTAAAAAGTCACAGAATGTGTATGAATTGCAAGAGGTGTGTTTCTTTCCATTCTAAAACTATTTTGCTGAAAGGATGTGTTTATTCTCTTCAGTTGCTCTTCCTTTGAGTTTCTGTCTATTTGCATCTACTTTTGAATGTTTGTAGTAAGAAAAAGGTAATTTTCATTCATATAGAAGAAAATGTGTACTTGTGTGTTGAACAAATTATCTGGGCTGAATTCTAAGACATCAGTCTTTAGGTCTTAACATGCAGTTCTTTGGAGGAAAAGAATTTTTAGCTATGAATTTATTTGTTATATGGCTTCCATAATACAGCTACTTGATTCATTTTATTTGCTAATTGTTGATATTAATTAATTGATTACTTTTTAAACTCCATCCCCTGACCAAGTAGTGCTCATATGCCTTTTATTTAGTTCAGTAGGAATGATTTATATGTAAGAGTAATGGATTAATTGAGAATCTTCATTAAGCAAAACTTCTCACACAGTGAAATCCTGATATAACTGGGGAGTCTCATTACCTGTATTTATCTGCCAGGCTGGAATTGGAGGTGTTTGCCATACAAGGTATGTCATCCAGGAAGACAAGAAGAACAGCCGAGTCTCTGTTACCAAAACTGTAGACCAAAATAATTGCCAGGAAAAAGCAGTGAAGAGTCTTGGAATGGCTTACATCTATCCCTGCCCTGTTGACATGATGGTACGTGAGATGTGAAAAGATCTTCCTAATTACAGGCATGGCCATTGTGTTCCCATTCACTCTTTGGGTCTCTGTCCTCCTGCAGAAAGAAAGGATCATCAAAGGGACTGCGGCTTTCTCCTACAAGCTGAAGCAGTCAGACAGTGGCACCCTGATCACAGAGGTGGTGTCGCAGCAGGTGTACCAGATCTCACCGTTCAGTGAGCCCACCGGTGTCGCTGTCACGGAAGCAAAGTAGGTGGGACATGGGCTTGCTTCACAAAGTGAGAATAATTATAGGTTCTATCAGTCCCCTTCACCCCCAGCTGAAGTGAAATGAGAATTGAGCTCCACAGCATTTGAAAGGAGATGTGTAATGACACTTGGAGTTTCCACAGTCCAAAAAGTTCAGCAAACCATTCTTTATTTGTTCCCTGGTCAAACTGGCCTTACAATTCCATGGAAGAAAAGGAGAAAAGTTGTTTTGTTTGCTTATACCATAAGAATGCAACTTTACTGCTCTGTTTGTTCTGAAAAGGGGCTAATTTATAGTATCAGGAGGAAGATGGTGCACGTAGAAGTAAGATCATTCATTACACTGAGTCAGTAGCTCTTATTCAGCAGATAGCAATTTGTTTCTCCTCAGAAACAATTTCATTCTAGATAACTCCAATACCGTTTTGTTCCAGATAGAAGGCTTTATTCATTAGCAAAAGGTTTTCTTTTGATAAGAAAAATTATTAAAGAGTGAAACAGATATCATCACAGTATCACTGAACCAACAAACAAACAAGGCACATGGGTGAAGAGAGATAATGCCTTTTTCCTGTGACACTTGCCTCTTGACAGACAACAACTCACCTTGCTTGAGGTGAGGAGTGAACGGGGGAGCTCCCCAGACACCTCCATGGAGAGCTACGGAGGCCTTCAATACCAGTTCCCAGCAGTACTGCCACAGATGTCAGTGCAGCTCATCAAGACAAAAAATCCTGAGCAAAGGGTAGAGTATTTTTTTCCAAATTGCTTTCCTAGTTAAAAAAAAAACAAGCAATCATAAATTCCAAAGAATGTAATTATGCATGCTCTCTATCTTGTGTTTTGTAACAGATAATCGAAACACTGCAGCACATAGTCCTGAATAACCAACAAGATTTCCATGATGATCTTCCATACCGTTTCCTGGAGCTCGTCCAGCTGTGCCGCACAGCAAGCGCTGACACCCTTGAGTCCATCTGGAGACAATGTTCAGATAAACCCCGCTACAGGTATTTCATTGTATCTACCTACAAGAAACTCTTCTGGTTTTGTGAGAACTGGGAGCTAAAATGAAGGCTATTTTAAAATCCGTTTGCAGGCGATGGCTGCTGAGTGCAGTTTCTGCGACAGGCACCACAGAAGCACTCAAATTCATTAAGAGCAGAATCCGCAGTGATGACCTTAGCTACCTTCAGGCTCTTCTAAGCGTTCCCTTCGCTCTCCACTTAACGAAAGCTGATGAACACACCGTTCCAATAGCAGCAGTGAGTAAAGCCATGTGAATCTTTCCTGTCTCACAACGAAAGGAATGATAGTCAACAACCTTTGATTAAGTACATTAGAGACTGGATTCTCTTCTGTACACTAATTTTGTGCAAACGTTGACCCATGAATTTCTTTTGGCATAGCATTTGTTAGAGGAGAGTTCTGTGTCTTCATTTCTCTATATTGATATAAAGCCCTTCTCTTGTAAGAGCTTCTGGGAATAATTCCCATTTTAGTTTGCTAGGATCGTATGGCACACCTTCTACAGACAAAACTTTGTCCCCTTTAATCTCTTACTTCTGAAACAAGTGGCGATTGGTGTGTTATGTCACTTGAGCAGCTCTTTCTGTTGCAAACTAGTCCATGAAGTGGAAAGTGCTGCAGGAAAAGTATTAGTGCAAGCATCAAATATGTTGACACAATAATGAACCATTTATTCTGAACAGGATTTTTGCCATCTGTAGTCAATATTCTTCTTAAACAGGGAAAGAGGAAATTATGTGAAAATGCATCGTTAATATAATTGAGCTGCACATTTTTCTAGGAATATTCCATTTATACATTGACACTTATCCATAATCTTGATGTTTTCAGTGTTATGTTCAGTTGAGGAAAATCAAAATGTAGTTATGTAAGCTTATATATGTATAAACTAGTGGGGAATTAAACTCCTAAGTGAAGCTTCCAAACATAATGTCTACAATCTACTTTAATTTATTTGGATGAGAACAGTAATCATTCTGAAACTGATCCCTTCAAATAAGATCTGATGGTTTTCCTGCTCTGAAAGCTTTGTGAAGCACTGTATTAAATGACGAATTAATTTTTTTTTTCTTCACAGGATTTAGTGACAAGCTCTCGAATCCAGAAAAACCCCATGCTTCAACAAGTTGCCAGCCTGGGATACAGTTCTGTGGTGAATAGATACTGTTCTCAGACCTCAGCTTGTCCTAAAGAAGCTCTCCAGGTGGGCAGAATTTTGCCAAGTTTCTTTTTTAATAGCTTAGTAATGTTCTTTATATTAGCTTAATTCTTTAAAGATACAGTATAAAAATGGTTACAGGAAATATAAATACACATTTTTTAGGTTTTCTTCAGAACAAAGGCATCGAATAATTTTATCAATGTAGTCATTTGCTTCATCATTGAAAACACATTTTTCACATTGCAAGGGTAACATCCTGGGAGAAACCACCACGGAGTGATTTTATTAAAGCCAGTTGCTTTATTGTGGCAGGCTTTTCAGTGGGTAAGGGGGACACTGTGAACAGTCTATACATTAGGATGAGAAGATTGAACTGTGCTTTGTTTACAGCCCATCCATGACCTGGCAGATGAAGCAATCAGCAGGGGCCGTGAGGACAAAATGAAATTAGCTCTGAAGTGCATCGGCAACATGGGAGAACCAGCCAGCATCAAGCGCATCCTGAAGTTCCTTCCCATGTTTTCAACCAGTGCTTCTGATATCCCCATTCACATTCAGGTTGATGCTGTAATGGCCTTGAGAAAAATCGCTTGGAAGGACCGCAAAACAGTATGTAGGATCTGGGAGATTTTCTTTACTTAGTGAATCAGAATATGTACCATAAGTGTAATGATTTTAATGGTATCATGTGTGTAGATTCAGTAAGTTTCAAAAAAAAAAAGATTACTTTTAAGAACAATACCACACAGTTTTACATTCAGCTGATGTTTTCTGCTAAGCTGTAATGATAATTAGTTGATAGGAAGCTTCTGGAAGGGTATCAGCAGTGTTGCTTTTATTATCTGTCATAACCACCTAAGTCCTGTGCTAGTTATACATAGCAGATCATTAGCCACCTAAAAGTCAGACGTGTCATTTGAATTGCCTCTACAGTCAGGAGGAGAGACATTTTCTGTTAAACTCCTAGGCCAAGTGTTGGCATTGCTCTGCCTCTTTCAGACCCTTCCCTTGAGGCTGGCTGAGTCACCACTGACCCCACACTGAGGTTGCTGTCACAGAAAGTGTAGGCAAGACTCCTGCCTTTCAGGTGGTTTAAGTACAGGACCTATATGAAAAACCATTCACTCAGACTGTCTTTGGTGAACTGCTGAACTTTTAAACTGTTCTAAAATAGTGAAGCATACCCACCAAGTCAGTGCAGTTACTTCAAAGAATGAATCTGTCTTATTATCTACATTTTTTCTTCCAGAGATATTCACTGATATTTGAATATCAGTAATGCGCAAAGCAATGCTGATGCCTTTTTGATTGTCATGGGATGACTCAATGCGTTGATAGATGGATATTTATTTCAGGTTCACTGGCTCCATGGGGCTGTTCTAACATAGCCTCTTCAGTTATATTAGTAAAGCTATGTGGAAACCTGCAGTAAAAAAGGTCAGGAAACCTTTCTGCAGGTGTAATGATCCCCTCTCCCATATTTTCTGTGGGTTAGGTGTGGATCCAGTTTGTGAAAGGATTTCAGTTATTGGTAACTCCAGACACTGTTTTGTCTCTGCAGGTGCAGGGATATCTCATCCAGATCCTTGCTGACGAGTCGGTTTCCCCCGAAGTGCGGATGGTGGCTTGTGCTGTTATCTTTGAGACAAGGCCTGCCCTTCCCTTAATAACAACCATTGCCAATGTGGCCATGAAGGAGAGCAATTTGCAAGTGGCCAGCTTTGTGTATTCCCATATGAAGGCTTTGTCCAAGAGCAGGTTGCCGTACACGTACAACATGTGAGTAGAGACCGGAACAAAGCAGGTGCTCTTCTGCAGATAACGATCTTCAGCATGTGCTGACAACTGAAGTCAGTTTCTTTACTGACACGATGCAGCTTATTTCTATTACCTTTCTCATTTTGTTTAGATCTTCAGCTTGCAATATTGCCCTTAAGCTGCTGGCCCCCAAACTGGACAAGCTGAGCTATCGCTACAGCAAGGTCATACGTATTGGTGGTTACTTCGGTGAGTGTTTCAGCAATCAGGAAACTTTCACTTCAGAAATCCATTCTTAAAATATTAAGTGCTTTGGATAAATATGGCATTCTTTGTTTCAGTGAGAAATTAAATTAAATGTGAGACTCATATGTTTAGAGTAGTCATTTAATAATTTCTGCCTAAACAGTTAGAGTTTATGTAATGATATATCTTAAAGCTGGCAGTTGAAAAAACTACAGAAATATGAACTTGTATGATAAGCAGAATGGTTAGAGAAAAGATGCCTCTTGTTTACTTCTGCCATAGATAACTATAAAGTTGGTGCTGCTGGAGATGTCTTTGTTATGAACAGCCCAGGAACGATGTTCCCATCAGCAATAATTTCCAAGCTGATGGCATATTCTGCAGGGTCGGTGGCTGACTTGGTGGAGGTAAATATTTACCTAAGTCAATAATAAATCAAATTTAAATTAAAACTGCTCACAAAGTTTCCTCTCTGTAAGCACGTTTCAGACTGCTCCTTCTCATACTGTTTTGGTAGGCTGGTGTCCGCGTGGAAGGCCTCACAGATATCATCATGAAACGAAATATCCCATTTGCTGAATATTCCACATACAAAAAGATAAAGGAGATTGGAAAAGCTGTAGGTATTTTCAGTAATACAACGTATGGGTTATGTGAAGGGGCATTTAGTGATGCTTCTCACTCTAGCTAAGCCCTGTCTCAGGAGGTAAATTACTCCCCTAGGAGTCAGCTCAAGCACTTCTGTGGAGGAGAGATGTGCGGTGGGGACTGCAGAGGACATCTGCCATGGCTGCAGTAGCTTCTGCCAGTTTTTAGTCTGGCTCTGCCTCCTCCCCAGCTCAGAGATGGCTGCAGGAGGAGCACAGGAGGGAAGGGAGTGGCAGGCATTGCAGCACGGTGTTTCACATGCCTGGCAGGCTTCCTACTCCCTCCCTTCATCTACCTCACCTAGTTTACAAGAATATGCCTTTGTCTTCAAGATAAAAGATTGGTTTTTTGCTGTGCTTTCAAGCTGGGTTTAGTGGCACTAACAGCCCAGACCCTGTGTGTGAATGTTGTTGTATTGGGATACCAAACATTTATGGGCATCTCAGTGGTGGAAGAAAGTCTGAATTAATGCCATCATGCTATTTACAATTGGAAATTTTACAAAGGAAAAGGGCAGCTTGGCCAGTGATAGGTTTAGTCACCTGGATGAATTTTCATTTGGGAAGTGTTGCATTAAGAAACCTGTTTCTTTATCTGTTCCCCAGCTGCTGGGATGGAAGGAGCTGCCAACAGAAACCTCCTTGATATCAGCCTACTTTAAACTCTTTGGCCAAGAGCTGGCCTACATCAACATCAATAAGGAAGTCCTACAGCAGGCTGTGAAGGTACCAGGGCCCCCTACTTTTCTTTGCAGCACTGGACAGCGCTACACTCTCATCTCCCAACGTCTTGGATGTCTGTTGTGTTGCAGACTGTTCTGGAGCCTGCTGACGGGAGCTCGGTGCTGAAGCGACTGGCTGGGCAGCTGCGCAGCGGCATTGCGGGACAGTGGACACAGCCCGTGTGGCTGGGGGAGCTGCGCTACATCGTCCCCACCTGCACCGGGCTGCCTCTGGAATACAGCTCCTACAGCGCCGCTCTGGCCCGGGCTGCGGTCAGCGGTGAGCTGGGAGATTGGCTGTGCAAGCTCTGAGCGGGGGTGAGAGGGACGGGGGCTGAGGGAGGCTGGAGAAAGAAGTGGAGTGCCAGGAAGTTAGGAAAATAACTAGTTTTTGTATTGGAGAGTGGGGCAGTGAAGATGTTTGAAGAGAAGCTGGATGCACTGATTTGTGCATTGTCTCTGAATAGACTGAAGACAGAAAAGGTGAGATGAGAACCTGGGAAACCAGAGAGAGAGGCCACAACATTCAAGGCCAAAAAAAACCCAAAAGCTGCCTGGGGAGCTGATGCAGACATGGGCAGAAGGGAGTGGCTCCTGAGAGATGCACACACAAGCTAAGCAGGATTCAGTGTTGATTTAAAAAGAAAGAAAATAGAAAACAGTCAAAAGAGAACTGTTAGTAACATTTAGAAGGCAGGAAGAGAAGAGAGCCTGTGAAAAGAGACAGGAGCTGTATTTTAAAAGAATAAATATGGAAGTGCTAATCCTCATCAAGAAGTTAATTCAGTGATCACACTCTGAGCTGTGCAGCAGACTTAAATTAGACGAAACTGACTCTAGTATCTGCTGACACCACGTAAGGAATGAAGGGTGATGTACCTGTGCTTGTGCTCTCCCATGTACCCACTCTTTGCTGCTCTTGGTTTTTGTTTTGTTAGTTCGTTTTAGTGACATCTTTGCAGCTCTGCCCCTTCTGTGTGTCTTCTGTGTGTTTTTAAATTTTTTTAAAAATAACATCCTTGTAGACAAGTTGGGGAAGTATGGATTGGATGAATGGGCTAAAAAATGAGTGAAGGTTGTCTGGACTGCTGATCTCCAAGGGTAGTCAACAGCTGAAAATATAATTGGTGACTTGTTATGAGAAACATTCCTCTGCCATTGGCACTTGTTCATTGCCTTCTTTAAAAATTTGAACTTTGCAGAAGGCGGCACCCTCAGGATATCCGTGTCAATATTAACACTGAGCTGGTGGGAGCAGTTGCTGCACTGGGGGGTCAGGCTGCCACTGACAGGCAGCTTAACAGGCTGGAGAGGGTGGCCTTTCAGAAATGTGGTGAAATTTGACAAAGGCAATGCAAGTCCTTCACCTGGAATGGAGTAACCCATGCAAGTGTATAGGCTGGGCATCACCCAGACAGAGAGCAGCTCTGCAGGAAGGGCAAGGCAAGCTGGTACAATAAACCAGCAGTGTGCTCATTTGGTGATGAAGGCCAGCTGCATCATGGGCTGCAGAAGCGAGAGCAGAGCCAGCGTGACAATGATTCCCTTCTCTATTTAGCACATTTGCAGCTGCATCTGGAGTATAATGTTCTGTTCTGGGTTCTCAGTACAAGATGTTCACACTTGGTGTGAGGAAAGATTGGAGACCAGAGGTTGTTTAACCTCGTTCTCTGCATTCACTCTGTCTTCTGTCTCCCATGTTTCTGAAATTTTAATGTTACACTAATTATCAAACTTTCAATTTGGGTCACCTCTTCATTTTCTTAGTATATTATTATTTCCATGTTCAATATGTTGCAACAGAACCTTTGCCTACAGAACAAGCTTCCTGTATATTTTCAGTATTCTTCAGAATCATAAAAGGTCTCATGAACCTCAAAGTCTGTCTTGTTTTCCAGCCATTTTTGTTGTACTAACAAAAATACTACCTCCTACTGAAAACTGTGTTTGCTTATGTTCGACTGCTTTCTTTCCATGTTTAAATATTGTTCTTGCATTTGCAGTTGATGGGAAGATAGCTCCCCCTTTATCTGGAGATTTTAGACCTTCACAGTTGCTTGAATCCACTGTGCAGATTCGTTCTGACATAAACCCCAGGTAGGGCAGGTTTCTAAGGCTTTACGTATGAAGGAGGTTTTTAAGGAAAGGCAGAACCACACGGGTAAAAAGAACACCTTTCTCACATCTGACTGCTGCACTCTGTTTCAGCTTATACATACAGAAATTTGCAACAATGGGTGTCAACACAGAATACTTCCAACAAGCTGTGGAAATTCAAGGCAAGGTCTTGACAAGAGTGCCAATGAAGTTTGATGCCAAGATAGACATGAAGCTGAAAAATATCAAGATTGAAACAAATCCATGCCGTGAGGAAACTGAGATAGTGGTTGGAAGGTATGGCAGTGTTACTTCAGAATATTTCATGTTGCTGAAACCTGACAAAGTTCATTATTCACTGACCTCCCACAGAGGTTTCTAGATAGGCAGAGTGACTCTTCAGCGTGCAGCAGAACCTTTGGGATAAAGCACGAGGATGAAAAATATGGTAGCTAGAAGTCAAAAGATACCTAAATTATTTAGCAGTGTAATTTTTATATTAAATTGTTTATTATTTTGTGTTCTTAGTATTTTTTAATATTTTGTTGTCTTTTAAGGATTTTGACTTTTATGTTTGAAGGAATATTTTTAATGTTTTGGAAATTTTGTTTAAATTTATCCAGATTTTGAAAACTTCCTGTAATGTAAGAAAATTATATTTTTCATGAACTCTTACTTGTTTTCAATAATATTCATGTTTCTAAACTCATATATAATCCCTGCATTCAAATATCATATCTCTGTGCTGTCATGCGATACTGACAGGGATGTATTTAATCCAAAGACAAGATGTTGGAATAATTCACCGTTTTTTGCACATATCTCAACAGACATAAGGCTTTTGCTGTATCAAGAAATTTAGGAGAACTAGGTGTTGAAAAGAGAACCTCAATTCTCCCAGGAGATACTTCATCAAATATTGTGGAAGAGCCTTTCAAACCGTCAGATGGAGCTTCCAGTGAGGATTTCGCAAAGGTAACCTATTTCTTTTTGCTTATATAGTTATATTTACCCTCTCTGTAATGCGTGTCTGTAGTTTTACTCTCGCCTGTGACACACTCCCAGTGGTATTCACGTACTCATCTCTAACGCAGCCAGAAGCTGACAGCACGGCAAGGAAACATGCCTATAGCTCTCAAGAGGATCTTCGCCACGTCACAGGAAGAAAAGCTCATAAACAAGACATTTGCGTCAAACTGGAGCATCTTGGGTGTCAGCTCTGCTTTTCCAGAAGGTCACGAGATGCCAGTTTCCTAAAAAATACATATTTGCACAGATTCATGGGAGAACATGAAGCTAAAATAGTCTTGACCCCAGGTAAAATACTGAGCATCTTCGGCTTGTCAGTGCTGTTTGAAGCAGTATAACCTTCTAATGTGTGCAATTGGTGTGTAGTTGAAACAGATGCTGATATTGACAAAATTCAGCTGGAGATTCAGGCAGGATCCAGAGCAGCTTCCAAAATAATTCATGAAGTAAACTCGGAGTCTGAGGAAGAGGGTGAATCATCTCTGTATGAGGACATTCAAGCTAAACTGAAGAAGATTCTGGGCATTGAAAATGTGTTCAAGGCAAGTGACTTTGGGTATGGCAGTGGGGAACATTTTCCCCTAAATGAGGGCAAGAATTTGAAGTTCAGTGTGGAAAGCTGGCATGGCAAAGAAAGGATGGGGCTGTTTTGCGATGTGCCAGTGCTGCATGCTGAGGGATGGGTCCTGTGGGCTGCACCCAGCAAGGTGGGCTGGGCTGGGCTGGGTTTCAGCTGGGTGGAGTGCATCTGAGGGAATTCCGCAGCTTCTGTAGTGAGTGAGGCAGGGAGGTGGTTTTTCCCTGAAAAGTTGGTGTGAGAACCCAGGTTTGTCTGACAGCCAGAGAAGTTTTACTTTGTAAAAACAGGACCAGATGTATTCTCTCTTTTGCACCTCTTGGACTGTGTTTGCAGGTTGCAAATAAAACACGACACCAGAAGAAGCGACCTTCAAAGAAAGAAAACACTGTGCTAACAGAGCTTGGGGCAGACCCCGATAAAAAACAGCCCTCCAGCTCATCTTCTGCCTCCTCAGCTGTCTCCTCTTCCTCATCATCTGCTGTTTCTCCTCATAAAAAGGCTGGTGAGGAAGATGAGAACGATCAAGAAAAGCAAGTGAGAAACAAAGATGCAAGCAGCAAGAGCAGCAGCAGTAGTGGCAGAAGTAGTAAGAGCAGCAAGAGTAGCAGTAGCAGCAGCAGTGGCAGAAGCAGCAAGAGCAGCAGCAGTAGCAGCAGCAGTAGCAGTGGCAGAAGTAGCAAGAGCAGCAGCAGTAGCAGTGGCAGAAGTAGCAAGAGTAGTAGCAGCAGTAGTAGCAGTAGAAGTAGCAAGAGCAGTAGCAGCAGCAGCAGCAGGAAGTCATCGAGCCATCATAGCCATGGGCATCACTCGAGGTACGTGAACGGCAGCAGCAGCAGCAGCGAGTCACAGAGCCACCATGGCCATGAACATCATCCAGGACATCTGGAAGGTGGCAGCAGCAGCAGCAGTGCATATTCCAAAATATGGGTAATTTTGTCAGTAAATCGACGGATGCTACTAATGTTTGTGAATCACGTTCCTGATGGCGGCTGGCCTTGCATGACAAATCAGGACATTATGGGTTGACCAGTAAATTTTAGCAACATAAAATTGCAGAATTTATTCTACAAACACACCTGCAATCATTGGCACAGATGTCTACTTCATCTCAAAAGTTTCCACAAGTTTGTTGAAACTTTTATTACTGGCAGGAGTTGGGGTTTTTTTGACAATTTACTGTCCATAAACATTGCATATTTCTGTCTTAATTTTGTGGTAGAAACATTAATGCTTTCTATAAAAGACTTCATCTTGCGTTATGTGCTTGTGATGAAGCATAGAGAACTATGCATGAATGATAATTAGTACATTTCTTATTTAATTCCCAGTTCTTAGATTTCCATATAATTGCAGCATTTCTTTTCCTCTGAGACTTCTAATCTTCTTGTTTTTGTCATTTTCAAAGGAAGCTCATGAGATCTATCAGTACCGCTTTAAATCAGCACATAGACAAGAGGTGAGTTTTTCTTTCCTCAGTAAAAGAAGTATGGAATCTGTCAAGAGTCAAATGGAGACTTTAAAGGCAACTTGTTATCTTTGTTGAGGAAAATTGCAGTACTGATAACATTAGAACCATGGTAGTTCTTCTGAGATGGGTAAAGACAGAGAGCTGTGTTCCCTTTTGTGCTGTGCACATGAAGCCACTTGTGGCTCTGCAAAGGAGATGCAGAGCCTATGCCAAAGCAATGGAAAAGACTGGAGCTGCACACTTTGGAGAAACCATCAGAAGCTTGGTTCATTTGGCTGGCTTTGATCACTTGGTTTCTTGGGTTGGAATCACTGCAGATACACAATGAAGATAGTGATGTAGAAAAACGTGGGAGGATACCTTATTTTATAGTATTTTGGTTGAGCAGATTCTTACTCGGGCATGAACCAGCCAGAGCAGTGCACTTGATATTAGTGTTCCTCAAAAAGTAACATTTCAGCAGTGTGTGTCCACTCAGATGCTCCTTCCCATTCAGTTGATCCGTTCAGTTTATCCTCCAGCTGATCAGGCCTGTGCAGAATTTCTGGTCTTTCATATTGAAGTGAGAAGCTGATTTAATTTGACTTGCTCTGGTCCATTGTTTTTTCATACAGGGAATTCTCATCTAGACATGGTCCTTGTGGACTGTGAGGAGTCAGATATGTTTGGGGAAACAAGATTTTTCAGAGTTAGATCCTATGTACTAAGCAGGACAAAGCCTATCGCAAGTCATTGAGCTGCTTGGGGTTGGAACACACTTACCAACTCCAAGTGCCATGAGAGAGAGCATGGTTCAGCACTGCCTTGTGCAATTTCTTCAAGCATGCTTTAAAGTTACCCTCTTAAGCCTGTTGTGGTTTGATTTTCGTTTTGTTCATTTTTTTGGTTTGGTTTTTTTTTTTTTTTCTTTTCAGTTCCCAAAAAGAAAACTCCCAGATGACCAAAGCAGCAGCTCGCATTCCTCTGCCAGATCCAGTCGTGCCTCATCTCGAGCTTCATGGGTTAGTTGCAACATTTTTTAGGGGGTTTTGACAGCTTGGAATGATGGCAGAGTGGCTGTACACTGACAGTAATTGTAAATAATAATAATAATAATAATAATAATATGAAGGGAGAAAAGCCAGCCTCTCCAGTCTCAGGTATCAGTCAAGACATGCACCATAGTTCCGGCATGCACTTTCCTCTGCAGTGAGGATCCTTCTTTCTTGCATCACAACCCTTCCCTCATGGGAATCCCACCCAACAGATGCCTGCAGAGACTGATCTTGTGGCCTCTGCAGCCTGGAGGGAGGTTGACGTGCTGCAGTGCCAGTTCGAGGACATTGGTGGTGGCAGCCCAGGCTCGGAGCAGCCTCAGCAAAAGGCACATTCCAGAGGGGACATGGAGCACCTGGGCTCCTCACCACCATCCGAGCAGATGTCTGCAGGCTGGAGAATGA
This sequence comes from Melanocharis versteri, assembly GCA_013397845.1. Taxonomy (NCBI): domain Eukaryota; kingdom Metazoa; phylum Chordata; class Aves; order Passeriformes; family Melanocharitidae; genus Melanocharis; species Melanocharis versteri. Next base: position 98,261 of record VZTG01008007.1, on the reverse strand, counting down.
TGGAGTGAAGATATTGAAGGTCATAGTGCACTTAAGGCTGTGCTCCAAGGGAAGAGGTTCTTGATGTTGAAGAAAATGTCCTGGATTATATTCTGTGCTGGGTTGCTGTGCAAACACAAAACCTGAATACCCACAGAACTCCCAGCCGAAGTGTGAGGAAAAAACCAACACAAGACCCAGACAGATAAACAAGAGGAGATGAGCTGGGGGATGTTATTGCTGTGGGAATGAGTGACGCATACAACTGACAGCTGATGTTGTTCGAACTGAACCACTTTCTTTTATTCACAGGCTGGATACTAACAATGAAGCCCAAATCATATAGTCATTACTGTATTTTAATTACATGAATATTTCCATGGTATCAGCTGTAGCTCAGGAAATGGCACAAATTTTGGCTCATAAAAACACAGTGAAAAAATCCATCTGGCATGCAGAGGCACGTGCAGACTAAAGACATATTCATGAGGTTTTATAGGCGTGTGTATATGCTGGTATATATTTGTGGTTCAGTTGTTTATTTTTCATTTATCCATCTAGATCTTGCGTCTAAAATGTTCCATGGTAACTCTTCTATAATTAAATACTTTGCATACTTTGTCCCCCTTCTTCCTAGCCGAAGTTCTTGGGAGATGTTAAAACGCCTGTATTAGCTGCTTTTCTCTATGGCATCCGTGATGATAAGAAGATAGGAGGGCTCCAGCTCGTGGTATATGCTGATATTGACTCCATCAGGCCCCGGATGCAGGTATTTGTGTCAAACCTCACAGATTCAAGCAAGTGGAAGCTCTGTGCTGATGCTTCAGTCCTCAATGCTCACAAGGCAGCGGTAAGGCTCAAAACTAGCTTGTACAGCTCTATATGCACCACAGGAAAACTGTGCTCCAGGCATTAAAAAATGGACCATTTATCCCTCCATTACAGGCTTACCTGAAATGGGGAAGGAATTGCCAGGACTACAAGGTTTCATCTGAGCTGGTAACTGGGCGGTTTGCTGCCCACCCTGCTGTACAAGTGAAACTGGAGTGGCCTAAAGTTCCTTCCAGTGTCAGATCCATAGCAGAATGGTGAGGATTGAGTCTTTAGTGACACTTGTTCACAATATTGGTCAACTGGGAAAAATCAGCATCCTCACACAAGGTTCTAGTGGCTTAAGTACTGGCTGATACTTTATTCTCTGGTCTGTCCAAGTACTGCCTTTGGACATAAAAGCTGAGTGGGATTACATCTTATTTTAATGTACAGTAACTCTTTATATTGGACATTACTACTGAAAACTGAGGAACAGATCCTTCTTTCCACTGAACACTTGAACACTAGAGCAGAGAATGGGTGTGAGGGCATAACCAGGGATCCTGAAGACGATTATGCTACTTACACACAAATGTGAGACTCTCTAGTTGGGATGCATGCAGCCTTTTGTTTCTCCATCTCACCAAAACTTTCTGATTTGACTTTTGAAGGTTTTACAAGTTTGTCCCTGGGGCTGCATTTATGCTGGGTTTCTCTGAAAAAACGGACAAGAATCCTTCTCGACAAGCCAGGGTGATTGTGGCTCTAACTTCTCCAAGGACATGTGATGTTGTTATCAAGCTTCCTGATGTAATTATGAAATATTTTTATCACTCTTCCAATTTTTTTTTCCTAGTAGAAAAGTGTGACTGTTGAATTACAGTGGATCAATTCTGAGAAAGAAAAATGAAGTTAGCATCGGTTTGGGTGCAAGTGATGAAAATTACTATTATGTGTTTCCAACATTTTAATATTTCATAGAAGGACGTCTATGTAGTGATTTTGTTCATAGAGAGAGACGTGGTTACTCATAATGACGTACGTTTCCATCTCTAGTATCTCCGTAAGTGTTCACCTCATCACCTTTGAAAGGGACTAATTCATTCTCTCCCAAATAATACCTGAATGACTTCTCTCACACCATGAGAGAAAACTGAGCAAAAGCAAAAACCTCATGAACAATGAGTCAGATGAGTTATGTTCAGATAAAGTCTTTACAATGAAAGTAGAAGAAATAGGAAAAAAAAAATCTTAGCTGTTTGCTGGCACAGGTGCATTTTGAATGTGCTTTTGAATTCCTTTTCAGATTACCCTCTATGAAAAAGCCATGAGGCTTCCCCTGTCACTTCCTGTAGGTCCAAGGATACCAGCTTCAGAGCTGCAGCCTCCCATCTGGAATGTCTTTGCTGAAGCCCCTTCTGCAGTGCTCGAGAATTTGAAAGGTCAGAGTCTAATTGCGCCCAGAAGCATGACAACTTCAGTCCCACAATTTACTTGGACACTTTCTGAATTTCGCTGTCATTGTTTATTTCCAGTTGATTAGGAGATGTTCTGTAATAACGTGAGGATGGTTCAACTGGGAGAAAATATTGTGCATGTAGTGCAGAAATCATCAGCAGTTCAGGGATCAAGATACCAATTATCTGAATTGATAACATTTAAAGTTTCTGGCAATTATTTTTTGTTAGATAGAGAAACATATTTTATATGCCTTTTTAAGAATTTATGTGTGCTTAGTAGCCAAAAGTCCCTGTAAACCATATGAAAATATCACAGTGGAAAAAATACAAAGCTAAAATAATATGGCACTAAAAATAAACCACACCATTTAATGGCTTTCTCTCATGGAAAAGAAAAAACTCACTGGCTTTTTTTTTTTTTTAACCAGCTCAATGCTCAGTTTCCTACAACAAGATCACAACCTTTAATAAAGTTCAGTTTAACTACACAATGCCAGCAAACTGCTACCACATCTTGGCTCAGGATTGCAGCTCTGACCTTAAGTTCCTGGTGATGATGAAGAATGCAGAAGAAGCTGTGAACCTGAAAGCAATCAACATCAAGATTGGCAATCAGTAAGTAACTTCTGCTGGATGCTGGGGGCATGAGGGACCTCATTGTCCACATTTATTATGAGAGGAGATCCAGTCTGAGCTTTCCTGCAATGTTAACAGCCCATGGGGTTTCAGCACTCCTCTTATTTATTTTCCATGCATATTGACTGTGATGCTGATGCTCTTATCCTGCATCTTAGGTGACAAGAATACCCCTGATGTAATTTAAGCATTTGAAACGAGCTTGTGCTCTGACCAGTGATACTTAGTGAGCAGGGAAATGCCTCTGTCCCTGTGTGTGTGTGAATGTGGCACAGGCAGAGTGTGAACACTCTTGTCCTTGACAGTGAAGTCGATATGCGCCCTGCGGACGGACGGGTGAAGCTGCTGGTGGATGGGGCTGAGAGCCCGACAAACGTTTCGTTTACATCTGCTGGTAAGTGATGCAGGACATGCTGTTTCATTTTCACATATGTTTTAGGAGAAAGAAGGAAAGAGAAGGACTCTGTGAAGGAGATTTGATCAGTTTGTATTCAATAAGTATGTCTTTGGTTTTAAGGTAATGTTTAAGAATATGTATTTTACTCACTGGCACAGGAACATTTGGAAAGATTGATTAGTGTCAAGCTCTTGAAGTAGCCTAAATAAGCAAGATATAATTAACATGAAGATCCCTCCTTTTTGTACATCACTGCAGGTCCTACTGTAGTTCCAAATTTGAGAAATGTTTTGGCTATGCTATTAAATTTTGCTTGATTAAAACTTTTTGAAGTAGAGCTGTTCTAAAATTCGCTACACGTGACTTGTATATCGGTGTTTTTCCCGATTTGATTTATAGGTATAAATTTGGCTTGCATTCTGCCAGGGATAAATATGGAGAACTGGTGAAACAACCTGCTTGATTGTCTCGAAACAGGAATAGTTTTTTTATGAGAAAGGTACAGGAAGACCTTGTTTCATCCTGTGCTGTGTACAGTGTGGGGCTATACACGGTGTGGGTATTCTGACTGAAGAGCTGCAATATATGAATTGGGCTAAATTTTGCTGAAATTGGGCTAGCATGTACCAGTGCTGAGCTCTGTCCTATTTGTTATGTACTTGGGAAGTGATAATGGTGCTAGAAATGGCTCCAATGACAGTCACGGTGTTCCTCGTATTTCCATATCCCAATGCAGTGTACTCAGAGCCCTGTTGATCTGCACAACTACACAGATGCTATAGACAGCTTAGTAATAATTTCTAGACATAAATGTGAATACGTTAATAACCCAAAGAAAAATGAATAAATCTGTGATCATTAAAATTGTCTTCCAACCTTTTGCAAACACCTATTTTCTATGTATGCACATTTCTACATTGCTTTGTTCTATGTTTTGTTTCTTGAATAGGCTAACTAAGGAAACTTGAAGAAGAGAACATTTTAGAAACATAACAGTTGCTTTTTTCTCTTGAAGAAGCTAATTTTGGGGGTTTTTTGTTGGTTTTTTGTTGTGTTTGCTTGTTTGTTTGTTTGTTTGTTTCTTCTAGGTGCTTCTCTGTGGATCCACAGTGAAAAGCAAGGGCTTGTACTTCTTGCCCCAGCCTATGGCGTTGATAAACTGTACTTCGATGGATACACATGCAGGGTATCATTCTTCCTCTTCATAAGATTGGGTGTTAGGAAATTTCCATAGAATTCCCTTAGATCTGTATGAGTGCAAGAGTGTACAGTGGCAAAGGTAAATGTGTGCAGGGCACAAAAAACCCCAAAGGGGAGAAGATGCTACAGGATTGCACAGTCCTGCTCTTTCTTTCTGAGTGTGAGAAGTGAGAATCTTTGATCAACAAAAGTACTCTGTTCTTGCAGTACAGGTGTGTGTTGGGAAGTGGGTCTGTGAGCATACACATGCTGAGTCAGCAGTGCCTTTGCAAGAAAAATGAGTTTTCAGCTCCTGACCACTGTTCTTACAGCTGTATAATTCTTCAAAACAGCAAAAGCCATTCTTTTTAGGTAAATGAGGGGTTTAAAGTCTTCATTAAAGTTAATACAAAGCTGGAACGTAAGAGGTCGGTAAACTGCACCATGCCTGTCTCCTGTAGTATCAAAACAACCACCAGAAAAAAGCTTCAGCATATTAATTGTCTAGAGCATTAGTAACTTAACATCCTAGACTGGCACAGTAGCTTATAAAGACTGTAGCAGTTATAGATGCTGCAGCCCCACAGGAGTTTGCCATCTGACTGTCAGACTCTTTTGAATTCTTATCAAAGAGATTTTAAATGTTTGTGCATTAACTTACACTGGAAGGGACCTGCATAGCAAAAATGTGCTCCACAGGTATTACGTTTTTTTTAACTTGAAATACTTCTCGCTTCTTTTTCCTCCAAGATTCAAGTTGCTTTATGGATGGCAGGGAAAATGTGTGGACTGTGTGGAAAATATGATGCAGAATGTGAACAGGAATATCGGATGCCCAATGGATATGTAGCTAAAGATGCAGTGAGCTTTGGGCATTCTTGGATTTTGGAAGAAAAGCCTTGTAGAGGAGGTATGCAAGCTCTAATAAATTTAATATAATATTACTGCAGTTGTTCAGAAAATGTAGAATACATTCAGAAAATTCAAAATCTGTATATATTTTGGAAATAAAAAGCATATTAGAAGATTCATTATTAAGTTATATATTAAGTATTAAAATTACTTGCAAGTTGAGACAGAAATAAGAAACAAAGGTTAAACAAGCCAAAATATACAACTTAGTTGAAGTTCAAAAAAAAAGACGAATCAAAATCTTTGTTTCAGTTTTGAAGTATTTTAGAAGAGGGTCAGAAAGAGGATAAAATTCACATGGAATGCTTTGATTTAAGCACAACAGCATTTTCCAGACATCAATTTTCAGCAATTGGCCCATCAAAAGATCAGATGGGGATTAGTAGTTATTACCATGGCTGACCACCTGGTTTTCGAACCAGTGCAACTTGTCAAACAAAGCATTCAAGTACATGAGCAGTTCCAGGGACTTAATTATATGGTTGAAATAAAAAAAGCTGCATTTTAAGCCTTTCAGAAGATTAGGATCTTATGGTGTGCTGGTGCTCTCAGCCGAGGCTATGATGCAACATCACACCACAGTGCCTGAGGAGAACAGGCACGTTGCATCTGTAGAGACTTGCCCTGTGGGAAGGATGTCCTCAGTCCCTGGAGATGGCTTGTTCATGTCTAGCTCTGAATTAGCTGTTATCCTTCCATATTTTTGTCACAAATTCTGGGCAACAAACTTGCTTTAGATGAGTATGGAGTCCACATGCGTACACAATAATATTCCCGTGGCTGGTAGTGACCACATTCTGTTTCCATTTCGCATACGGTGGAAACTGCTGAAATTTGAAGATGTAAAACTTTGAGCTAGGAATAAATTGTGGTCTGTTTAGCTTCTCACTAGTAACTGTTTGTCCTGGGAATCCAAAACGAGATCGATACTACTTGTTGGCAGCAATGACTGTTGCTCTCTCTCTGCACCAGTTCGGTGTCTGAATGACATTGGTAATAATGCAATTCTTCAGTGATTAATTTTATTTGGTCAGAAATCTCCCCTTTAGTTCCCCTGCTGAATATTCAGTGCTTTAAAATATGGTTTGACAGCTGTTGAGTAAGCCAGTTTACCTTGAAAAATGTTTATTAGAAAGTACATCAGACTATGTTTCTACATCCTGATCTAGAAATAGACCAGTTGCATTTGAAATTAGCTTTCCAGGGCTCCGTATCTAACAAGCTGATTTGAGAGGTTTATCAGTCAGTAAAGCCGCTTCATTTATAATCAAAATAGTTTTCACAGAGGGAAGCTGTTTGCAAATTGGCAGAGTTGGCAGGTGGTCCCTCAGGGGAGATCTGGAGCTTTTGGCCGCAGGCACATAGGCTGTCCCCAATGACTGTTGCAGCCTGCAAGCTGCGGCGCTCCTTTGTGAAGCTGGAGAAGACGGTTCAGCTGGCCGGGGTCGAGTCCAAGTGCTACTCCACAGAGCCCGTGCTGCGCTGCACAAAGGGCTGCTCCGCCACCAAGACTGCTCCAGTCACCGTCGGCTTCCACTGCCTCCCTGCTGGTAAGTCATCAGAAATCCTACTGCAGAGGAGCTGAGCAAAAGCATAAATAGATTGTGACTGGAATCAGTTATTCCACTTGAAAAATATGAATAACATAATGTAGCCATAGGTGAGACATGGACTTACTGCCCTATTGACTGAAGCCTTTCCCTGCTTTATTAATAGGCAAACAATCCTTCAGTGAGGGAGATGATTTTCTATTGTACATTTACTTGTTTTCATTGTGCTGGAATTTAAAATCTAAACTGAATTCTCCTTCATGGTGCTTAGGACTAACAAGGTAAGGGCAGGATGACAGCACAGTCAGCATTGTGATTCAGCTGAAAAGCTGTGTACTGCAGCCTGTGGAGATTGAGCCATACATGACCAAGTGCAGCACCCCAAAACGGGGATCCTTGCCTTGCATCTTTTATATATCACTGCCTTTGGATGTGATTCTATTTCACTGAGCTGATTTAGGCACTAGGAGGACAGGCGTGGACAGGATTCTTGCACACAGGCCCAGGTATATAGGAGGATTTATTTTCCATAGGTTTATTGTCAATTATAACAGATTAGATAAAGTAGATATAGATTATATAGAGTGTAGAATTGTATCTGTTTTCCAAGTTTTTTTTTTCTTAAAGATCATAATACCCTTTCCTAAATGTATCATTAATAAAATTCTGCATGCAAGTAGTAGCTTTCAAGGTAGAACTGGCTTATTAATGAAGTGGGTTTCCTGGAACATCTCTGTGTGACTTAGACAAATATAAATATGTAAATCAGTGAGGAACAGCCAAGCCTCCTGTAATTAATGACTAGTGCATGGTAAATGCTGTACCTTGCAGAACTACTTGTGAAGTAAACTGTTTAATTTTCATTTCTTGTTCCCCATCAGATTCAGCTACCAGCCTGACAGACAAGCAGACGAAGTTTGACCAGAAGTCAGAGGATATGCAGGACACTGTTGATGCACACACAGCATGTTCTTGTGAGGCTGAGGACTGCAGTGCATGAAGATGTACATTTGCAGCATAGGAGAAAACAGAAATACTTTCACGTTTTTATTGTGTGGTGTAAAAATCCTTGTCTTAAGGAATAGTAGAGATACTAAATTAAGTACTTGAGGATGTGTGGAATCTTCCCAAGGAATTTAAAGTATTAAACTTTATTATTGTAGAAACTGTTATGATTGCCCATAAATATCTGATTTCATAATAAATCCATGCATGGAAAAAATTGTGGAGGCTTCCTTATTTCACTGGTGGTGGAAAGAGGAGGTCTGCATAGGTTTTCCTTATCCCCCATTTTGTAGACTTCTTGAGTTTGTGGCCATCTTCTGTGCACCAGGGTTACACTGGGAATTGGGTTGGGTAGCTGTGGTACTACCACTCCTGCTTCTTCTCCCAGTGCCTCCTTCCCTGGTGCTGCAATCCTGTGCACCTGCAGCAGGGACTGATCACCTCTGTGTGATGCTGCACCCTCTGCAGCAGCCACGCAGCTGTGATGCTTGGCAAGAGCTCTGTGATGGGCCAGTGCTGCTGTAGGGAGCAGCAGGCTCAGGGAATAAGCCTGAATCTCACATCCCTGGGCAAGGCTGCTCTGAGGGAGCCAAGAACACGTTATGTTTCTGGTGCACCATGTTCAGAAGCTACAGTGAATTGGGGTCTTTGAGCAGGACAGGATGGGGTTACCCAAGCACACCACCTGCCAAAGGGTCTGAAGCTGAGCCAGACCTCTGCACTTTGGGTAAGATGCCCCAACCTCTGTGCCCAGCAAGAGTCGTCACTGCAGCCACCAACAGGTGGGCTCTGCCTCCTGCCTCCCGCCACAGGTCTGTGTGGGCATGGTCAGGGACGAGCTCATCTGCCCTGAGCACTGGAGCCCAAAGGATTCCAGCAGATCTGGAAGGTGTTTTCTGCTTGCCCCTAAAGCTGTTTTTGCAGGCTGGGTATGCATGCTGGGTGAATGGGATCTTGAAAACATTAGAGGACATTCTGTAAAAATTGTGTTGTTTTGCTCTCCCCAGCAGCTTTTGCACCTTCAATGGATGCACATACCTGAATTTTCTTGTTCGCATATCAGTTTTAGAGTTCAGAAAGGTAAAGTCCTTAGTACCAAAAGAAATGTGTTTGAAAGGTCTAAATATACCATTCTATGCAGTTTAAATGCTGCCATGGTAACCTGCGCTGCGGAATGATGGGGAGCTGGCAGCAGCAGTAAAGCCATGAGCTGGCGGGTTTGCTGCTTGCCTGGAACTTACACAGAGCAGCGATGGAAAGCACAGACTTTTCAGGTAACCTCAGGCTGAATCCAGCAGAATCCAGGGCTTTATGTGGCCCCCAGAGCCTGGCTCCATGGGCGATGCTGGCATAAACTTCCAGCTCCAGTGGGCACGGCCCATAGGGCTCTTCCTTTCCCAACGTGCCGAGGCTGGAGCACAGTTTTGGGGGGATTTTTGTCTTCCAGCCTCAGCACTCAGGTGTGATGAGCCCAGCAGTACCGCCCTTGCAGGAGACCCTGGGTGAGCATCACCCAACCACCAAGGCAGCCAGAACACCTGTGGGACTGCAGAGTATGTGAGCTGCAGGTGTCCAACTCATGAAGGCCTGTGGAGAGCCCTCAGTCAGCCTCTGCTCCTCTCCCTCACTGCCATTGGGGAGGGAGCTGAGCAGAGCTCGAGGGAAATGCTGTCCAGGGCAGGTCCTGGGTTCAGCAAAACTGTCACTCTCACAATTTTCTTAGTTTTGGAGTTTCTTCCTCTGTCTTTTTAATTCAGGTTATGTCCTCCTGAGTTATACTGGTGTAAAAGGGCTGTGAGCATATGGGGGCAAAGGCTGGGAGTTGAAATTGTTCTTGAGGTACTGAAGAAGTGACCTAGAAAAGGAGAGGTTTCAGTTTTATAAAGAAATCTCTAGAGACAAAGCCCTTACCAGCAGGTTTAGGTGACCCTTGAAGCAGAAGAACAGATGACCCTGCCCCGTGGCAGCAGCATGGCTGGGGTGACCAGGGGTGCAGCATCTGCTCTTCAAAGCAACGGATGGGGTGGGATGGGGACAAGATTCTGGAGCCCCAGGCTGCAGTGCTGGCGGTTTTGGGGAGACCCTGCCCTTGCAGCCGGGTACAGCCTGTACAGCTCCCAGTGAGGGCCCTTCTTTTGAGGAATGTCGTTTCACCCTTATTTTGAGGAGCCACTGTTACAGTGTGATGTTTCAGCGATTTAGTGTTATAATTTTCGGAATACAAGCATTGTTGTATTTAATATTGCCATCACAGCAGTTCTCTGCTTGTACTGCCACTGACCTCAAGTCCTTGCTGCCTGCAAGCTGTTTTTTTTAAAAGAACCCCAAACCTGTGCAGCTGCATATAGTTATGCCATAATAGCTTTTGAACCTCAAGTACCAGAGGCCAGTAGCTGTATACTCAAATCCTTTAAGTACATTTACCAAATCTCCAGAGATATGGCAGAACTCTCTAGTGAATAGCCTGGCTTTCTATCATACGCTACCAGTTTTACAAGGGAAGGGGTTAAAAATATCAGGACCTGAATATACTGCCAGTAAAAACATGATGAAGGATTTGTCATGCTTCAAAATTATTTTATTTTTTTTTCCCTACAGATGCAATCTTTGATCTAGGAACAAAATCCACTGTTTGTCAGACATTATAAATTATATCCCAACTGCTAATTATAAAAAACCATCAGCTAAACAGCATTACAAAAACTAAGCTGTCTTGGATAGGAGCCACTGGCCTGTTGATGAGAAAATGAATCCAGTCCCTTCCCACAGTGAGCTGGGCAGCAGCAGCTTTGGCTCCCCACCCACAGAGGAGAAGGTTGGTAGGCAAGCAGTGGCCACACAGCGCCAACGTGAACCCCCAACCTGGGGCTGCCTCAGCCCTCCTTGTGCCAGTTCCTAATGGAGCAGCTCCATGACCTGACTGGAGGCGACAGGTGGACCCAGGAACAAGGCCAATCCCTGGAGCCAAGAGCAGCCTGAGGGACCTGTGGGGTTGCCTGCAAAGGGACAGGGAAAATGCCTGCTGATGAGAGAACGGGGCTCCACCGTGGGGTGAAGATGCCACCCCTTGCTGTGTGAAGTGAAGAGTTTGGGTGGCCTGCACGTTGTCCACCTTTGTTAAACCAAGGGGTTTGTGTCTGTAACACCCGTCAGCCTCACCCCTTCCCCCTTGCCAGGCAGTCCCCACCACCACCCCTCTGTGGCTAAACACACCAGTGAAAGGGGCTGGCACATGAGCCCTGGAAGAGAAGGCAGGTGAGGGAAGCGTGGACGTCAGCGGCGTTTAGCCATGGCCCTCGTGACAATGACAGGAGGTTTGTGTTACTGGGTGAAGTCCCTGTCCCCAGGGAGCAGCGCTGTCCTGACAGCCTGTCCCACTCACAGCAGGGCAGGGGTGGGCACGGTGTCACAGGAGGGCTGCCCGGGGTTTGCACAATCCTGCTGGGGCACTATCAGTTAGATAAGCTGTGTGTCTTATGGTCAGGTCAGGATAACCTGGACAAAGTCAGCACAGACTGCAACAGCACCGGGTGCTTTCAGGGAGTAAGGATAATTAATAGTTTTACTTACAGAATAATAAATTTTGGCTTTAACTATGTTTCAATACTTCTAAGTACTTGTTTCTAAAGGTACTTTCAAGGCATTCAGTTGGTGAAATGAGAACGACAGAACTTGGGATGGTTTTGGTTCAGCAAAAATATCCATCTCTCTGACCCCAACCCCCTCTCCCTCAAAGGGTTTGTTGGGTGGTTGATAAGAAGTTGATAACTCAACAAAATCCACTGTGCCTGTTAATAATTCTTCTATAAAAGCCACAGATTTTCCCCGGGGGACTTCAGACACTTTTAGCATGAAGGGACTCATCCTGGCCCTGGTGTTCGCCCTTGCGGGTAAGTTGAAGCTTTACCAGTACCACTGTGCAGCTTTACAGCCACTGTGATCCTGAGCAAATTGCATCTCCTTGGGGCTTTTCCAGGATATTTACAGCTTCATTTGCTGAAGCCCTTTTATAACTTCAGCTGTAAACTGTTAGATTTCTGTGCTAAGCTCAGCAGCAGGAGAAAAGCCAAGCAAGCAGCAGCTAGTGAGCAGGGCTGGCATGGGCTTGGTGTCCTGAGGGTGTGGGGTGAGCCCCATTACTGGTGCTTTGCCAACCATTAGCACACTGAATTAATGAATAATACATGAAAGGATCTACAGGAATGGGATTTTTCCATGAACACTTCTCTTTCCTTCCTCACAGGGGGCCAGAAGCAGGACCTCGGTAAGTGGTTCCCCTGCCAGCCAGCAGCTCCCTTGCTGCTTCCCCTTACAGCCTCGCCTTGCCCACTGCTTGCACCTGCTTTTTGGCAGTGGCAGCTTCACCTCTCTTTGCTGGGCTGGTTCAAGTAACATCACAACAGTCATAGCCGAGGAGGTGTTTCTGTTATATTTTTTTCATAACAGAGCCTGTTTTTCATATGGGCAAGACCTACCTGTACAGCTACGAGAGTATCATTGTGCATGGGCTCCCTGACAGAGGCCTGGCCATGGCGGGGGTGAGGCTGGCCAGCAAGGTGGAGATCAGCCGTGTGTCTCTCAGTGACCACCTTCTGCAGGTAAATCACCGTGGGCATAGGAACCCGCCCACCCACCGATATCATGCAGTTAAAAATGCTTGGTTCATACCTGCAGGCGGGCAAAAGAAGCGACAAAAAGATGTAGAGCTCACACGAAAGCTTTGGGCCTTACCCACTGCAGAGATGACCCTCTAAGCCCTGTGCCAGTCCAAGGGGTTTCCCTCAGGCAGAGATGATTCCCCAGCGAGGGCAGAGGCGTGGGCATGGGCACTGAGCTCTGCACCCTGCACACCCAAGACGCGATGGGGAGAGCCGGGGGCACTGCTGAAGGGTCTGCAGCTGCATCTGGAATGCTTTGGGTCACTGGCAGGGACCTAGAGAGCACCACAGGCCTACTCACAGCCTGCTCCTCTGCGGGAAGGAGCTGGAGCTGCTCCAGCCCTGCTGCCATCAGTATCCCAGCCCCCTTGACTAAAGTTACCTTAGGTTCACCTCCATACAAAAATATGGCTGGCAGCTGCTTCAAAGAAACATCCTGAAGATAGTTTAACTAAGGTAACACTAAGCTTAAGTATGAACATGAGCATTCTAGAATGAAATATCCACATTTTTTAACCTGGTCCATAGCTTGAAAAAGCTCGGCACTGGAATTCAGATATCGCATGAGAAAGACCCAACTGTCTCTATTATCCCACTTTTGATATTCTTCACATAGGCATTAATTCAAATGTGAAAAATTCTAATGGCAATGCCTGTGTTTATCATGATTATATCAGATCTGGAAGCACTGTTACTCATCAAAAAGATTAAACCAAACAGCTCAAAATACTCACATGGCACGAAAGACCACCAGACAAGGAATTGAGAAGACAGCACATGGGGAAAAAGCTGTAAGAGGTGCCCTTAGTACTCACCCTAGGAGTTTTCTCAGTCTGTAATCCTGCACATATATTAGGGAAACAGTGTGAAGGAATACCTATTGTCAAACTTTACACACTGCTGCAATTGCAGGCTCTGTGTAACCTCGCTGGAGTTGCCACAATGTTAGCAGTTGCAGACAACAGTCTTGAGTAGGATTTAATTTGAGAAAATGTGACAAGAGGCAAGCCACCCTTGCAGCACTGATTATAAATGCCTAAAATAAAGCAGAGCACCGAGCCCACACCTTTTCCCTCTACGCAGGAACATGTACTTTTATGCACGAGGGTGGGAGGTGGGTGTGGAAGTACGGGACTAGATAGGTCTGTGCATGCAGGCACACACTTCCCACTAGGTAGCAGTCAAGGACTTGTGCACGATCTTCACAGCCTGAGGAGCTCCGAGGGATGTCAGCCACTTCCAAAGGTGTGAGCTCCTGTGGTCACCTCTGCTGCCCCATCAGCTGTGCCGTGGCTTTGGTGCTCGGGGACGTGCTGGACCTGGAACAGCAGCCAGAATAGTCCCTGTGTGCTCAGGCAGGCAGCTTGGGCAACACTGGCTTGGCTGCCTTGCCGACTGAAGGGAGATCTCACTTGTCATCTGTGGGAAAGGAGTCAGTATCCTGTCTGTACTGATTGCTGGTAGCTGGTGTTTCACTCACTCTGCAAGCCTCATCAGACTTGCTGAACTTTTGAATTCTGCTCACATAATCTTATTTTTCTGGCAGAAATCCTTCATGGAAGTCTGCATTTTCAAGGTTGCTTCCTAGGCCGAGCACAGGAGTCTGAGTTGGAAACTGTTTCCTGCAATGTTGGACAAGTGACTTTTGTCTTGCCATGGATAAGAAGTGTCCAGTTTCTGTATTATAGCGCTATTTCAAACTGATGGTGAACAGTATGATTTTTTTCCTATTTTTGTTCACAGATTCGATCACCAAAGCTGGAGGAGCACAATGGCTTCTGGCCCATTGACCCCTTCATTCCATCTTCGAGGCTCTCAGAAACCATTGCTGCATGTCTCAGCCAGCCCTTTAAGTTTGAATACACTGAAGGAAGGGTTGGAAGTATTTTTGCCCCTGAGGACTGTCCCATTCTGTGCACTAACCTCGTGAGAGGGATTCTGAACATGCTGCAGATAACCATCAAAAAGTCACAAAATGCATATGAGCTACAGGAGGTTTGTTTTTTCCATTCTGATTTTACTTTTATTTTCATTTTACCATTAAAGAGTAAGTTATACTTCCCAGACCACTTTCTTTGATATTTTTATTGCTGCTTGAAGTGGGACGTTCATTGCGTTTAACCAATACTTGCAGGCTGGGATTGAAGGTGTCTGCCAAACCAGATACATTATCCAGGACGACAGCAAGAATAACCGTGCCACCATTTCCAAAAGCAAGGACCTGACGGACTGCCAGGAGAAAGCAGTGAAGAACCTGGGGATGGCATACATCCGGCCCTGCCCTACCTGTCCCCTGGTACGAGCAGCGCGGAGCCACGGCTGCCCTGCCCCGGCGTGAGCCACGGCTCAGCCCCCACATTGCACTGATGCTCATGGGGGTTTGGCTTGCCTGGGCTGACCAGCCCGTTCCTGTTTCTGAGTGGGTCTCATTGCACTTCTAGAAAGCCAGAAACATTAAGGGCACGGTGACATTCACTTACAAGATGAAGTATGATGACAGCGGGGCATCGTTGACGTCCGCTGTGTCGGACCAGGTGTATCAGATCTCTCCTTTCAATGAACCCAACGGGGCAGCAGTCATGGAGGCAAGGTAGGCACTGTGCATGTGCTTACATTATCATAGCCAGGAGGAGATGTCTAAAACATATTTACTGTTGATTTGTGAGATAACAAGAAGCATCTGGCCCGTGGCTGCCAAGAGCCAAAACATCACACAGCCCTTGGCATGCCCAGCCCAGGATGTCCAGGATGTTTCGGGTGCCCTGTGCCCTACAGTTTGGGCCACCTGAAACATCTGTCCAACCTCTCAGAGACTTTAGCAAACTCTCACAAAGGCTTTTGCAGTCATATGACTTTTCCAGACAATCCTGAGCAGTGGGTGAACAGAGAAGTGCACGATCCGTTTGCAGCCCCTCTGGGTACCCCTCAGTCTGCTCCAGTGCTGTACAAGTCCTCCATGCACAGAGTGTGGTTACAGGCTACTGACGCATTTCTCTCTTTCCCTTGAAGACAAGAGCTGTCTTTGGTTGGCACTAAAAGGCCTCCTATCAGTGCACCAACATCTCAGCTGCAAAACCAGGGGAGTCTTCGTTATCATTTCTCAGGAGAGTTACTCCAGATGCCAATTCCTCTAATAAGGATTAAAAATCCAGATTTACAGGTATTAGAGGCTTACTTTCACACACTTCCATTATTTATAAGGTCAACAGGTCATCACATAATTACTTTGGATCCTTCCAACTGTCTGTTTTTCCCACAGTTAACAGAAACACTGAGGCAATTAGTCCAGAATAACGAGAAAGGAGCCACTAAAGAAGCTTCAGCCAAATTCTTACAAATGGTCCAGCTTTTTCGTGTAGCAACCCTTGATCAAATCGAGTCTTTGTGGCTGCATTTTGTCGGTGAACTCTCCTACAGGTAGCTATGGCCTTCAGCCAGGGTCTCTGATCAGAGGCACACTGGGCAGTGGGGATAATGAGTCCTCCTTTCCCTGGCAGGCCCTGGTTCCTGAGCGCCATCTGTGCTGCTGGAGCTACTGACACGTTCAGATTCCTGAAGCAAAAAATCCATGATGAGAAGCTGAACATCTGGGAAGCAGCCGCAATCCTCCCTCTTGCCTTCCATTTTGTTACACCAAACAAACAAACCCTGGAAATCGCTTCAGTGAGTACAGATCCTTCTTCCTTCTGTTTTCCCTCTCACTCCTTTTTAAAGGTGAATTCATAGGATTATAAGTGAAAGATACAACATATTCCCAGGTAAATTTGTAAAATGCAAGGTATTAACAAAACTGGGGAATTCTTCAGAAAATATTCCCAAACACTTGTTGCCAAAAGTTTGTAATTATATTTGATATTAAACCCCACAAATTATAAGAAAACTGCTGTTGATTCTTTTTGCCAAATCAGAAGTTAAAAACAGAAAGGACAAAGTCAAGAAAATAATATATAACCAGTATCTAAAGTGCATACAGCATAACTGGAGCAAGTCTACTTAATTTTCTTGCAGCTGAATGCTTAGCATTTGATTTACTTTCTGAAATTATTTAGAAAGAGCACAAATCAATTTTATCTATCTCTCAAATGCATTTACTGCTGAATACCAGCTCTAATTACTAGAAACAGTAAATAACGATACTTATTCCTTCTGCAGACTTTTCTGACTTGTCCCCAAATCCAGAAAGTACTGATGCATAGGATAATTGTTTACCTAGGATATGGTAGCATGGTGAATAAATACTGTGCTCAGGCTTTACTATGTCCAAATGAACTTCTTCAGGTACGTGACTCCCATTTCTTATTCATAAAAGGTGAAAAAATTTTAAAAGTGCCTATAATTTAGCTCTCACAATGCTGACAATTAGGTAACTCACTATTTGCATGCCTCACTCCTAGCGATGCAAAGACAGAATGAAGCACTGAGCTGATGCCTTTGAAATATCAGGCTGTAACAGTTCAGAATTTCAAACGTAGTACTAGAAGCCCATGGGGATAATGAATCCTGTAACCCGCCTGAAACTGAGTTAAGTTGTGACAAAATTTGGATTAAAACAAAATAATTATGATTCTATGATTCTACTTTTAGATTAGGTAGAGTGTACTTAAAAGATGTATTTAAAAGGCAGTGAAGTGTGAATATAAGCAAAGCCCTAGGTATGTCATAGGTTAGGGCTTCCAAGGAAGCCCTGCTACAAAATTCCATTTCTCTGTCAGAAATATTCAGGACATTGTCCTTGGACTATGCAGCTCCAGCTCCTTGCTCAGCAGGACCACAGCACTGAGAAGGCCTTGCTGGTGTTTGACGTGTTTAAATCTTCCAAAAGAGAGTGAAATAAAGCCAAGCCATCAGAATGGTAATTCTGCTTCTCAGAACAGCAGAACTGTTCAAGTAAACTTGAAATTATTGTAGGAAGTGAAAAATATGCAAGTGCAATTTGGCAGGGCTGGCAGAGGTGGCCCTGGGAGTGACTGAACCTGGCATCAGCTCAGCACTGCCTTTGAACTTGCAACAGACTCTCTGGTGCAGGCACCCGCCTGGGATTGTCTCCCAAACTCAGGCTTAGGCACAATTCAAAATCAATTACAACCCTGTGCAAGGCAAAAACCAAGTTTATTTGTATGGTCCATGTTTGGCATCCTGATAATGATGGTGAGATTTTTCCTGGGAGAAAAATCTGGACAGCTCCGTTCTGGGATTTGCAGTAGTAATTGTTTTGCTTGCTATGGCAACGCACATTTCTATGCATTATCACAAGATCATTACCTGATAAGATTAACAGTGTCTGCTCCATTTTCAGCCACTCCACGACCTTTCTACCGAAGCCACCAGCAAAGGTGATACCAAAGACATGTCCTTGGCCCTGAAAGCCATTGGCAATGCAGGAGAGCCAGCCAGTATCAAACGCATCCTGAAGTTTTTGCCAACATTTTCCTCAGCTGCAGCTTCATTACCAAACAGAATTCATGCTGATGCTGTGTTGGCCTTAAGGAAAATTGCAAGAAAAGACCCTGCAAAAGTAACTGAAATTATTATTTAAACAAATGTCTTAAAGGGTATGGGTTGGGTTTGTTTAGTGATTCAGGAATAATAAAACCATCAGGTAATGTTAGCAACTCTGGGAAGATTTCTCAGTTACTGGTCTTCCTCTTGCCCACACTGCAAACTCCTGACATCACCCCATCCTTGCTGATATCCTGGGAAAGAGTTTGCTTTAGTCACTGTAATACTGGGCCTAATGGCTGTTTCTCCCAGCCCTGTTCACTGTGCACCAGCAATATCTTCATTTTCAGTGGCAGGTCCCACGCTCATATCTCTTGTTTGGGGTTCTGTTCTCCATTCATGGCAGAGCACGTATGCACTGTTCTGGAAACACTGCTCACTGAGAAGTTATGGGCTACTCAGAGGTTCTGTCTTCCTGCTGTAGGTGAGAGAGATCACCCTCCAGGTCTTTATGGACAGCACGCTTGCTCCGAATGTCCGAATGATGGCTTGTGTTGTCCTCTTCGAAACCAAGCCTGCTCTTCCAACAGTAGCAGCTCTGGCCAGCTCGCTGCTGACAGAGCCCAGCCTGCAAGTAGCCAGTTTTGCATATTCACACATGAAGGCTTTGGCAGCAGGCAGGATCCCACAGCTCTATAAACTGTGAGTAGAGGAAGAAGTACATTTTTAGTAGCAAATGGAGATGTTTTTCATGCAGTTGTCTAAGAATTTGGTCACAGTCGACTCTCTTCATATGATTTTAACTCTGTTACTCAGATCTGCCGCTTGCAACATTGCCATTAAACTCCTGGGCCCCAGACTTGACCGGCTGAGCTATCGCTACAGCAAAGTCATTCAGATCAGCGACTATTCCTGTGAGTACCAGCTGCCCCGTGCACTTCCTCAGCTTAGGTAGCCAAATGTCTCTATTGTATTCTGCGATTTTCATCCAAAATCCAACCATGAGCTGTGAGTTTAGCGCACTCTTGAAATAGAAGAAGCAGAAGAGCCTCCTAACATGCAAAATTCCCTGAGGCTCTTCCACAAATCTCTGGTATCTGCTGAGGAAAGTGGTGCTTGCACATGGATTAAGGCCTCCTTCTTCAGTCCCTGGGGTTGTGTTGACTCTGCCCTAGAACAAAGTCCTCCTCTTGAGGTTGCAAACTTGAGGACCTGTGGGACTGACTCCTGACAGAACCCCTTGTGATCTACTACAGCACATACCTGAGGTGGCTTATGTGCACCAGACACCTTGGAGACCCTAATTTCTGCTGCTTTTTATTCCTGTGACAGCTCAATATCAGGCTGGTGCCATTTGGAGGGTCTATCTAATGAACAGTCCCAGCACCATGTTTCCATCTGATATAATCACAAAAGTAAGAGGATATTATGCAAACACTGCAATGGATATTATTGAGGTAAGTATTGCATTAAGGCAGCCAGCTCTTGGACTGTGATGTAGTGTTTAACTCCATTTCTGGCTGTGAGGGCGGATGTGGAAGGGAACATTTAGATAATGATTATGATTTTACTTAGGCTTCTTCTTTTATTTGGACTTCTTGACACATACGTTCATCAATGAACACATCCAGTATAGGCATGTAAATCTAGCAGCAGAGGAAAGCTTATGCAGCAGAACATCCATCTGCCCACCTAAAGTCACATGGGATCCAGGGTATTTTGCATAAGTACGGGGAAATTTAATTTCAGCCAGCAGTACAGCCAGGGCAGCACAAAGCTCCACGCAACAGCATGCAGGAATTTACACAGCTTCTTGGGCAAGCTTTGCAGCCTGGGCTGAGTTCTGCACTACCCTAAAATTATCCCTTCTGACTAATTTAAGGCTGGCTGGCTCAGCACGTCCTCAGCATCTGCAGCCATAGCCTGCAGTCATCCACCAGGTAGACATGTCCTTATAACGCAATGGCTTCGTGAAACAAGTATTTCGTGTGGCCTCGGTGAGTTAATACCAGGCACTAGAGTTTTCCTGAGCTCCCCTGTACTTGGGCTGTGACACCTGACTCTTTCCTACAGGTGGCTTTCCGGTCACAAAGCCTAACCAAGCTTCTCAGGAAGCAGAACATTCCCTTTGCTGAGTACGACACGTACAAGACCCTGAAGGAGCTGGGTAAATCGGTACGTCTGGGCACCCTTCTGACCTGTCTGCAACAGACAGCTCCTGACAGCACCAGGGTTGCATCACCCACCCACTGAGCCATCCCTTTGATGTTTCTGGAAGAAAGGACTCAGTCATCCCATTCAATCATGGAAAGCTGTACTTACATTGTACTTACTCTCTCAACAGATGCCACCTTTTCACTCAACATGTGTCAGCTCTTAATGTGTAGTACAAAAGATGAGGATGCTGCTGGGAGCCAAAATGTTTTAAAGTGTATGTTAGAACACACTAAGTGGTTGCTCTTCTCTTTTAAAAGGATAATTGAATAAGGTTTTTCCTTCATGAGTCCTTGGGTGTCATCTACTACTTACAGCAGCAGAAATTACCAAACCCTTACCTCATCCTTGCATGGGGAAACTCTCTTTGAAATCAGCTATGCAATGTAAAAAAGGCTGCATTGGTTCAGACCTGTAGGATGTCCATTGTGTTTTTGGCTAAGGAACAACAGGTCTCATCCTTCAGATGGGATCTACTCTTTGTTAATACATTGCTCCATTTTAAGGGACATTTTCTGCTTCTTCCCTTTCTCTCCATCTCCCCTTAACACCACAGCTTCTGGGATGGAAAGAACTGCCGCCTGAAGACCCTCTGGTATCTGCTTACATCAAAGTATTGGGTCAAGAGATCGCCTTTGTTGACGTTGACAAAGATGCCATTCAACAGATGATGATGGTACTGACAAGGCTGTTGACTTTTTGTCTGCTATGCTGAATAATTTCCCTTCCGTGGCTCCTCTCGCCTTCTAACCTAACCTATTTCCCTGTTTCCAGAGTCTAACTGGATCGTCAAACTGGCAGCCAGTGGCGAAAAAAGTGCTGGAAGAGGTCCAGAGAGGCATTTCAGGCCGATGGACCCTGCCGGTGATGGTGGGTGAGGCGCGGCACATCGTCCCCACCATTGCTGGCCTGCCACTGGAGCTCGGGCTGTGCGGGGCCACGGTGGCCCAGGCTGCGGCCGACGGTGAGCTTGGGACGCCAGACTGAGCAGCTTCCCCACAGTAATCGTGGTCCAACCCCTCTGCTGAAATGAAATCCTTCTGTAATCTTGAAAAATACCCCGGTAATGTCGAAACATTAGTGACCAGCTGCCTCCAAAGGGTTTGAGAAGTAATTAGCACATTTCCTGAGATGTATCTGTATAACTCTGGTTTAGATTAGCAACCTTTAAATAACCATGTAAAGTATTTCAAAATGTAAAAGCACAGCCCTTGCATTAACTACTATGCTTACTGAAAGCATTGTATCCCCAGAATTTGTTTCTCTGTTCATATAATTTCTGTCTGTCTTTTTCAGTGGATGTAAAGGTATCACCACCAGTATCTGACAATTTTAGACCCTCACAGTTGTGGGAAACCAAGATGGATATTCATGCTGACATCAGGCCAAAGTAAAAATTACATATATTTTCACATACACACACAAAAATTTATATTTATAGTTATATTTGACATAGATATGTGGTGGCATGTAGCTATACAGGGATCTTGCTCGTCCCAGATTTTGGACAAATGTGCTAGTTCAGAGTAGCAAAGTTGTGAGAAAGCAACAGAATCCCCTGATGCTCTATAACCCTGCAAATCTAGCAATGTGTGTGGTATCCCACAGGATACTGTACTGTTCTGCCATTGCTAAAAATGCTCATATTTGTACCTGTTCAATGACTAAAGATACTAAGATGTGAAAATATATTATCTTTAGTATTAAGTTTTTTATAATTTCAGCATAGAATCACATCATCACCTGGCATAAGCCAGAAGGATTTCAGGGGGGAAGGGAAAAGCTTCTGGATCTGCAAAAGCAGCAGTACTAATAATGATAATAGTAACAATGATGATAATAATAATTGTAGTAGTGATAATATTAAAAAATAGGCAGAATCTGATGCTAAAATATTCTGGAGTCAGCTTGTCCTCAAGCAATGTACCAGTGACAGTGCAGTGAGAAGGTCCATGTAAGCTTTGTTTTTCAGACAAATCACTTCACCTTTTCCAGAGGCATTTCATCTTTTTTCTTATCCTGTTGTAGTAAATCTCTTCATCCATCAGTAGTGGGTCTTATAATAAACAGAATAGAATGAAAATGTAATTTTGCATTTCAAAGTTAAATTTTTGCATATTAATATGTAATTATACCTGGTTTTATTTCCACTCTTTCAGAGCATATTTTCATATGATTGCAATGATGGGGATTAATACACAGTACTTTCAGAGTGGTTTTGAATTTCATGCAGAGTTCAATGCCAACACTACAATGAAATTTGATGCCAGGATAAATATGAAAGAGAAAAATTTGAAGATTGAAACCCTTCCCTGCCATCAAGAGGTTGAGCTTGCAGCTGTGAGGTACAGAAGAGCTTTTTGCATTTTGCTTGCTCTGTGTTAGTGATTGTGAGTTCCCTGTTATAAAATCACAAGCATACAACTCCTTGTTAAGGTCTGTCATACCTTGACAGCCACATAAAGCTTAGTACTGTCTTTTTTGCACCAGCAAAGATGGGTAGAGTGAAATCAGAAAGTGTTACTTGTGTGCCATTTATCACCTCCACAGGAGTGAAGTTTATGCTATTTCAAGGAACATGGAAGAAGTAGATTCTGAAAAGAAATCCCAGATTCTCCCCAAAGGAGAAATACCAAGTATCTCTGACCAGCTACCGCAGGCAACAGAAGGATCTTCAAGACCCGGTAGCTGGAAGGTAAGGAAGCCTCTCACTCTCTGTACTGCAATCAGGCAGAGAACAGAGAGCTCCTCAGAAGGGCTGGGCACTGCTGACACGGGAGCTGGCTATCCAGATCACAAACACAGGAATGGTGAAATTCAACAGGGGCCTGATATTTCCCAAACCAAGCCTGAGACCCAATGGGTTCATGACATGATCATTCACAGTCCACTCACTTTCTTCATTGTAGGCAGGCAGGGCTGCTTTGACAGCGTGTCTTCCTATTTCTTTACAGTCATGGGAGGCTGTCTGAAATTCACATCCTTTGTACAATATCTCATTTTTTTCTGAATCAGAATAATGTGAAAAATATGGTTCTTGGGCAGGATATAGATTTTTCTTCCTAAATCCTGAGATAATCCTGAGTGGATTGCAGAAGCACATTCTTTCATGTGCTCTTCAGCTTCTGAGGCTGGCATGGGGAGGCTACACCAGCTTGCAGCAGGAGGGCTAGGAGCCTGAAATGGATGAAAAGGGGCAGCCCTCCAAAGAGCCCTGGCTCTCATTGGGAAGTGTGTTTGTGAAGCACTGCCTGAGAAAGGGTGGGCAGGAGAGCTGTCCTCTTCCACAGAGCACTTTGCAGGAAACCCCACTGCTTCCAGTGTCTGGATCTCTAATTTTAAGCAGTGTTTCCTTATTTAAGCAGGACTTTCATCATTCTCTTCATTAACTGGAGGAATTATTTTAAGAGCTAGGACAATTTTTTTTTTGGTGGAAAATGACTTTATCTGCCGTATTTTTGTTTAATGCAGCAAAGCAGTATTCCTAATGTGATATCCAAAGGATACCAGCAAGGTTCAGAAGAGGCACATCACAACAGTGCAGGAAGAAGATTTTACGCACGCAGGTTCTGTAAAAAATTTGAAAGTTTGGGATGCTCTACTTGTCTCAGCCTTAAATCAAGAAATTCTGCTTTCTTAAGAAATACCTATCTGCACAAATTACTTGGAGAATTTGAAGCCAAAATAATTTTAAAGCCAGGTACAGTCATGATAACAAGTTTTTCTGTCAATCACTGTGAAAATGCTCAAGCAGCACAACCCTGGAATGCTTTTGCCTTTAGTTCATACAGATGCTGATATTGACAAAATACAGCTGGAGGTTCAAGCAGGATCCAAAGCAGCTTCAAAAATAATTGAGGTATCAAGCTCAGGGTCAAAGGAAGAGGGAGAGACATCTCCATATGAGGAAATTCGAGCTAAACTGAAGAAGATTCTAGGCATTGAAAATGTGTTCATGGTAAGAGACTTTGAGCATCAGAGAGGGAAATATTTCCTATAATGAAGCCAAGGGTTTCCATTGTGGAAAACTGGCATGGGAAAGCGAGAAATTGGGCTGGGAGGAATGGGCCTGAGTGAGTTCTGGTGCAGCTTCTGCAGCGTGTAGGGACAGGAAGTTCTATTTCCTTGGAAGCTTGTGGTGAGCCTCTTTTCTGACAGCCAGAGAAATGTTACAGAACAAGCTATAAATTCATAATGCTTTCAACTGTTTTTGAAGGCTGCAAATAAAACACGGCGCCGTACCAAACGGATTAACCGAGAGTACAAGGCTGCAGATACAGGCCTCTGGGCAGAGCCCAGCACACCCCACCTCTCCAGTTCATCCTCTTCTTCTGCTGCTTCCTCTGCTGATGGTAAAGAGCCTGGAAATCGTCACAGGAAAGGTGACACAAGGCAATCTGGAAAGAAGCGTGGCAGCAAGAGCAGCAGCAGCAGCAGCAGTGGCAGCTCTGCTAGCAGCAAAGCATGCAGCAGCAGCAGCAGCAGCCAAGAAGACCACTCTGGGGACAGGCACTGCAGTGGGGACAGTGAATATTCCAACCAACAGGTAATTCACTCTGGCTGGACCTTTTTATATTTCTTATAGTGATTGTTTTTGTACATCAAGAAATTGTACTCATAGAGCATGGACCAAAGAAAGAGGAACCCTGGTTCTCTGAAGCATTTCAGATCAGAATTTTGACATTTCAGGATTTTTCACTGTAAAATGTTTAAAAAAATTAATTTTGTTTTGGTTTGGGTTTTTTTTTATACTCAGTACTGAAATTTTTAATGCATTTATCTAAAGTTAGTTCTTTATTTTCTCTTGGATCTTCTAACATACTATCTCTTTTCACAGGCAAGCCCACCTGTTTACCAGCTTTTTTTTAAGCCAGCGGATGAACAGGTACATTTACTGCATATAGTGGGAGCAGGGTGTACAACAACCCTTGCTGTCTATGCTGCAATTAGATCCTTGTTTACTCTAGAGAGTACAAATATGATAAATTAATTCTGCAACAACTTCCTGTGGTAGGCACCTGCTTCAAGGTGATTCTCTGTTTTTGAAGGACCCAGGAGGAGAAATCCTGAACATCAGCATCAGCTCTTCCTCTTCTTCTGCTAGTGAAGAAGACATCTCTAGAGCCATGTCTCAGGTGAGTGTCTTAATCTGCAAGAAATCCAAACACTTACTTTGCATTTCCCATTGTTGTATACTTATAACAGAATAGGAACATGAGGGTGATTTAGCATATTAGGTATATAGAAAGAAAAGGAACTGTTTCTTGTTTTATAAAGGTGAGCATATTGGATAGTCATTGAATGTAATTTAATATTCATTTAATACAGGCTACATTTTAAAATGAGACCGGAATGTATTGCTGTATATGTTGAAATCTGTCTTGCTCAGTAAATAATTCACTATAAAAATCAGAACACTTTAGAAGTGCTGATCTGCTTGATCAGAAACTGGTTTCAGGTATGATTTTGCTGTGTATCTTTCTGTAAAAGTTTAGCAGTTGACTCTGCCGCTCATTTGTTCATTAGGTCCTCACTGCAGAGCCCTTCTGTTCATGTTAGCAGGACTGTAACAGGCCTTTGAAAAACCTTGAGTTTGCAGCAAGGCTCCAACTCTGAGAGCAATCCAGGTGTTTATTCAGGAATGTCTGCATGGTACATAGTTAGTGGTACCTGGTCCTTCTATAAGAACTGAGAAAATCTGGAGCAGATTTTGTTGAAATCTGGAGCAGATTTCAACAAAGAAAAATTTCACACATTTCAGGCAATGACCTACATGCCTATAAAATAATAAGCCTTACTTTGCTGAGGCATCCCTTCTGCAGCAGCAGCTCTCAGTTGTTAGTGCAAGTAGCTTGTGGAAAACAGGCAACCAGATCGACCTTCTCCCCCACCATTTCCACGCAGCTTAAATTCACCTCTCTTGGCCACCTTTTCACCACATGACTACTTCCCTGAACTCTTTCTCAGCCACAGCCTTGTTCTTTCCCCATTTCCCTCTAAGCCCTTGCCACCCAATCCTTTTGTGTGTCTCCGTCACTAGGAGCTGGCAGCAGGGGGAGGACCTGCTGCCCCACAGCAAATTCCCCCTTCAGCTGTCCCCTGGCCAGGTGGGGACTCTCACAGCTCAGGTAGGACACTCAGGCAGGCAGGCGCTGCTGCTGGGCACAAGGGTCCAATGCTGAACAGGGCCACATGCTGCTCCTCGTGCAAGTACCACGCTTTGGACTGCACTGAACAGATCCCACTGACAATACAAATTATCATGGTTTTAAACAGGTGGTCAAGCTATTTTTGTCAAAAAGGCTATTAGTTTAACTGCAGTTTGGTAAGAGAGCAGTGCTGATCTAGGTACTCTTGGTTCTTTATACAGTACCGTACTTCTTTTTGTTGCATTGAAATTTCTTTACAAAAAAATTCCCAACACAGTTTTGCTTGCAGAGGTCATGCCAGTGGTTTTACTACAGTAATTCTAATGCTTTGTTTATGTCTTTGGTCTCTATTTCCTCTCTACTCACTGAAGCCTAAATTCTTGGGAGACAGCAAGCCACCGATACTGGCTGCAGTTCTTCGTGCCATCCACAGAAACGAGCAGCCAACAGGATTGCAGCTTGTCCTGTACACTGATACACAACCCAAGAGGTGGAGAATTCAGATGTTTGGTTCAAGCATCACAGGACCAAGTAGATGGAAACTCTGTGCTGATGCTTCAGTAATAAATTACCGAAAAGTATCAGTAAGTTTAAAATATCAATCAGCTCAAATATAAATGAAACATAATGATCTTACTGTGTTTTATGCAAAAATTTATATATTTCCCTCTACTAGGGTTCTCTTAAATGGGGTAAAGATTGCCAGGACTACCATATTGCTACTCAGATTGCAACAGGGCAATTTGCTGCTTACCCAGCTATGCAGATGAAGCTGGAGTGGCTAAAAGTGCCTTCAATAATCCGAACAACTGCAAGATGGTGAGATTTCATTTTCGTTTTTGAAAAATATATGTCAATGTTTCAAATGATTACAGGTTTAGTTCTGCAATATCCAAGCTGGGAAAATTCCCCTTAATCATTAGGATGCTATAAAATCAGATTACATGTGTTTGCTTTCTCTATACTCATTCCCTCAAAGCACACTGCATTGTAGTTTGCAAGAAAACCATTTGGGATGATGGGATTCACCTGATCTATTGTAGACTTGTAACTTAAAGTGCCTGAATTAGGAAATTGGTCTCCTGATGCTTCCTAATTCAGGAAGGCTCAGAGCAGAAGCCTGACCTTGGTTCTCTGAAGAAGTCAGTCTCTTACTTAATTTCCTAATTTCCTTGCCTCTGGCTTCTGAAGCAGGTGATACAAATACTTCCTATAAGGCTTACGTACATTAAATAACAAATGTTTTATGACATTTAATGTAAGAAAACTGTACATGCTGGATTCAGTTCACGTGTCTCCATTCACATGAAATAACTGTCACATTCGTTCATTGAATCCCTCCATGCATTTGCCTGCAATAACACATAGATCCACACTGAAGCCTATTTTTTTGTCATAGTGCTACCAAAATACAGACATGTACAGAAACTAAGTTAACTAAATATGCATGCAACGCAAGTTTTCATATTAAAGGCATACAGGTTATTCAGTTAAAGTCTTCTGAAGAGGGTAACTTTCTACATTAGATTGAATTACCCAAAGCTGTTATCTGATCTTATTAGAGGAGATGAAACCATCCAACTGACTGTCCTGGAGCAAAGCCACAGAACTTACCTTTTTTTCTGCTCTGAGACTATGCCTTTTTATAAAGGAATATTTTCTGTATTTCTCTATTTGAGTCCCAAGCCTGTTCGGAAACTCATTCATAGAGATCCCTCCATCAGCTTGTTGACAGTCTTAGTGGGCAAAGGATCCTTGCCTAAAGTTACCACTGCAGGACTGATACATGAGTGTTAAATATTAATTTAATATTTTTAGCATGCTAGTATTTGGGGGCTTATGTAATTGACGCCTATTTTTAAGTCTGAATGTGTTTAAAACAAGTTTGCCAAATTTTTCTTCTCAGATCACTCTCCCATCCGGTCTCTTGAGATCTTTTACACCAATTAAAAAATAAATTTGCCTGCCCTTCCTTCCATATACAACATCATGTATCACCAAACACTGATGCAAAACATACCTAACACAGAATGCATATTGCTTTATGGGGGTATTTTAGTGTGAACAAATAATAACCAATTTTTTTGAAGACAGTTCATTTTAATCGCTTACTTCCTTTTTTTCAGGTTTTACTCATTTCTTCCAGGAGCTGCCTACATGCTTGGGTTTTCCCAAAGGCAACAGCTTGGTCCCTCTCACCAGGCAACCTTGGTTATGGCTTTGACATCTCCAAGAACCTGTGATGTTGTCTTTAAGTTGCCACAGGTAACGATTTCCACTATCTTTTATTCTGAAGCAGTCAATACTTAGGAAATGGATGATTAATAGCTTTTTTTAAATAGCTGATTTAAAAAACAAACAATCAAAACTATAATGAAGCTTCCTTCACACGACATTATATTCATGGAGTTGGTTTTACTATGAAAGTATCTTACAACACATTTGTCTTTCTCATGTAGCATGCAAGCATATGAAATAAGAAACGGGTTAGAAAACAACCATCGTGATTGATAGCACATTAACAGTAACTTATTAGAAAGACTAATCCTCTCAAAATCTTCAGGAAGATGATAGGTTTTCTGGTGTTCTGGAAAGGTCAGTAAAACCAGGCTGTTGAGACAGCCAAACAGCAGCACTTGATGTATAGGTAGAAAGAGGGTGTGCATCTCAGGTAAGCAAACTGTTCAGCCTGAGAGCAGGTGTGATGTACAGCCACTCAAAAAGCTGCAAATTGGTGACTATCCAAATTCATTTATAGCACTGCTGTTCCATAGGTTGCAGATGTGTCACACTGTAGAACTATTTCATGCTGTAGCAGAGGACGTGATTTCTTTTTCATTCTGACCTAAATCCAGATGCTAATTTAGATTTCAGTCAGCACAGTTCTCTTGGAGCATTAGAGAAAAATGCTACCTTTTCTCTACACTATACTTTGCATTTCCATTCGTGTTTGTTTTCTGCCTGATTTTCAGCTCACAATTTACGACACAGCCATCAAGCTTCCCCTGCCAGTCCCTTCACATCCAGGTACATCGATCTCAACATCACCATCCTCTGACTGGAAGGTCTTTTCCCAAGTGACACTTTCAATCATTGAAAGTCTTAAAGGTCAGCAAGTAACTATCTGCTCAGACATTGATTGACTTCGCAAATTTTGTAAACATGATTTACACTTTTGATGTAATTTTTTTTTTTTACTTATTCATTCGTGTAAAAATCAGTTGGACGTCAGATAGAAACAAAGCATCTGTATGAAAATCTGTGAGGCTGCAAACATGTAAAGAAATGGAGACATACTAGGAAGATTAAACATTCAGTTCCATGGCAAATAGTGCTTCCAAATACATCCATTCCAAAATGCATCTATTTCAGCTTCACTGCAAAAACTGTTTTCGAAGAAAATACAATACAAAATTTGTAGGGAGGAGCATCTACGTGACTTCTGATTTAGGGTGCTCTGCTTGATTAGCACTGTTACATTGAAGCTGAAACAGCTCCAAAAATATACCCATTAATTTCTAATACTGCACTTTGATTTTGAAGGGATTATTGTTTGATTAATGCTGTGTTAAGAGCTAATCATATTATACTTACTTAGGGTAAATTTTAAAATTAAAAGCTTTGTGTAATCCTGCAATAAGGAGTCACATTTTGCTTGGAACCAGTGGGATAATATCATACCATGCATATTTACAAGGGTTCCTGTTCCCAGCAGGGGGGTTGGAATTAGATGATCTTTAAGATTCCTTCCAACCCAAGCCATTCTATGATTCTAGGGTATTTCTTTGGTAAACACAAGAACTAATCTGTAGAAATTACAGTTGTTGCAAAATAATTTCTAATCAGAGCTGGTAGGATTTCCAACAAAATGCCATCACAGTGAAAAAGAGAAAAGTGTAGTGTGGTATTTTTTCCTTCCCATCTTCTAACTATTTCTAATCCTGGTTATGACTCAATAAAGGTAGCAGCATTTTAGTGAATTTTCTCTAGTGTTAATGATATACGAATTGTTATCAACCTTTGTGAAATTCTTTTGACTACAACAAAGCTAAAAAAGCCAAAATGCCACAAACTGAGAGTTGCACCAGCTGTGAGCAGAATTCATCTCACACAATGACTGAATCATGGGGTGTTGTGCTGTTGCCAGGGGACTGGCAAAGTTTTATTTTTGTATTACTACAAATCTAATATTTCATCTGACAGAACTAATTCACTTCTATATGGGAACATGTAGAACCAGAAGATTTTTTTTTTTAGTTACAAAACGAAAATAAAATAGCTGTCGTATATAAATTATAAAATGCTTACTTTTTACTGGTTTTTTTTTTTCAGGTCATTGTACAGTTTTCCAAAATAAGGTCACAACCTTCAATGGCGTTGAATTTAACTATTCAATGCCTGCAAATTGCTACCATGTCTTGGTGCAGGACTGTAGTCCAGAGCTTAAATTCCTGGTGACGGTGAAAAGACTTGAAGAGTCTGCTGATCTTACAGCAATAAATGTCAGACTCGCCAGCCAGTAAGTAATTGAAAATCTAATAAAAAATAGATGCCAAACTGAATATGCTATAAATGAATATCAAATTGATGGGCAGACTGGCACCAGCATTAGACTCATGCAGAAAATACTGAGGTGAATGAAAAGATATCTAGGAGTGTCACTGGGGTTTGGGACTTTGTCTTTTAAAAGTGCTTCTGAAATACATCTGAGGTTCACAGTAACCTAAAGTCTTTACTGTCCCAAATTCTTCATTAATTTGTTAGAATTTAACCGTCTCATTTCAGTACTTAGTGATTAGGCAGACACGTAAACTATAAATCCGAAAGGAGCTATTGTAATCATTATTCTGGCCTTCTACACTAAGCTAATAATTAGAACAAATTAGAACCCACACTCATTACAGCAGGGTTGTTGGGAAGTGGACATAGCTAAAAAGGGTATTACTTATCCCAGATTAGAGGCACTCTCTTAGGACATCTCTTAGTTGGTACATAATGTTCTAATCTATTTGAAATTAATTTAAGACACACTTTGTTTCAGCCTGGAGCAATCACCCCTGAATTGCATGGGATTATGCACACTAAAATTATTGTAGTGAGTTCTTCAAAGCACATAAATAGACTTTGATCTGTAAGGTTTCATTACAAGTAATTACTTATTTCTGAAAAATGTGTGCCTAACTGTGCCATGTTAGAGAAACAGAGGGAATCTAGTATTCCCTGCACCTGTTTTGTGGAAGAACACAGGGATGCTTCTTTCATAGACTGTATCTTTTGTGATAAAGACATTCCTCATCACTGAATCATTCCTGATTGTTTCATACAATTGTATGGATGTGCTTTTGATGGGCTTGAGCTTCACATTTCTTCATTAGAGCAAACACCGCTCTGAAGAAAATACTACAATACACAGACTGTTCAGGCTGTAAGAGAACTGCCCTAGGGAACCCAATCTTCCTTTGAAATGCAAAGCACCTTCAATTTACGTGAAGGTAATAGCAATCAGGTTGTTCTGCAGCACGGCTCCTGTAGCCTGGTGCCTTCCTGCCTGAGCCGTGGCCACAAGCAGCCGCCCAGAGAGGAGTACAGCCAGGGAAGGTGTACTGGGAGCATTCTTCCTGGAACACTGTTCTGGGCCCCCTCAATCTTCCTCCTAAAGGGCAGAAGGTGATTCATGCCAGAATGATATGAGCATCCTGCAGTGATGGTTCTGCCAGAACAGGAAATTATGAGCTGAGTAGGGCAAAGGAGAAGCATTTGTTCACACTAATTTCCTTTATTTAAAGTGAGGTTGACATGTATGTTTCCAATGGACTCATCCAGCTGAAGATTAATGGTGTCCAAGCCCCAAAAGATCTTCCATACACATCTAATTCTGGTAAGATACTCATCTTTAGATTTTGTTTTATCTTTCCTCATCTTTTGAAGAAGGAAGAGGACAAAATCCTGCAAACACCTCACAAGATAAAGATCATCCTAATCTGAGAAACAATTAGGAAATTCTAACATTCCTCCATGCAAGCTTTTATAGTGGATGGCAAGAAAGATGAGCAAAGAAATGCCGATCCTGTGCATCTTTGCACAGACCAAAAAATGCAGGGCTGCGGTGTGTTTTGCTGATTCCAGAGACCCACAGAACGAGCATCTAGATGTCCCCTGTCACAGCCACCCTTGAGAGTGGCTTCAGCTTTTCCCAGGGCAGTGAGCACTAGTCTTTCTCCTTCCCACCATCTCTTTCAAGATTCTTTAGAGTGTGCATTAAGTCCCCAGGAACGTAACAAATTCTTCGGGGTGGACCCTAAAACAGTAACTTCGTTTTAGAAAAGATCTTATTTTGCTTTTTTTGTTGCAGCTGCAAGCATGCTGATCAGCAGTGAAAAGAAAGGACTGGCACTAAAAGCCCCAGATTATGGCATAGATAAACTATATTATGATGGGCATAGACTTGAGGTAATTCCCAAGTTACTTTCAGTGGGTTTATTTTTAGAAGAAAAGCATTTACATGGAACTTTTCTCTATTTCCATAAAGATTCAAGTTGCTTTCTGGATGGCTGGAAAAACATGTGGCATTTGTGGAAAATATGATGCTGAGATGGAAAGAGAATATCAAACGCCCAGTGGATATTTAGCTAAAGATGCTGTGAGTTTTGGTCACTCTTGGATCATCTCAGAAGACCCCTGTGCTGGAGGTACTTAGATTCCAACATATATTAATATAACGGCCTTCAACTAATTAATTAATCACATGAATAGGTGGTTTATATTAATTGTAGCACAGTAATCTCATTTTTTGCTATTTTTGTGATTAGTGGCCACAGACTAAAAGAAGAAAAACACCCCTGTTTTTCCTGAGTTTGGTAGTTCACTGCAAGTTCTAGTTTTGTTGGAGTTTTTTAATCAACATCTTATGTATTGTGTAGTTACCTGGAGTTTGTGTGTTCAACTTAAAAGTCCCTAAGATGCTAACTTAGTATGAAAAGGAGGTAGTTTGACTGTTGACAAAAGTCATTTTATGTCATCCTTAATTGCTTCATTCTTTACTTTAATTCTGTTATTTCCAGGCTTTTAGTTTAGATAAAAAAATCATATCTAGCCCTGACTACCAAACTAGAGGGCATTTGAGGTAGGAAAAACTTGTTTGAATTTCCTCAGGCTGAAGATTAACACAATCTGAAAACTCCAGCCTGGGAATGATTGATGTTCTTGCCATCCAGGTCCTACATAAAAACATGAATGTGTTGGTAACATTAGGGTGCACTACACACTTTGTGTGGAACACAACCCTCTGGGCATGTGTTGGCCCTTTTGTAACGTACTCTTAGATCAAGCTTCCCTGGGGTGACTGGTCCTGGAAAGCCTGGATCATAGGCTCAAGGACTAAGCTACTCGGCCATGGCAAGGCAGCTGTGATGCTACTCACAGTGCAGAAGCGGATACATGGATGTCTAGGAGCCACTATCGCCCCAGAATGAAATGCTGTCTTAGTTTAGGTAAAGCTGAGTGTCAGCTGACCGAGGTTTTCATATGTATCATTTTGGATTTGGACATCAGTGTCCCATCTATATCCCATCTGACAAGCCTCTGTCCTTGCGACTGTGTCCCACGTGCCACATTTTCTCACAGCCTGAGCCTTTGACAGAAAATTAATTTGCTTCAACCAGATTAGCCTCATCTAGCTTGTGCCACTTTGTTCATCTATTGGTCTTAGTGTTTGATTGATTCTACAAATTAAGTCCAGAAAGTTATTGATCTAAACTCTGTGCATGCTTTAAGACGGTTCGTGTTTTGTAGCTTGTAAGCTGCAGCACAAATTCGTCAAAAGTGAGAAGCCAATTTCATTTGAGAAGACAGCAGCAAAATGCTTCTCTGTGGAGCCAGTCCTTCGCTGCGTAAAAGGCTGTTCAGCAACCCAGACTGCTCCCGTCTCCGTGGGCTTCCACTGCGTTCCAGCCGGTGAGTCCGGTGACCCTGTGCACAACACGACCAGTACGTGCGACTGGGGTCCTGTGAAAAACCGAGATGTGCACCGTACTAGCACAGGAGCACCCTGACGTATAACCAACCCCGCTCTTCTTCCTCCTCTCTCGTTTAGACTCCGCTCTCAGCCTGGACGGGCAGCCTAGGCTGGACCAGAAATCCGAGGACGTCGTGAGCTCTGTCTCCGCTCACACGGCGTGCTCCTGTCAGCAGCAGTCGTGCCCGGCCTGAGCCCCGGCACGGACCCGCTCCGGGTCGGCCCAGCCCGGCCGCCCGCGGGCACGGCTGGCTCGGGCAGCGGGGACCAGCCCCGGCCCCTCCGGGAGACCGCTCTGCTCTGGTTCTTCTCCTGGAGATCTTGGGAACAACCCCGGCACCCGCCCCCGGGGCGGCCTTTCAATAAACAGCTGCTCTGTGAACGCGCTGGGCCGAGCTCATTTGTCCCTCACGGGCGGCGCGCTGGGGGCGGCTCCGGCCGGGCTCGGCCCGCCCCGGGCNGCCTGCGCTCGGCCCGGGCCGGGCACTGCCGCGGCCGGGGCGGCGTGAGGGCAGCGCCCGGGCCGGGCGCAGTGCTCGGCGCTGCCCCGCACTCGGCTCCCCGCAGCCATCCCTGCGAGCCGGGGGTGTGCCTGTGAGAGCCGCGGGGAGAATGGTAGTCCTGCTGAGGAGTGCTCGGGGCTGACGAGGGTGCTTTTTACCCCTTTTCCAGGTCTTTGTGTTTGATGTGGGGAAGGAAACCTGGAAATCCTACGACTGGTCAAAAATTACCACTGTGGCAGCTTTTGGAAAGTACGATCCTGAGCTCATGTGCTATGCCCACTCCAAAGGCTCGAGGATAGTACTGAAAGGTTCGTTACACTGGAAAAACGTGAATGTTTATGATACGTGAATAAGAAGATAAGGTACACAGGGCTATACTACTTTGACATTTTACATTCAGTTATATGCAGAGTATTAAAATCATTAAAAGAATGAATTAATTAATAAGGCTTAAATGAACCCAGGACTTTAATATCTTGACATTTTGCATGTGCTGATGTGCCGGGTATTGAAACCAACAGTGGATTGTGCCACAGTAGTAACAAAACCACCCCAGTGACATCTTAATAAAAGTTCTCTAACAGGGAACATCATTGCTATGGAGGAAGAGGGAGGAAATAAAAAGCCTGTAGAAGATAGTTATTTGGGTCTGTATTCTGGATCTTACCTGGAGTACCCAAAGGCAAAGTAAGGAAAGGGATTTTAAGTAATTTTTAGTATTTTGCACTTAAATGAGTCCCTCTGTATAAAGAAGTGGTTGAACTTTAAAACACCGAGTTTTAAAACAGGAACTCTGTGCAGGTACAAATGCTGATTAGAAAGGCAAAGTCCATTACAACTTACATGTTGTAATTACGTTTTGGCTCTGTTGAGAAAAAGCAGAATCCAAGACTACAGTGTGGAAAGCAACAAAGGTTAAACACAAAAGTAATTTTCCTCTAAACATGACCAGTGGAAATGGTAAAAGTACTTCGATTTCAAGAAAGGTAGTTTACAGTGGCTTAAAGAATATAAAGCAGAAGTAAGAAGATTAAAATTATAGAAAAACCAAAGGAACTTAATTTTAGCACCACTGTCTCAAAGAAGCTTGGTAATCTCTTCTGGGGCGGTTTCTCAGAATTATGCTTGGGGAAAAATTGAACTCCTTTGTATTTTACCGGTATTGGTATGGGCATTTTTTACGTTGTTATTATATTTGTTGGTTAATTGAAAACAAACCTTTCTCCCTTACTATTACTGTGGTGCAAATGCATGTTAACTCTTGAAGGCCTCTTGTCTAGGTGATGTGCCTCTTAAGGAAATCGTTGATCCTGCTAAAAGAGCAGCATGGATATCCCAACAGGTGGACCTTGCAAAAAAACAGTATATGGATGGAATTAACATAGATATAGAGCAAGAAGTTAACGAAACCTCCCCTGAGTATTATGCATTGACAGAGCTTGTTAAAGAAACTACAGATGCTTTTCACAGAGAAATAGCAGGATCACAGGTAAAAATAATGTACTTTATACAAACATTAAATTTAACCTTATGAAATGTAAGGACTTTCGGCAGTGCTGTTTGGCATATGAATACGAAGAAGTTTATGCATATCTAAATATAATATTCTAGTGAATGATTAATTATGAATGTTAGCTGTGATATGATCTTATAAGAATCACTCTTTTTGACCTGTGTGGATTTAAATAAGAGACGGGCTTTGCTGAGATTTGTAGATCTGGCAGTTTTTAGTGGCTTAATGAATTGTTGAAAGTAGGGCAAATGCAGCCTTCTGGGGCAAAAGCTTGACAGTGTTTTGGTGAACCCATGATGAAAGTTTTTAGGATTTGCATCATGCTTCATATTTTTGGTGGTTTTCATATTATATTTTAGTTTCTTTGGTGCTATATAGTCACTGATGGGGTACTCACTTTATTATCTTCTGTTTGTTTTATCAGATGAGCAGCTTCTCCTATAGTTCACTGCTATCAAGATGTATTAAACTGCACCGTTTGGGAAATACTGCCTTTAAAAGTTACAGCTTTTTTTAAAAAGAGATAACAAGGGCACCTGAGGGCCTTACTTGATATTAATTCGTGCATTTTTCCTTCAGGTAACTTTTGATGTGGCTTGGTCTCCAGCATGCATAGATAAAAGGTGCTACAACTACACTGGGATTGCAGATGCCTGTGACTTCTTATTTGTGATGTCATATGATGAACAGAGCCAGATCTGGACAGACTGTATTGCAAAAGCCAATGCTCCTTACCTGCAGACTTTAGTTGGTGAGGACAGAACACCTCCCCAGGAGTCAGAACATTTCCATTTGTTCACATGAGTAGATAGGAAAGATTGCTTTTTCTTAGGCAGGTTTATTTTGTTATAGTTGCAGTGAGGCTTTTGAGTGTGCTCAAATATGTGTTGTCCTGATGTGAAACTAGAATCCCTGATCCTTATGGCACCACGGGCAGACCTTTAGCAGTTGGGTGTTGTTGCTTGTAATGTCGTGAGTGCGAAGAACACTTTTAGAATGACAAATGGCAGCCAGAGCAATGGTGTCTGCCTGGGATTGCAAAGAACCTGAAACATTTCTCTCATCTTTGTGAACCTCTGCTCAGGGCAGATGGTTTAAAGTGTAAGCAGCTAGAGCAGTTACTGGGATCTCAGTAGAGCAAGCCTCTCACTCACTGGAGAGTGCAGGTGAAGCCAAAGGACAGCTTGCACCTTGGCCTCTGTCTTGGGGTCATGCAAGTTCTGTAGTGGCTCTGGCTCTAGATTAGTTGTAAGAATAAAAAGCATAGGAAAAGTAAATAATG
Organism: Melanocharis versteri; assembly: GCA_013397845.1. Classification (NCBI taxonomy): domain Eukaryota; kingdom Metazoa; phylum Chordata; class Aves; order Passeriformes; family Melanocharitidae; genus Melanocharis; species Melanocharis versteri. Next base: position 60,558 of record VZTG01008007.1, on the reverse strand, counting down.
CATGCTAATTTTTTATTTCCCTCAAAACTAGGATATGAAGAGTACATTGCTATGGGCATTGATCCTAAGAAGCTTGTGATGGGTGTCCCCTGGTATGGCTATGACTATGTCTGCCAAAACCTATCCACGGTGAGGTGAAGATTATTCCTTTGCAATCATACTATTAATTTTTTCCTTGGAAGATAAAACTAGATTGTAGTAATCTTGTTTTTGGACTGGGAAATACTGTGGTCTGATGGGTAAGAGCATAAAGCTGGGACACAAAACAGAATCTTTTGCTTGGCTGATAACTGATGAGCAGTGTGTTACCAGACAAGGCATTTTAGCTCCTTAGGCAGTCTGAACCCCATGGTGTCCAAGCACTGTGTTTGACTAAGGAGCTATAAATGTTACCTGTGTGAGAAGAGATGATGTCCAAAGGCTCTATAGCACTTGTATGTGCCTTCTCAACACCACTGCTTAAAGACAGGTGCAACAAACCATAGCAAACCTATGACTGTTACAGCACAGCAGTTTATGAGGTCTCAAATACTACACTTACGAAAAATGTAAGGGTCAATTAAAGGTGGAAAAGATAAGACAACTATATAAGCTGAATGATATCCATCCAATCCTGTATTACTTCAGATTAAAGAAAATTTAGCTGTTTCAATTTACTTTTCTCTACAAATAGTATCTGCCAGAGTTGCTTGAAGATTTGGGATTTTTGTGGCCCTGATGCCTTTTCTGAATTGTTCTTGGCTGTACTTTTATTCTGGAGTTCAGTATATCTAACATGAAACTCATGCCTTCCATTTTCTTTTTCAGGATCATGTTTGTTCCCTTCCCAAAGTGCCTTTCCGAGGGGCTCCTTGCAGTGATGCTGCAGGGAGCCAGGTCCCCTATGCAACCATCATGAAGCAGGTGAACAGTTCTCTTTCAGGGGTGCTGTGGGATGAGGTGCAGAAGGCTCCATTTTATGAGTACAAGGTAAGAGTCTTTTTCCAAGACACTGTGGAGTAAACGTTCATGAACCATGGATCTTTGACTATAAAGTTATTGGGATTAGATTCTTCCTTTTATGTTTTCTATTTTTTTTTTTTGGTATAGTAAAGGATTGCTGGAATTCCATGTCTTGAATTCCTAGTCTGAGAGAGGGGTGCAGTGCCTGAAGACTACAGGAGTAGTAAAGATCTTTACTTTGCAGTCTTGAGATACTGTATCATGACAAGAAGGACATTTTAGCACAAAGACATCCTATAGCTCCATCCTTCCCTATTATAGTTACTTTCATGAGTTCATAAATGATTTAAACTAAAAAAGATTCTGAGATGCTCTTAAGTTTTTCTAGCTCAGTGCCTTGCATGCACATTCTCTTTTGCATTTGTTTTCTACATAGACACAGTGAAAGAGTCCATAAATGACTGTGCTTACAAGAACACCACAGTGTATCCATTTTGTCTTGTTTCTTTAGGCATTATTTAAGTTTCTCATGTAGGTGATTAAAAGATGTTGTAAGCAACGACCAGGTAAAAGCAGCATAACCTTGATAAAACTTTATAACATCCTCTAAAACTGTTTATTGCTTAAAAACCCCCACAATCTCTAACTAAATTCACCTGTTAGGTTAGATACTGTATCTGAAAGTTTAGCCATATTTAAAAAATATATTAAAATTCAAATTATCTAAGTCTTTTCATCTATCTTCAGTTAAATTGTGTCACTGTTTTATAACTTACGTTCTACAATTAAAAAATATCCAAGAATTTGGCTTAGAATTTGTAATTGTCCTGTGTGACAAAGAACTGGTAAATCAGGAGAATACTATGTATATCTACATAACTTGTATATCTCAGTTTTTAATTGTACTTTTAACTGTGTTCAAGAGAAAATGTGATCACTGACACTAGTGTTTAAATGTTTTTGTAGGATTCTGCTGGTCAATTCCACCAGGTATGGTTTGATGACCCTCGCAGCATCTCTCTAAAAGCAGCATATGTGAGGAATCGAGGTTTAAGGGGCATTGGTATGTGGAATGGAAATAGTCTTGACTATTCCAGGGAAGCTGTAGCAGAACAACAAACTCAAGCGATGTGGCAAGCTCTGACACCATAAGAACTATGTGAACCCTTGATTTAGAATAATGAAAATTGGTAATTTTTTATTTTGGCTTACACTATCACAGATTTTGACTTTATATAAATATATTGTGATTACGAAAACTTTAAAAACTAGGCATATTAGTCTTGTTATTTTATATGCAAGACTGTATTTTCATTCTTCAGAAAGTTCCAGTGTTGCTTTATCAGTAGGGTTTTTTAAGACTGCTCATCTTTTTCATTTTTCACAATTACTGTAAGTTAGTTAATGCTTGAACCCAGTGTGTATCTAGTAACAAGACCAATTGATGGATTTACAGGGGCAGTCTCATAATGATGCTTTGCTAAAGCTGCCAGGTGCAGAAAATATTTATTCTTGTGTTACATGGTGCAGCCTCAGCCTTCTGACTTCCCAACCCAACCAATACTTTAGCTAAATCACTCTAGAATCAGATTAAACAGAATACCGGAGAGACAGATTGTTGATTATATGCAGCTTGGTTACTCTTCTAGATTAAAATATTTTTATGGACTGAAGAAATTACATAACATGAAGTAGTTGCTGTTAAGATTTATATCAAACTTGTTGTTAGAAAGGAATATTCAATAAACTCCAGTTTCATTGTGCTTATGTATCAGATAAACTCCTTAGTTTCAAAATCCAAAAATCTCTGACCTTAGCTTGAAGAAGAAGCATTAATATGAAGAGGACTTGGATGATGTTTCCTTCCATTTCAAACTACTTTACTTCATGGAAACTAGAATTCAGAAGCTTATTTAATGAACTGCATATCTGTTTTTCCACACACCCTAAGGTTCATCTAGTACCCTAATTTTTGTTTTTATGGGATGTTGCCTCTGAGATAATAGGAGATTGTTTTCTTTCTAGTTCATATTTTCATAAAATCATTTGCCTAAAGAAATTGTACAATTTTTTAAAATACCCATCATGATGTAAAGATTGGCTGGTGTTTACAGGATTTTTTTTTTAAATAAAATGCTGTTCCTGGTAAGGCTTGTAAACAGTGTTTCCTGTCTGTGCTTTACTTGTTCTACAGCTTACAGCCCACACTCCTTGTCTGCTTCTCAGAACTGTTTCACAACCAGATTCAAGTGCAACTGGGCCCTGCTTAAGTGACTCCATTAATTAAAAAAAAATTTTAATTAGGTAGATGTAGTCAGTTGTGGGTATGGTGGGTTTTTTTGTTTGGTTTGGTTGTGGGGGGGGTTGGGTTTTTTTGTTTGATTGGTTGGGATTTTTTGCTTGCTAAAGAGTTACCATCGTATGGCAGCACTACCATGATGGCTACTGAGGAAAGGACTGGAAGAGTTGATCCGAGTTGTCTGCTTGATACTACAGGTGATGGAAAGCAGAAGGTGAAGCCTACTGCTCTTGCAGAAACTAAAAAACTCTCTTGACAAATCAAAGGCTTTTCACTAGAACACTGGTCTATAAGTCTTAAGAGAAACTGCTACATGTTGTATATAATACATTTATCTATCTACACACACATATATATACTTCAGAATGTGTATTAGTACTTAAATGCTTAAATACTGTGAGATGGGTATTTGCTGAATTGAGAGTCTTCTGGTACAAATATCTGACCTGCAAAATTCTGAGGGCCAGATGACTTAATAATAAAATTCTCTTTCCTGTAGCAGTCAAGAACCATGAATTGATAATACTGTATTTTAAATTTAGGTTGTGATTTTCCAGTAGCTAGTAGCCTGCTCTTGTATCTTAAATAAGATACAGTTCTGAAATAGAGAATGTGAGCTTCAAACCTGAATTGAGCAAAAGTGGAAGTAGTTTTAATAATTTATTTAATCCTTTAGCACTAAAATCTTTGTTAAGTCCTATCTTTAAGAAAATAAATTGGATAATGGGTGGTTTGACTCAAGACATTTCTAAGTTAGTTCTTTTGAGAGCTGCATAATTTTCTTATCATATAACTTATTTCCCATGGGTGTTTCACTTCCAGTAATAAATACAGCCTTGACAGCTTTTTAGCTGAGATTAATTCCTAGCATGTTATTCTTCTGCTTAATATAATAACATCTGGTTCGCAAAGAGGCAAACAGCAGAGCTAGAGAAAAATTCCTGTGTAGAAGTTTCTGATTCTTCCTTCAGAGAATTGTTAATCTCAGGACATGCATGACCTTGGCATTAAGAAAAGGCAGAATAGGCGAGAGCGTAAGTTGGGCCAGGATCATCGTGATGCTGGTCCAAGAGAAAGCTTTCAGGCTAGCTACAGAAGACAGTTAATGTCTGTGTGCCTTCCCTAATAAGAGAGGGAACAAAACTGGCTAGATACGAAATAAAGTGAGGTTATCTGAGATTTTGTTTATGCTTCATAATAATATGGTAATGATACATTGGTAATTTAGAGATAGGCATATTTATAATGGCAAAAACATACTCCAGTAACTAGCTAAATAAAGGATTACTGCTGCTGTAGTTCTACAGAAACTCTATTTTAATAATTTCTCAAAAATGGAATGTGTGTGCCTGAAAATAAGAACAGGAGGTTACGGATTCTAGGTTTATTTGCGTAGTAGCTATTTAGTTAATCGAAGAACATCAGCAGACCACTGGGATTTTACACAATTAACTAATTTGCACTTCAAAAATAACAGCTTGGTTTTAGACACGTTACTAGCTTAAACTGTATGTTTAAGTAGCTGACTAATCTTACAATAAGTGAGATTTGAAAAGAAGAGAGCTGCACTACCTCAGTAGGTTAGTATTACAAATTCCACAGCATTTATATAGTTAATGTCTTTTTACAAAATAACTTCAAGAACATACAAACAAATGCTCTGAAATTCTCTTCTATATACACTAGAGAGCTGCTGTAGGCTTTACAGATGTTAGTCAAGTCATCTTAAATTCCTGGTTTTCTGGACTGGAGAATTAAAGCTGAATGAATCTTCTTCTGTGTCAGTTCTGCTCTCAGTGCTCGTAAATCAGATGCTGCCTGCTTTCTCATCTGCAAAAGAACCCATAATTTAAGGAATGGCAATTTAAGGAAGCTTTTTTTGGAGCTGACATGCATATAGGTTTATATAACTAAGACTGAATTTTATACAGGATGGCTGAATACAGGATACATCTTTCATCTTTAAAATTTCACTTGTCTAATTAGATAGCCTAGTTCTAGCACTACTTTGTTCTGTACTTCGCCTTGATGTTTTTGAGACAACTGCAAAATTAATTGTTCTTTCCACTCCTTGCTAGACAATGGAGGAGTCATAATGAGTACAACCACCCTGGAGTACCCAGCAAACAGGAGTATGGGCAATCTCTGTGATGTAGAACACTCCTATTTCAAGCTTTCAGAGCTGGAATGCTATCCAGTGGGAAGGCCTATACAACATTTTTTCTTCCAAAAAAAGTCATAGGCAGCACTGATATGGAATAAAGCAGATGAAGAGGTCTGCCATCTGCTTGGACAGGCTTTTTTTTTTTTTTTTTACTTTATACCAGTTTTTTCTTTAGCCATGGTCTTTTTATTACTGATCAGTGCCTCACCACACCAGGTGTATTTCTTCAATTACCTTTTGAATTAAATAGGAATTTTATGAACAAAATTGTGAACCTTAGCTTACATAGGACATTGAGTATCTAAGTTGTTTGAATGCCGTACATTCCAAATCATCTGATAACCTGGTGTTCTGAAGTAATTTGGCTCAAGTGATAAAGTTACAACACCTAACACCTTAAAACTAACAGCGTAAAACAAGAACTGTTCAGCAAATATTTACATCATCTAATAATTGGGAAGTTCTAATTTTTTTTTTTACATTTTCACATTTTGACTGTTCTAATTAAAAGGCAGATTACCTTAATTTCTATTATGAGTTTCATTTTTGTATCTTCTAGCTTCCTCCTCAGTTGATCGAGTTCATGCTGCACTGTAGCAATTCGGATGATTGTGTAATTCTGTGTGGAACAACAACAAAACTTGAAGTGCAGCATTAGTGCATCTCTTCCCTCACTGGGTGTTACTTCACCACTCAGACACAATCCTCTAACAACCTCTTTCCAACTCCCCTGCTTTCCCACCTGACCGATGCCTGCCTGGCCGCACGTCACTCTCGAGGGGTGGGGAGCACCCTTGTGCTCAGCCTGACAGCTCAATAAATCCTGGCTCCCTTCTCTGGGTGCTGGCCTCTACAGAACTGCTGTAGCAATGGTACCTTGTGCATATCCCTCACCTAAGGCCTCTCTGTGCCTAGCCAGGGAGACCTGAAAAAACCCACCCTTGAAATGCCCCCAAAAGGAGCAAGAACATGTCTGAACATAGCCAGTAATGCAATGTCAACCCTATTCATATTTTTATTTTGTAGCTATTTCAAGATAGCTCGAATAATACACGTTTGTATATAATACACACTCTTAGATCGTACATACACACACCTTTCAGATGCGAGAAAGGGACATTTATTTTTCCTAGACTAGCTTCAGTTTTGCCAACAGACTTGCTTCCATTAATGCATTTAGAAAATTAGCAGACACAGCTGTTGTAAAGGGTGTTTTCCCCTTTTATCTTTTCTCTTTTAATCTCTCTCTGAACTTCCTATGAAACTCACAGTTGCACAATAGTTGAAGTACAACCACTTCAAAAGCTAAAGATATGCTTCTAGTGCTCCAAATATTCATTACCTCTGTGCATGAAACTTGGGATGATGGAAACAAAGTAGAACTGAACAATCCATTAACCATACTGAACAGAAGGGGATTTTGTTATAAGTTACCAACAGAAAGCAGAAAGAAACAAGTGCTCAGACTTAAGCACTTCTGCAGTCTTTTTGAGACAAATGGCCTGCAGGAGTTCTGTCCCTCTGATCATTGAGCTAAAGCTAGTTTAGAAGTCATTGGTTGCTGATAAATCTGTTTCTTTAATTTATATTTTATACAAAAAAACCTCAGACTGTGTAAAAAGAGATAATAAATAATACAAGCAAATACCTTGGAGTTTGTTGTATTGTTTGGTTGTTTTCGGCTATCTCTGGCTTCCAATTGCAAGAGCAGCTTCTGGTGGTAAAACTCTAAATCTTGTCGCAGTTTGTTTAAAGTGTCCTCCAGTGAAACTGTAGCTTTCTTGGTTTCAAAGTACTTCTTTTTCCATTCCTCACGAACTGCACAGGAAAACAGTAATAGTGTTTGGTCTTCACCTTACCATAAGATCTGCTGAAGACACTCGTGACCAGCCCATCTCACAAGCTTCAGCTGGCCAATGCACACATTGAAACATGGCAGGAGGTTTCTTTAAAATAAACATTGAGTGAAAAAGTCTTCATTAAAATTACATTCACTCTAAATGCAACTGAATTTTCACACAAACATCTGCAACAAAAGGCTCTGTCTGTCCACTGAGATAAAACACAGGGTCCAAACCCAAAGTTTCATGCAGCCTGGCTGTTCTGCAGGTTCTGCTGCACGTAAGTGCTCCTGGCCTGTGAAGACTGATACACCCAGCGCAGTCTGAATTCCACAGCTCGACTGTGGCAGAAAATGTAGCATTGTAGATTTAGGCAAAATTTATTCTCTTTGTGGCCAGAGATTTTGAACAGCTCCATTTTATACTGACATGCCAAATTATGGGAAACAGTGAGTTACCCGTACACTTCACTATGATTCTTCCTACGCTGTTAATGTGCTATCAAGAGCTGGCACATAAATGCTCCTGTATGTGTTGTGGCAGTCTTATGGCCACTGCATACCTGCAGTGTCTTAAATGAATCCCTTCTTTCAAGGCATATTTTATGGAAGCAGCACAACTGAAACTTACCCAAAAGAACTCAGCTGTTGGAGGACTCTATGCCATATAACTGAGAGTGCCTGTCAGCATGGCAGTCTTAGGAGGATATTTAATACAGGCTTGGATGGCTGTTCCTGCAGAAAACGCTCTTTCCTTAATACCTTGGAAAGAAACATGCTTCCTACATGCCCTTACTTACAAAACTCTACAGGCCTCATAAAAAAAATTCAGAGGTACAGATGCTTCTAAAAGAACCTGCAGAAGCTGTTTGAATCCTTGTGAAATAACCTTTATTTTACCTAACTGCAAAACACAATTTAAGGCAATGCAGGTGCCATTTAGGGCTTGTCTCTAGCTTCACTTGCAGCTCCATGCTACTACAGTTACTGCTGCAAGCACCCAGGTTTGGGGTTTTTTAAATACAACTTCCCCATGCTGCAGAGTGCAGTGCAGCCATGTCCTTAGAGAATAACTGAAAGAACTGGCTTGTTGTCTCCTTTCAACGAGCTACAGTAATATTTGAGACTCGTAATGACTTAGCTACATTTAAGCACAAAGTGAAAGCTCTCAAAACATCAAAATGATTAAATCTCATCCCTGTGTACCTGGGATGTGACTTAGGGAAGATCGTTTTAAGTATAAACTTGAAAATAATTTTATGAAGAAAATTCGTGTGAGATTTCAATGAGATTTGACTTTGTTAAAAACCAAGGCTTGTCAAGCTTGTCACAACAGGCTTGTAACTTCTGTGTCATAAGCTGAATACCATTAGATAGGAGGAACAAAAATTATTATGCTGCAATTCACCTGAAGCCCTATCAACACAGTACAAGCCTCCATAAGCACCAGCTAAAGGCAGGATTAGAGTACATCAGCTGCCCTGGGCTCAGAGAGAAGCAGCCTGCAGTATCTCTCTGAACACTGCACGTACATGAGACACAACTTGAATAGTTTATGAAAGCCAGAAAAATCCTAACTTTGTAAGATATGTCACCAAAAAAAAGTGGAAAGAAACACTGCATCCTTGATTTTTTCTAGCATGCTGTTACACAAAACGAGTCTTCTTGGAGCTATTGGTTTAGCAAACTGTTCTCTCTGTAATTAAGCTCACTGACAAGGAGACAAATATTTTCACATTGGTTTCAGTGTAATTTCTCAATCACTCCAAATTCCAAAATAAATTAAAAGTGTACCATGGTATCTCCTCAGCTTATTTTGTTCCAGTAGCCCTTTAGCTTTTTTGATCAGTTCTTCTCTAGTTTTTTCCATGCGCCTTCTGTCTTTCTTCATTTGTTGCAATTGTTCTACCATCTTGTTTTCTAAAGATATTACAATTATATTTAGCAAGCATCTGAATACTCTAAGTACAAAGGATCAGTCAAGATTTTTGTAATGCACTCATCACAGATTATGCCAAAAGCTCTGTCAGAACATGCAGTAGAAATGATTTCATTTTAATCAGGTTTCATTTAATCTAACTTTTTAAAATGGCTGGTGCTTTAGAAAAAGGGAGAAATGCAACATGCATCCAGGCATTCATATACACACAGAAACATCCTCCTATGTTCAGACAATGTATCACTAAAACTATGTAATCAAGAAATATATACACTCCATGCATTGCAAGCTCTTGCCAATGAAGCCAAAAAAGCCTCCAAAAGACTATTTTCTGCTCAAAGTACATTGCAATATAAACTGTAGAGAAATCTTGCCTTAAACTCCAGCTGGCAGGACAATATCTCAGACTTCCACTAGTCTGCAACAAGTCAAACACTTAACTTCTCACTGTCCTCCTCCTCAGCAACACTACTTGTGGTTTTCTTCGCTACATTTTCACTTGAGCCTGCATCTGATCTCTCTCCTTTTCTCCTTCCATCCACATCTTGACAAGCTGGGTTTTCTAGTGCTGGGAACCTGCCAAGCTCTAGGACAAGCCCATGCAGTCATAAATACCTGGAAATTTCTAACCATAAATTAAAATTCATAATAATATTGTGAATGAATGTATGTACAAATCCTTCCAGAAAGTAGGTATTTATGTCTTCATTGACTCTTCAGTCTTGATTAAATGTTCACTTCCTTGCAATTTCTTGGAATCATGTACTCACTTGCTGCCTTAATTACAGGAACTTGAGCTGGATTTACAGTAAGTGCCAAAAAAGGTGAACTAGGAGGTGAAATATACTCTTTTGGACAAGTCAGATGATTTTGCTTGTTTTCATCTGCCTATAGAGTCAAAAGACACAACTATAAGTACATAACCATAATCCTGAATAGTTACATTAGACACATGCCCTGAAAGTGGCCTGAATGGGAGGGCTGAGTCTGACTTCTGCACATAATCTTTTTTATTCTGTTACCAGTACATGTGATTACTAAATTACAAACAGCTGGACCTCTGCAAATGAAATGAGAACACTGAACACTTACATGAGAGAGAACACACAGACAAAACTACAGCCTATTGCTAATGGTTCTTGTCCATGTCCATAACCCCACAAGTTACTGACATTCCCAATGCAGGACCAGGAACTAAGGGCCTTAAAATGGCCACCTGGTTCATCAATTACGAAATCAAAAACTGCCAATTTCTAAACTAAATTTTGTAATTGCAGATTTTAATTGTTTAGAAATACAGTTGATATTCATTAGAAAATCTGCTAAGTAGCAGTGCATGAATTAACTTCTCTCAATTATTCTCAAATCTTTCATATTTATAACGAATCACCTGTCTTACAAAATTAGACTGTTTCTAGGTGGAGGACTATATTTATTGCTCAAGATTACTAGGAATGTTACCTTGAAAAACATACCTGATTATCCAGTTTTTCACCAAGATCAGCTCTAGTCTTCCTAGTTCTGTTTTGCTGCAAGCTAAGATAAAATCAAAAAACCAAGTGAAAATCCATTGACTGAAATGGTTTTTTCCCCTCCTTTTCTTTCATTTATTTGAAGTCTGTAAAGTAAGTTTGTACCGGTGAATTAATATTATCCATTATTTTGGAAGATTCATTATTTGCTAACCTTTGTTTTTTGTGGACATAATCTGTGGTTTGGTCTTCCATTATTTTAAGAATTTTGGCATCCTGTGTTCTGTCTCTTCTTAACTTGGTCTCTTTTTGTTGTTCATTATTCTCCATGTTTGTTAGTTCTGTGACAGGATAGTGATGACAAAAATACATAGATTACACTTGCAAAAATCAGGCTGGTTTGACTGTCAGTGATGACTTTCCAACCTGTATCGGAAATTCAGTGAATCAACACAGCAAGTGCTGTTATCTCTAGGATTTGGAAATGTTCCATGAATGACAGAGGAAAGAAATAAAGAAAAAAAAAAGGTATTTTCGTTATAAGAATTTACATCTGACTAATTCTGATGATTAGATAAATGCATCAGCTATAGCAAAGTGTTTCTCCATATCAGCACACAGTGATAATGAAGGACTAAAAAGGTAAAACTACATCTCTTTTAAAGATATTATCATTATTTTTAAAAAATAGAATATTGTTCTGATAGTGCTATTGCAACTCACGCTTTAATTACAGATTTCTTAAAACTTAGCTTTACTTTGCTGATTTTCTAGAACTCTTGCTTTAGCAAAAAGACAACAATAAACATTTGTACCCTTTTGATATTTAATGTGATTTTGGGGTCTTTGGTTATCCTGGCCTTGTTCATCACTGTGGTTTACATGAGTAAGAGAAGTTCCTCTGGCTTTGTCATTCCACTTAGGAGTATTAAAGTCTTCTTGATCTTGGCTGAGAGGATTTTGCTCAGAGGTCTGTGATACCAGGTCCCACTTTCCAGACTCCTGATCTGCAGGATTTGAAACACTTGTTGTGAAGAGAGACCCATCAGATCCACTTCGATCTGCATAATAATTGATAATATGAAACAGAGATATTATTTTATTCTAAATGTTAACCATAATATTTATTTTTCTTCTCATTCATCATCCTCCTTCACTACACTGGTCAAGCTTACCTTTTTCTCCGAACTGTTTTCCTGGAATCCTGTTGTTATTGTCTTGTTTATTGTTTGTGTGCGAAACTGAAACAGGTTCTTTCTCACCCCATTCCACAGGACTGGGCACTTCCAGATTTTCTGCCTGATGCCTGCCTTGTATACTTTCTAAAAATGGTTTGCTTTTTTCAGGTTTCTGTTGGGAAAGACAGGATAATCTGGATCCATGACCAAACCTACTAGCTTCTTCAACAAAGTGATGTTGTAGAGTTGATGATGGTAATGGATAAACATCTTCAAAATATTCCACTCCAAGTAATAAATATAATTCAGGATAAAGTGCCTGAAAATACACAGTATATTCATCAGACAGGACAAAAGAGAAAATGTGCTATGTAAAGTTTCTGAAAATGGTATCTTACAAGCCATTTAATACTTACATAAGGAGGAGCAAATGACTTCAGTTCCAGTTCTGTTTCCTGCTTTGCTTTCACCTTGAAAGATAAAATATGGAAGCGCAACAAATACAATACTTTTTTTATCAATAATGTTGCATGTGACATATGCACTCTATTGTCATTTTTACATACTGCATTTCTCCATAACCAGCATTATCATCGGTAGTGGCCTTATGGGGAAAAAGAATCTTATACTACAATTGTATTTCCTGACATAGTTCTAAAACAGTGTCTATTTTTCAAAATCTTAATCAGACCCACAAGATTACATGCATATACTGAATATACTTTTATCTTTTGAACTTTCTCTTATGGTTCAAAGGACCTGATCCAACAGTCACAGGAAAATAAAGTTTTCAACTCTCTTTATCAAAAGTTGCTTCAAGCTGAATCTGGACAGAAATGCTGAGTCTCACATAATTTTCTCTATTCACCCAATACAATACTGCAAAGTTTTTAATGTATATGGACAAAAATCTAATATTATCCTATGGCTTCTTGTATTTATAATTTTTCTCCATATTCTTTTTGTGACATACACTTTCACATTTTAACAGTTGTCCTAAAAACAAAGTCTAAAATAGTTGATGTATATTTGAAAGATGTGCTCCAACATAAGGAAATCTGAGCTTACATTTTAATAATGATGTTGAATTAAACACACAGGTTATATACAAAAAAGGAAGAGCAAATAAACATGATTTTGGTTTATGCTTACTTTTTCATTTAAAAGACCCTTGCTTGCAAATAGGGCACAGGTCTTAGTTCTGCTTACATTGTTAGAGTTGTGAAACAGAAGACTGAAGTGAGAGAACACTCAACAAATATTTGATCATGGAGATGTAATTCAATGAGGTTACCATGACCCTAAACAACAAATAAACCAGTTGGTTTATTGCTTTATACTTTGTTATAAAGTTAAACATCAAGCAACAGTAAATACCTCAAAGTAAAACTATATCTTTAATTTTTCTCTATAAATCTTCATGTATATTACCAGTATCTTTAATTCTCTATTAACAGAAAATATTTTATTCATTTGCTGACATTATAAAGGAGGCTGGAAAATTTCTCCATTTATCTCTGAACTACGTGGGGAAGAAAATTAACCATCTTACTAATTATCAACCAGTTAAAAAGACCTCAATTCATTGAAAACAAATGCATACTTTCCAATTTAGATTGTATCACAGTCTTCTAAATTTCTTTTCATGTTTTTCCATCTAGTTTTTGCATATTACTTAGTATTTATTCTAGTCTTCTGTGAGAGTGATTTTAGCGATAATTCAACTAGAAATGAAATAAAGAATGGCACCAAATTTCCTGCTTGTAGTTAATTTCCAAATCCATGAGAAACAGGTGAAATGAGACATGGAAAAAGTATTCTATACTTACATAAATGACTTAAATCTTTGTGTATTACATGAATAAACTCTCAGTTGGACTAATTTTGAAGTTTATTTAATCTGTAGCTATACTTCGTTTGATATGAATGGACATAGAGAAGCAATGTGAGGAACAATTACGATTCACACATGTAGGGGTTTTATTACTTACATCTCAGGCTGTATTATTGGACTGAACAGTGGAACATCCAGAGAAGTTTTCATTCAGAGAATCATGTTTTAAATGCTTTTGGGCAGGTCACAGCAGGAGCCATTAGAGAAACTCTGACTGAGCTTCCATTGCAAATTTGTCAACTGCCACATTCCCAACCATGTACAGGCAATAATGACCTTATGGGTTTGGGGGTTTCTTAATGCAACCAGATTTATCATATTTAATCCATGGACTTTTCAAAACTATCTTCTTTTCACTGGATGGCAACTAATTACACCTGTTGCTTTAAAGGGTATTTCTAATATAACTGTCCAGCTGTGCCTTTGCACTTGGGCAAGTAGATGTGCTCAGACAACAGCTTATGCTGCAGCATGTTTAAAAGAAATGCTAACAGTGCTCCTAAAGTTATCTCTACTTTATGTGATATTATCTCATCTGCAGGAATGAAATCTCTGCTTTACATTATAAAACAGAAGAGAACTAAAGAAAAAAAAAATTAACTTACCACTGCTAGTTTTTTCCCAATGCATTTCAAAAATTTGAATTTATCTGCAACTGCCACTCCACCGAGGTACTCTCCAAGCTTCTCCCGCAGCACTCTTAACGTGATGTGAGGAGACACCCTAGAATGTTGTCATTCATTAATACATCTGTAAGATCAAATAATGATGGCTAGTTAGTAGGAGGGGGAAGATAATGTTTCTATACGTGCTGACTTGCACAGACAGAGTGATCAAAACTGGGAACTAGGTCCTAGAACTGAACCCAGTTACAGATAGGCCAGAGAGTCTTGGCATGGCAGTCAGAACACTGCACTGTAAGGGCTGTCATAACATTAACTACCACTACTCACACTGCACCAGCCTCACACAAAGGGAGAATACGGAATTAGACAAAATTTGAAAGCTACTTTTCAGAATGCTGTTGCTCATTTGCAGATGAATAACAACAACACTGGAGGCTACAGTCGTGCACTTCAATATAAGTGACACAGCTTCATGGGGCTGGTCCAGGACTGTTGAACATTCCCTTCAAGCACCCAGGGCCAGAGGAGCCTTCACCACTGTTCACTTTAAGCAGCAGGCACATTCCTTTGCTTTTGTCTTCTCCAACACAAATCTACAGTTGGGTGTGTGCATGCAAATGTATTTTAAATAAAAACCAAACACTGCAGTGTGAACATTTCCACCATGATTTGAGGATGAGAATGCTGACACAAATATGAATTGCATCATTTAATGTACTACTTGAAAGCATGCAAATATTTAAGTAATGAGCTCAGTAGAAAAATCACTACAGAATAAAAAGCATCTCTGCGCAATAAATCCAAATGTGCCAGAGGCACACCAAAGCTCTGCAGCACAGCATAAGCAATTCTAATTGTTCTATGCTGCCATATAAGATAAAGCAGGGAACAAATTCAGGCCCGACACTGTTAATCACCCATGCTGATTAAGTGGTAGGATGATTTTGGCCCAGGCAGCTCTCACTCCTCAGGCAATGCACAGACACAGCCTTGGGGACAGCAAACAGTGCAGACAAAAACCTACCATGTCTTCCATTTGAACAGGTCTTTGACATTAACCTGTCAAGGTTTGTTTGCACTTGCAAGCAGCCCTGTAGACCTTCAGTCCACACCTCAAGTATGTAGTAAAAACACTGTCGTTTTCATCTCATGAACACAATACTTCAATAGGCTACAATGCTTCCCTTGTATTATTTCAAATACCTTGGACTTAGAGGACCCTCCTCAAGTTCATGAAACTACCCTGGAGTACAGGCACGCAGCAGAGGAGACCAAAGTCTGCAGAGTGGACACATCTAGGCCACATTACATAGTCCCTGTACATTTGGCTCCTGCTTATTTCTTCCCCAGCCATTGTTTCTGCAGATATTAGCCTTAATACCCTTTATTTTAAATGTATAAAGACAAATGTGAATGATGGATACATAAATCAATACACATCCTTACATGATTTATGTGTGAACACAGATGATCTATAATTCAAATATTTCTCATTTACTAGAATTTCTTCAAGCTGATGTCTCAGAGAACATATGCCCCTTGAGTGGGCTTCTGAAACCAAATACATGCAAGCTCTTTCAGAGGCAATTCTAACACTGCACATCCTTCACTGATAAGGCCTGCCCAAACCAGCAAGGAAACTTAAAATGAAGGTGTTTATGAACAGCAGGGAAAACAGCTAAGTAACTCCAATGTATAATGGGAGAAAAGTATCTAGGTATCAAGATCCTGAGACATAGGGCAGAAATTTATCTAAAAATTATTTGCCAGTGCAGCTGCTAGGAAAATACAGTAATATTAGTCTGTCACTTGCTGCCACTGGCTGGCAGAAAACAGTCACAAACAAGTCACTTGCTTCAGGGTGTCCCCTTAAAAGTAATGAAAACTAGAGCTCACTGCAGCCATCTCATCTTGAAATAATAAAAGTTTGGCTTCTGTGGTGAGGAATGGGGAATAAAAAAAAGAAAGCTCACAGAAGCTGAGAAATCAAGTTCATGGGAACAAGAACTCAGGGCCATAGACAATTACACCCTTAATATCTTCCTCTAATTTCACAGCTAATGGAAGTGGCCTGTACTTTGACCTAGGAATCCTTTGTAAAGCTGACTCAGACAGTACTAGGATTGTCAAGCTGACTGTACAACAGAGCTGTCAACAATGTCCAAGCCACAGGAGTACCAGCAGGCTGCCATTCCCTCTCCTGGATTACAATAAAAGAGGTTTTTAAAAATATTTTTTGTTTTTAAAGACAGTGATTCACTGGCCAGGTGCTAGTTATTGTTAACGCTAATGTACTGCAGCATTGCATAGTACCCATAGAATAATTCATTAGCAATTATCTAAGAGTCATTAGCAAGCAACAATACCCAGGCAGATATAAATCCACTGAAATAAGCGAGAATCCTAATTTAATTTGATGCCTCAATGAAATAAATTTACACTAGAAAATATAGGGCAGTGGCAGATGTCCACGACATGAAATGAAGTTACCACTTTAGACATGTATTCTGCACCTCTGCTGCAGACTAGAACCACAAACAAAATGGGTATATGCACTTATTTGCTCTGGTTTTGAGCAGCCTTTCAACAAAAGCAGCAGTGAAAATGAATACATTCTGCCGTACATGCTCATACCTGACTGCTGTCAGTCTTTTCAGCTACACTGTATATTGTCTTAAGTGGATAATACAAGACTCAATTTAAATTAATGAAAACCTCTATTCCTTGCAGTTTAAGCTGAATTGACAGGTTTTGCACAGGAGTAAACAAGGTGCAGGTAAAAGCTCTGTTTCAATACATATCTTTACATTATTTGATTTTTCTACAACTTCTTGCCACACTAGATACACAGATTTTGTGAGTAAAGTGTTTTGGAGTATACATAAAACTTTCAAAGTTATGACAGATTAAAAATGCAACTCCCTGTGCCACATTTGAGCCTAGGACTGGGAACTAGGGTATTCTTTCACTAAGTCCTTTAAACAGCTACCTGAGAGCACACATAGTACATGGTGTTGTGCACAGCCTTTCACTGCTCAAGAAGAAAGAGGAAATGCTGCTGGTTCATGGGCTGTAATGCTTCCCCTTGAGAAACAAGGCTTCAGCTCTTTCCCTGGACTGAGAGAGCTCAGATCACCACACCCCTGTTCCTGGGAACTGACAGGCTATCCTGCCTTCATCAAGCCACATGAAGCTGGCCCATTGCCCAAAAGAATTCCAGCTTTCGACATCCAGGCTCAATGAGACAGAAAGAATATAAGATATGATTTTACAATAGAAATCATTCTGCAGAAATGCTAGCACTGCTCTGGAAGTGCTTTTCAATGGTCTACACCATGGGCTGCAAGGGAGCTGAGCCTGATACAGTACAAACTAACATAATGCTAGTTATGGTCACCACTTACCCTCCAGAAATTTAGTTAGACAACAAGTTTCTGGTGACAGATGTAATTGTGCTCTCTGGAGCAACAGTCAGACTGAAAGACTAAAGGCCAGTGAGAAGGACTTACCACATGCATGAAACCTACAACTACACTCACCTTATAAATCCAGCTGAGACAAATTTGCTAGTAAGAGTAACAGGAACGGTATTCAGCTTGAAGTTCCACACTTCTGCTGGGACATAAAAAACATGAAGCTCCACCAGCTAAAAAAAGAACAGACGTAAATGTATTATAACCCTCTTCCTATATGCTTTATTTTGTGTAGGTGGACTTCTAATTTGTGTGGGCAGGAATGGTTCCTTTGATATTAGCACAGGGACTAGAACAGTGAGGCCCTGTCTCACAGTGATGACTAGATAGTGAGAACAGTGACAGCAGAGCAATTTGTGACTGAATGCCAGCTGACAGCATCAAAATAAGTCACATTAGAACAAGCTCCACAATGGAAGTGAGATAATAGAGAGCCTGTGCTACTGCTGTGTATCACTGTGACAGCAATGGAGAGATCTTACCAAAAACAGTTGATACTTTGGAGAGTGTCATGACTACAAGAATCCCTCAGCTGAAATCCTACCTTTGTTCATCTCATAAAAAATGCAAAGCCCTTAAAGCTCGATTCAAACAGCACCACACCTTGATCTTGTCATCAAAAAAAAGTATTTTGAAATATTTCTGAGTGTTTTAATAATATTAGCTACTTTGGAAATACAAAAATGCTCCTGCTAATGTCGGCAAAAAGAATAACTAAGCTGGCTCTGAGCAAGGTTCACTTAGACTATGTTTGGACCCATGGTAGTTATTGCACTGCTAATTTCCACGTCTTGATATTTTTAGTAAAAATTTAGTATTGACAAGAATGATACACTTCCCTTTAACTAGAAGCCACGCAAATAAGCTATATTAAATATTTTTGCAAGTGTTGAGTTAATATGAACTAGAAAATAATTATTTTTATATATACTATTTTAAAAGCACATCTTTTTTCCCTCTCATGTCTTCTAGGACCTTATTTTAACATATTTTTATTTGTGAAATCTAAAAAATCTTTGTGGAAAAGTACAAAAACTCTCACCTGTGATGTTTGAGGTCTCATTTGACTCAATGGCATGTTGGTCCCTCTATGTGACCACAGCAAATTCCAGGTGGGCCTTCTAATTTTCTTTTTGATTGAAGCATTCTTTGAGTTTCATGATAATCTGTTATGAGAGAAGTTACTCCATAAGTATCCTTTATTTTCATTTACTGATCTTCATTCCACTTATGAAAATGGAAGTTGTGTCTGTGCTGAGGCAGAAAGCTTCCAGCTAACTGCAAACAGAATCAACCACACCTTCTACACAAGTGAGTATCACCTAAGTAACTGAGGGAATTGCTAAATCATAGCCCTGCGGCTCTAAGAGATCTGCCCTAGAGCATTTCCTCTTAACATTTTCTCCCCTTTCATAAAAATAGTTTGGAAGTATATAATTTTCTACACAATTCCACTGTTTTCCTAAAGACACCGACCTAAATCCCCACCAAACAAGATTCTCGCATGGTCTGGATTTGATAAAGTGACAACTACTGTAAACTGCAGCAAACAACACATTGTGCTGGCCAAATGCAGTGTTCCGAGGAAACGTGACTGTGCTGGGCAACCATGTCAGAAAAATACTTCCATAAATTATAACCGTGCTTCTGTCCTAGCATTGTTATAGAATCATGGAGTGGTTTGGGTTGGAAGGGACCTTTGAAGGTCAGCTAGTCCAAGCCTCTGCAGTGAGCAGGAACACCTCCCACTCGGCCAGGTTGTCCAGACCCCCAAGTCCAATCCGACCTTGAATGTTTCCAGGGATGGGGCATCTCCCACCTCTCTGGCTAACCTGTTCCAGGCTTTTACCACCTTTAGTGTAAAAAACTTCTTCCTTTCATCTCCAATCAACCCTCTTTTAGTTTAAAACCATTCCCCCAGTCCTATTGCAACAGGCCCTGCTAAAAATCTTGTTTCTGTGTTTCTCTTTTTGTTAGGAGTTTCCTTGGTGTTCTCACTTCGAAGGCTCTTCCAGCCCCTCTGAGGTTACAAACCTCCTCTGGATTCTCAGCCCACTGAACTCCGTTGCTGTTCTCTCGCTCTCCTCAACAGGAGATCTCTCTGCTCCTCCTGCCTCTACCCCAGCTATGTCTAATTCACCTGTTCTTGAGCACGAGTGACCGGACCTTCCAAGTCTCACCCTGGCACTGTGGAATTAAGATTTCCCCACGTCAGTGGGAAGTACCTACGTAACAGGGCCTGTGTCTTTACCTGCAAGCTCCCACAAATGACCCGAGTGTGAGACCCCACCACTCCTCCGGCCATTCCCAGCCCCAGGCAGGCACAGCCGGTCACAGTGCGTCCCAGCCATTGCTCCTGCCTACACGGGAGATGCTGCACTTCGCAGTACCTGATGTCACCCCGTGCTCCAGGCTTCACCGCCCTTCCCGGGCACTTTCTGCAATGAACTAGGACTAGTACACTGATCCTCCAGCCTACAGTCAACACACAAACCGCTGGCAAGAACAAAGTTAGGAACTTCATTCATTGCATCTCAAAATAACCCCCAAACTTGAAACTCAGGATATCAGCACCAAGATTCGCCAGCTTGGAGCGAATGCAGCCTCCTCTTCCAGCCCACGTTACGGATGCCCGAGGGCGGGGGTTGTTCCTGCGCCCGCGGGCGCTGCCCCGTCCCGGGCACTCGGAGCGGCCCCGCCCGGCCCGGCCCGGCCCCGGCCGCGGGTGCGCAGGCGCGGCGCTCCGGGAGTTG
>VZTG01008007.1:27869-39908 GCA_013397845.1 Melanocharis versteri | reverse complement strand
CGCGCTGCCCGCTCGTGCCCTCGGAGCGAGCAGCGCCCTTCCGTCGGGCTCTGGGCAGCGGCGGCCCGAGCCGGGGCGCGCAGCGGGCTGGGCTGGCCCCAGCACGGCAAGATGGAGATGTCGCTGCCAGGCACACGGAGTGCATTGAACTTGGGCCGTGCCGGGGTGAGACCGCGCCTGGCACGGCAGAGAAACTCCGGGCAAACTGCAGATACGGAGTGTCACTGGAAGATGAAACTTTCTGAGACTTTGATCGTTCTATTTTTTGCGTTCAAAGTTACGGCAAAGAAAGGCAAGACAAAGAGTTTTTCACTGTTCAGGTTTTAGCAAGGTACAGCACGTCAAAAACCCCATATAAGGGCGCTCAGAACCCCATTATCTCATCATGAGGATGGCTCTCCAAGGGAGGCTGAAATGCCAGTTCAGTCGAGTAGAACATGTTAAATCATAGACAGTATTTTTGAATTGTTTATGCTAGAACAAGGATCTTAACATATTTTAAAAAGCCATCTCCAAGATGCTGCTCATGTGTCACCCTTCATACTTAGAAGTTTAACATGGAAATTAAAACATCCAAATCAGTTCTCATTCTTACATTGTTCAACTTCTTGTCTTTAAGAAACAAAAAAAACCTACAATGAAACAATTGCATAAAATCTACATAAGCTGTATTGCAGAATCATTTAGTAGTATTCTTTATACTTTTCAATGTAGTTACATCCTCGGTAAAGAGTGTTCACTGCATTCTAATGCCAGCTTTTATTATAACTAGGTTTCTCAAGCTGCGGCTGACTTGAAGCAATTCTGCCTGCAGAATGCGCAACATGATCCCCTACTGACGGGAGTATCATCAAGTACAAATCCATTCAGACCCCAGAAAGTTTGTTCATTTTTGTAATTATGTGAATTACTTCAGTATCTTTCAGTGGTAAGTTCTTGAATTACAATTCATAAACTCTTTTGTCATTTAAATGAGACAGGCTGTATGAAAGGCACTCAGAAACATCTGTCTTGTGCAGGTGTTGGTCTAGATCCTCATTTTTGGTCCCTTCTCCCCTTTTCTGGTCACAGCTCTATACTGGACACATGCTGGCCATAGGTATTATGAGTAGCACTTTGCTGTTGCAGAGATTCCACTAGTTTCTGCTGCTGTAGCAAAGTAGTGGGGCCAGCTACTACTGAGCTGCTATTTGGACTAACCAAGCTGTACAGTAATTCTGCTGTATCTTCCTCTCTGGAAGGGTATTATTTCCCTTTTCTCTCATAGAATTAATCACCTGACAGCGTATGTGGTGAATCCTGATTGTGGCAGATAAAACAGACTTAAGTTCTTAAATTTTTAAAGAACAGTTCCAAAAACAGATTAGTGGTGGTGGTCCCCAAGAAGAGCACTGACCACTGTGGGGGGGGAGATGCCCTCTATGCCAAAAGAAAAAAGTATATCCTTTTTAAAAAGTGTTTAGTTTTAAAAACCCATACTTCAGTCAAGTAAGCTACTACAGGGGTAGCAGTTTAAATAACTAGAAACAGTGGAATACTCATTTGGATTTTCATTCCAAAACTTTCATAGGTTCATTAGCACTACTGCTATCACCAGGAAGACTACTCACTCATCTGGCATTTTGGTGATTAGATTTTAGGCTAACCTCTTTAGAAAGGTGAGTTTTAGATCCACAATAGTTTCACCAAAACTCTGAGAGTCACGATAACTTGGTTATTTTGGCCACAGTAAATGCATGATAATTTTACCATGTTCCCTCTTCCTGTTGCCCCTTGACATGGATCTGTTGGAGATGGGAGCACAGACGTTATTTCAAAGCACCTGATACACAGTTAACTGTAGTTCACAACCCTTAGAAATCTCATAGCGAGTCTTAACCTTGAAAAATTCTGGTTGTGTAGCTGACTTACATCATCCAAAGAACTGTAGTTTGCTAGATTTATATTGTGCTGTTGAGCTTTATAGAAAGGTGACCACAGTCAGACTGCATTGTTAAAATTGTTCTCCCCTCAAGCAGACTGTGTAAAAGTTCCAGATGTGTGTACTAGCATGAATACCCAAGTTTAAAGACCAGAGTAGTAACAGTATAGAAGTTTATCCTTAACTATTTAACAAGCAAAACCACTTCCCACATTGTTCTGAGCAGTGAATTACAACAGTGTAACTGAAATGTGCTTTAGAGTTCTTGTAGCTTTTAAAGTTACTTCTGCTGTGAATTTTTGCCAACTACTGTTACTGAAAAAATACTCTTGGATGCTACACTAGTGTAGCTTCAGCTGTTAGCACTAATCCAAGGAAGAAATCAGATCATCTGTAAGCATTATAGACTGATAACTTATACCAAGCCAAATAAACTACTTAATCAGTACAATTCTCCTCACATACAATTCCCCACTGAGGTTTGCCAAGGTAAAGTAATTCCTGGATTCCAGGGTGTGGATGTAGGGAAACAATTTTTCCTCTGTCTCACACCACACCTACATGCACAGGGCATAAAAGGTTAAATATTTTCTGTCTCAGTTATAGCCTTTGGAATGGAACTCTTGTTTCTATTTTAGTTACACTACCTGTATGTGAAACTCCTTCACTTTGCATTATCTGTTGGAGGCTTTTCCTGAAAAGGGGTGATTCCTTGTGTTTTCTTGATGAGCCAATAGCGTTCATGTTTGAACAGTCAGCACCACCTCACTGAAGAGGAAGTGTAATTTGTTAGTTACACAACAAATTCCCTGCTTTTCAAAGGCAAAATAGAAACAGGGTGTTTTGGTGAGCACAAAGTGACTGGGAACAACTTTTTCTATCCTTCCACTTAGCAGTTTGGTTTCCAGGAGACACTAAGCTTCAATTCTTTTCTAAGAGCTTTGATTATCTTACTGTATCTTTGGGGATGGTTTCATTAAAAGTTTATTTTTTAAATGGTTTATAAAACAGCTGTGGAAAAAGAGCATATTTTTTCCTAAATAGTTGTCCATGGCATACTCTGAAACATATGTGTTCTTAGAGTTGCTTCATTTAGCAGTGATACCTTTCTAACTAGATTTTGGTTTTGTTTTTCAGATCTTTTAGCATCTTTTCCTACCTGCTGATGTGTGTATGGGCGGAGTGCCTCAAGGAGTGGCGTGGTTTGAAGTCTGTACAAAAGCTTAGCTTTAACGTGCCAAATCTAACTCTATAAGTGCTACTGTCATCAAACTTCTTACCATCTACCTCTCCGGATGAACTGTATGCTAGTTACGTATTTCTGTTTCATAAGGGAATCAGTTTTATATGCCAAGCAAAAAATAAAAGTGTCTTGACTTAGTCTGGTCTTGAAATTACTGTAAGAATTTGATTAACTTCTGGGTGTGGTGGCACCTCACAGTCAGTGCATCACTCTGTAGCAGCTGGAGAGCAGAGAGAGGAGTGTAAACATTCTGTGCTGCTGCAAGTCTGCCTGGGGTTAACAGTTCTACAGAACAATGAGGCTCCAGCAGTACCATACTTAGAAGCATAACAGAAATAGGACAGAAAAAAATTTTGGACTGTTTATAATGGAGCTATACAGCTGTGCCATATCATAGACATCACATTAAGACAGAGTAAATGATTCTTTATCTTAATGAGTAATTCTACCCTAGGAGATAACTTACTCCATGCAACTTCTTATTCATTAGGTAAATATAAAAAAGCATTTACAGCTGTATATGAAAAGGAAGTAGCTCAAAGAAAACTTGACCTTTTCGCTGCCACTGAATGTGCCGACTTAAGGCAGAACAGTAGCTTATATGCAGGTAATACCAACTTGAATGTTGCTGTGAGGCTGAAGAACCATTTTTAAAATTTTAATGGGGAAAAACCCTGCTCAGAGACCTCACATAGTCACTGAGCAGCATTTTTAGATGATAGCTTCATGTACTTCCTGAAAAAGGGTTTTATGAATTCTTTCCGATCTGTCTGTTTCCTTTCAACTGCTTTGGGTATATACGCCTCTTGTCAATGTGATATTTACAGAAAAGATACCTGTAGGAGTTAATGCATATTGTTTTTGTAACTTTAGCAACACACCTCTTTTATGCAAGATGCTAATGAAATAAAATACCATGGATTTCATGGATTGCATACTGCCTTCTCCATGTTCTCTGGATAGGAGAACCGTTTTGGAAAACTATCCCCATACTGTCAGGGAACAGCATACTGTAAGTTAGAAATAAGTTTAAAATATTTATCTCTTACCTGATTAACTGAAGATGTCTGGGTTAACAGAAAAAATAAAACAAAACTGTAAAACTAGAAATACTTTATTTTGAAAATTTCTTTAAACAATGTATTTGCTGTCTTCGATGTTGTGAAGCACAACCTGTTTCTACAGCACAGCAGCACTTCTGGCAAGTCCTTAGTGATAGTTAAATGACAGGTTGATCACACATGGCCATAGTTTTTCCTGCTAAACTGGAAAAAGTCACTGTTCTTGTCATGTTGGTGGAACAAAGGCACATCCTACTTGATCTGCTGCTGTAGAGTTCTAATGTTTGCTGTTTGTCTTTCTGCTGAAAGATACTGTTCAGTATCGTTAGCACTGGTTAGGAGTCCAAGATCATCCATAGTTCAAAGCAGCTGCTTTATTCCTGGTCACCAGCAATTGGCAGATTTCACTTATAAGTGGAATTTTCTTCTACTTGTGTCCATTTCTCGACGCTGAAATTTAAAAGAAAAGTTGTTTACCAGCAAGTTCATGCAACAGGATACAAACAAGGATGCCCACTCCTTTTTATAGCAGGGTGGACAGTGAAATGTAGTTATGGTACAGTAGAATTGCAAATAAGTAGTCATGGTATATTGACATTCATCATCCTTGCTATTTTTATTTTTTACTTGGAATACAGCAGAATGTTTCTGCTTTGCATATTCCTCAAAATATACCTCTAAATACTTCAGTTAAACACTTCTGCACTGAGAACTGCATTTATACTGCTTTTCTAGGATAAGATTTTTTTGTTACATTTCATGTCAGATTTAATCTCCCCAAGCACAACTATTATCTTTACTAAGACATACCTTATGAATCCACTCATATTCTCCAAATTTGGAATCAAAGGTTCCTTTTTGAAGTGACCTCAGCTTTAATGTAAAACGTGGCCCAAGTTCTTGAATTCCCACTCTCTTTTCACTCTTGAAGATATATCTTGGGAAAGAAAATAATTACAATTAGGAATTAAGTTACAAGAGTATTCTCTCTCACTTGTAATTGAGTTTTGTGGAAAGCATCACCTGTGGAATCTGAAAAAGATGTAGTCTCTCTGGTTGTGAAATGTAGCTACTTGTCTTCCAATGAACTGGGGATCGTGTGGGAAGAGAGCAGCAAACATGCGGCCGATGGAATGGCCGAGCCGCGTTGTGAAATTGTTCAGGATCACTTCAGGGACGTGTTCTGTGGGCTCCTTCCCTTTCCGCTGAAATGAAAGTAACAAGAATGCAAAGAACAGATTGCATGCAAAAGGATTTCAGTGTATTATCAAAGAAGTGTTTGAAACAGGAAGACAGGGCCAACAACATGCCCTGATCATTTTTTCAGACACAACCTAAGTTCACAAACAAGGAGCAGCTGTTAACATAAGGATCTTTGGTTCAACAATATAAATAAAATGAAAAAGCACAAACAATTTTACGTTTTCTCCAGCACCATTTAGTACTCTTGGCAGAACGTGTTCTAGCACATAATGCACTCTACCTATCATAGGAGTATTCCCTGTGTACTCATACCAACTAAGGATATTTGGGACTGAGAGTATAAGGGCTTCTTCTTTAATAAAAACTGATTAGAGATTACTTATTTTAAAGAAGAAAATCCATTTTACTGCTAATTACTTGGGGCTAAGCAAGCAATACTGCAGAAGAGGTGACAGGGCTATAGGAGTAAGAAGAACTAGGTTTTATTCAAGACTAACTATATCTGTTGAAACCTTTTATACTGCTGATAGTATATACCCTATTGTGTGTATGCTAGACATGGGGTATTTCCTATTGATGTAGGTTATCTGCTATTTAATGACATGATTTTAAAAATACTTGGCAGACTTAGATTATAAAATACTTGGCAGTTAAAGAAATTCAGCTAATAAGCTTGAAAATAGAAATATGCTGCTCATGAAGTAGACTACACTAGTCCTTAGCCTCCTGTTAGCTTACCAAGAAAACACCTTTACAAGATCAGCTGAATCATATCAAAATGCAGTTTTGACAGTTGAAGTAGACTGGATGTATTTATCATTAACCAAGAGATAACCCATTTTTCAAATTTTTTTTGAGTCTCACCTTTATTTCTTTACGCAAACGCACACTGCTCATTCTAAAATGAGCAGTTGGACCATCAGGCAGATGACTTAAAACAAGACCATCTGTGCACCAAGTTAAAAAAAAAAGGTTGGTAAAATCAAACAGAGGAACATTCTATGCAAAATGCAGTATTACTTTAGAAGTTTGGATCCATAATCTATGCCCAGGGTTTTGCTGTATGTTCAAACATACATTCCTAAACTAGTAAACCGGCTTTCTGAAGGATGTCCATTACATTTTGTTTCAATTGCTAAGAGTTATCCTCTACTGGTTTCTCACTTAACAAATTCGTAATGTTTTATCCAGTCAGAAAAATAAAATGGATCTTCCTGATCAGAAAATCTTGTTAATTAATCAAACTGTTAAATTTACTGAAATAATAACGGTGCTTATCCATGCATTACAAACAAAAACGTGCCAACATATCTATCTGCACACTTTCTTTAGTAACTCCAAGTTGCTTTAGCCATCAGACACTCAAGTTGGCACAGTGATTTTGAGCTCTGTAATTTGCACTGTGAAGAGAAAGAAAACAGAATAAAGTAGATCTCTGATGCACACAACAGAATTGTTTTCTTTCCCTGACAAATACACAAAAGGATACTTGGTATTTTGCGATCTTCATTAATGACAATTAAATCCGTGAAGTCCCTCGCAATACACTGTGGAATGATTCTTTTCAAAGCCAGTCCTCTTCGATAGTAGACATGTGAGTTGGGTATAACAGTAGCCAGCTGCTCGCAGAATCTCACTGTTCTCTGCAAAACAGGGGAGTTAAATTGCAACGTGGGCAATTCAGCGCTGAATTCAGTTGTTAGGAGAACAGAGGGTTGGTCGTTCCAACTACACTCCCTGAGCATATATTACTTCCAGTATCTCTACAAAGATTTGAAGATAAGCTATTAAATTACTTTATTAAATAACTTCATTCAGTTGGTGCAAATACATTTATTTGCAGTAAAGACTGCAGCACACCAGAGATTTTTTTTTCTTAAAGACTTTTTTTCTCCCTCCACCATAGAAATGCAGGAAAATGCAAAAAGCCTTATCTCCACACTCATTATTTATTAAGGACACTGGTTTACAAAAAGTTTGCAGCATTTTAAAATACAATATAACTATTTCTTCAGGAACTCATGTCTGAGTTTTCAGATAAACGGAGGTGTATTTTTTCTTATTTTTAAAGCAATTTCTTTTATGGTTTTCACAAATGTCAGTAATTTCTCCAATCAAGCAATGCTGATCATTTCAATACAAGAACACATGCATGAGGTTGTTTTTTGTTATGGAGGAAACAAACAGTGCTAGAGAAACCAACAGATTACATACACATACACATACAAGGTTATTGTTGGGCACTAAATAAAATTACAGAAAAAATCCATGTGAATGCTACTATTTTCAGTTTTAATGTAACAATCATAGTATGAAAACCCTGGTATCTTCTAACCAGTTGGTTGCTCAGAACTTTCCAAGTAAAACATACATACGTACCCCACGAGGTCGGTCTGATGTCGTAATAAGAATTTTGGGAACTGTCTGTCTATTGAAGTATGGTGCAAATTCATCAGTTGCTTCATCAAAAGCAACCTGGAAGAAAAGAAGTTTTGTTAAATCCACCATGTACAAAATAACTGAAGAACAACTGTTCAATCTGATCTAAATTTCAATTCACAAGATCTATTCTGTAATTTATCATCCGAAGGCGTGTGGTTTTCACATTTTTAAGAATCTAGTGTAATGAACATGGCAGCTTTTACTACCAATATCGGTAATGCAAAAGGCAGTTATTTAATACAGATAATGAAAGAATGACATCACCTCTTAGTAAACCCATCATGTGTAAAGAGTAATTCATCAACAGATTAACGGGAAAGGGGTGAATGTTCAGTTTCGTCAATCAGTTTATGTCCCTTCTTAGAAAACAAATAGTTAACTTAATAGCACATGCAGAAATTAAAGCAGTTACCTCTTCATCATTGGGATCTACAGTGGTTTCATCATACACTCGCTGATTTTCAATAGTCTTTGGTATGGCTTTTGGAGGTGCCTAAAATACATAAAGCTTATTAACATAACACATTCGTGTAATTACTAAATGCATTGCAAATACCACATTCATACTACCACAATATTGTGTCTATTCCTACACAGAATTGGAAGTACTATTTATTTGATGCCACTTCTAAAAAAGATGTTACATAACCTTGATTAAAAATATGCACAGGTATTGGGACACCAGAGAGCATCAGATGGAGAGAAGCACCACTAAAACAGTGTCACTTTTCAAAACAAAGCAAAAATAGAGGGGAACTTTCTTTCCACTTCTATTTCTTCTGCAGAAGAAAAGGATTCTGCTTTCAACAGCAACACTTTTTAACCTTGATATCTACAATTTAATGACTAATAGCCTTTAATGTTTACCCTGTTAACTTACACTACTCTTGTGAGACTATTGGAGTACAGGAACTCACACCTGACTATCTCCAATCAGTTCAGGAAAGAAAGCAAAACCTTTGTTCACAGCTAGGCTTGGAATCCAGCAGATAACTAGTCTGGGCATGGTTTGGTCAGATCAGATTGTTTAAATTTATACAAAAATTACTGTTAGAGTATAATTCCTAATAAGATCAACACAAATGCCATAGCAATCACATCTGAGACAACTTTTCAGGAGTGGCGTGCTTTTATGTCATTAGTTTAAAACTCACCCTGCCTGTTTACAGCATCATTTAACACAGGAGCAACAACGTTTCTCAAGTCCGCTGTGTGATACCTCTGCTAGACAAGTGTCTCTGAAGGCTACCACAGCCAGCGAGCACAGAGAGCATGCAATCATAGAATGGTTTGGCTGGAAAGGGCCTTTAGAGGCCATCTACTCCAACTCCTGTGCAGTGAGCAGGGACATCTGCGACCAGATCAGGTTGCTCTGAGCCCTTCCAACCTGGCCTTGAACGTTACCAGGGATGGAGCATCCACCACCTCTCTGGCAAGTGTGCTGTAGTGTTTTATCACCCTCACTGTATTCACTGCTCCGCTTCTCTGAAGCCTGTGGAGAAACCCTTTCGCTCACGAAGCGGAGGGGCCCCAGCTCCGGGCAGAGCTGCAGGACGCTCGCCCTGGCGAGCCGTGCCCCGCTCGCGGCGCGGCAGGAGCGGCCTCGCCGCCGCACCGGCTCCTGCGGCCGGAGCCCTTACTTTGTCTCCGAGGGCCTCTCGCTCCTTCCTCCGCTTCTTCTTGAGGGCCAACTTCTCCTGCGGGCAGAGGGACAGCGTTCCGTTAGCCAGACCCGCCAGACCCGGGCCTCCCCCGCCTCCCCGGCAACAGCCCGCCCCACCTTCCTCTGCTGCTGCTTCCAGCGAAGGAACATAAAGTGTCGCCGCTGCTTGTTCTTGATCTCGGACACGCTGAAGGTGGGCGGGAAGAGCACCCGTTCCGGGGCGGGCGNCTGTCACCACAGAGCACAGATCAGTGCCTGCCCCTCCTCTTCCCCTCACAGGAAGCTGTAACTGCAGTGAGGTTTCCCCTCCGTCTCCTCCAGGCTGCACAGACCCAGTGCCCTCAGCTGCTCCTCACACGGCTTCCCCTCAAGGTCCTTCACCGCCTTTGTTGTCCTCCTTTGGACACTCTAACAGTGTAATGTCTTTCTTACACTGTGGTGCCCCACACCGTACACAATACTCAAGGTGAGCCCGCTGCAGCGCACAGCACAGTCACCTCTCTTGACCCACGATAGGTCCGGGCTCATTGCTCAGCAGATAGCGAACCTGGAGATAAGATCTGCTATTTCATAGGGATTATTGCTGCAGTGTAGTTTATAAACCGGGTTAGCAAAGTGGGAAAGCTTTGAGCAAACATGAGACGTTGACGGGTTTACATTAATGCAGGTGACATCATGGCCCAGCAGTGCCTGCCCATGTGCACACTTTCACATTCAGACTTTTGCTCACAGTGACTTAAGTTGTGGGGAGCATCTGCTTATTAGGAACCATAGGGATTTTGATGGTAATGTTCCCAAAAGTTATTTTTATTCCATTAAAGTCTGTTAAAACTTGATGTTAAAATGAAACAAGAACTCCTACAGCAAATTAGAGATTCAATTTACATAAAGCCAGAAATGAGGTTTTCTATTCCTGAGCTGATTTTCATGCATAGAGGTGTGCAAATGTTTCTGCACTGTGAAGACTACACACTGTGTTATAGAAATTAAATACTCAGGGATTTGCAGGGACCTTGTCTAAATTGAAGGCATTTTTAATCTCAGACTGCAACATTCTGAGCCTCAATAGGCCTGATTAGTTCCATTTGTCCCAAGCATTTTTTCAAAGCTTGATATCTACTGATTTTATATACAAATACTATTTGTTCTTACTATGTTTCTCTCACTAGAAAAGGGAAAAAAAATCGGTTAACATAAACATAGGAAGATAATGGAAAAATACCTAGAAATAACCAGAAGTGGACAATGTCTTAAACCTTGTTCTGTCCTATAAACAGATTTTGTTCTGCCACTCAACTTGCTTCACTGAGATTATTTCTGCTTAACACTGATGTAAATGAAAGATCAAAGGCCTCATTATGCACAGTCCCATATATTTCTGGCCTCACTCCCATTTTTGTCAAGAAAAAATATTTCAGCTAGCCGTACTGCCTTAAGGATAAGTAGTTTCCATGGTAATTGGGGTTTGGAGGATTTTGTTGAGAATATGTTAACCAAGGACTTGCTGTAACTTTATCTCTCTAGCTGATGCAGATGTCAGAGATTGCAAGGTTATTTCTCAAAGTTATTAGCAGAGATTTTCATCACTGCTATTAGCAGAGCATACAGGGAATTCTGGGTTGTTTGTAGTTCCAGTTTGCAATGCTGTTTTTGTTGGGATCACTGAGTGCTTACATGTGGAAAAAACACATTATCTTTCTCCCTCCAAGCAAGAGAGATGACAACCTCCTAGAATTATTCAAATACCTTTCTTCCAAGGACTCACAGGAACAAAATAATGATACACAATAATACCAGAACTTCCTAGGGCAGGGGAGGGACAGGAAAAAGACACTAGAAACACATTGAGGATTTGGTAGAGATCACTGACAAGGTACAATTATAACTTCAATAGAAGGCCCAACTAATAAATGCATGCAGAGTATTACTTTAGTTTTTTCATAGAAATTCCAAGGTCTTTTTCTTGTTTTAACTATGAACTCTGTTCTATGCAAATAACATTTTAACCAGGATACTCTTACTTTACAACTTAAATAGCATTGTCAAGAAACCATCTTTTGGAAGAAGCTGCTTGGTTAAAGCAGCTGAAAAAAACCCAAAAAACAAAACCTGAACACATACACATGCACGCACACCCCAGAAAACCCCTCAGCCAGCAAGTTCTGTAGTGAATAGTGATGAATGAGACATTTATTCCATGTCAGCACTTAGAAATTTTAGAGAAAAACTTTTTGTAAATTACCATTGACCCAGCTCAGTAGTGAAGCATCATTTTGAGTTGTATCAATTGAGCACTGTTTTGGTTTTACCGTTCCGTCATTTCAAACAATTGAAAAAATATTTTGTGATTAAGTTGAAAGGACAGAAATTCATCTGGGGAATGGAAAATAAGTAAGAAAATATAGAAAGAGGTGAGAAAATATGGTAAGGTACCTCTGGATTCAATAATTTATCAGAGAACTGTTTTGGGGGTGTGGGGTTTTCTTGTTTTTCTTTTTGTTGTTTT
>VZTG01008007.1:96-27832 GCA_013397845.1 Melanocharis versteri | reverse complement strand
TTTTTTTTTTTTTTTTTTTTTTTTTTTTTTTTTTTTTTTTGGTTGGTCGGTTGGTTGGTTGGGTTGGGTTTTGTTTGTTTGTTTTTATGTAATAACCAGCATTTTGCTATTTTCCTTTTCTGTTTTTTTAAATTTCATTACCTGGAGGTCGAGAGGACATACTGCTTGTCTTCAACATTCCTTGTACTGGACAAAGTACCCCAGAAAATGCAGTGCTCCAAGCCAAACAAACCATTGTCTATGTCAGAAGAGAACTATGCCCTACAAACTTTTCTTTCTTTCTTTCTTTCTTTTTCTTTCTTTCTTTCTTTTTCTTTCTTTTTTCCTTCCTTCCTTCCTTCCTTCCTTCCTTCCTTCCTTCCTTCCTTCCTTCCTTCCTTCCTTCCACCGTTTTCCCCTTGAAAAATAAAACAAAAAGCTGGTTTCTATGTTTTTAATGGATTCATTTTGACTGTAGTTACATTGCTTTGTTAACATGGCAAAGCGATTCCCCTCTGAATCAGTGGGCCAGAATTCCTTGTGGTTGTTAAAACAGATAACCACCAATTCGTAATTGTAATTTGAAGATCACAAGATTCAGAGCACAGTTTGCAGTGTCTCTGGTCTGAGGATTCCTGGTGTGTTAGCAGAGTAGAGCGCAAGGGAGGGGTGACTGATTTTTCTCTAGGACAAAATTCCCCATATTACACAGCTAGAATCAGAACTGTCATGGATCTAAAACTGGTGAGGAGAGGGGAAATACAAGGGACACGAGATCACAACAAAACAATAAGTAGGGGGTCTCAAGGTTCCCTCAAGGGTTAGGTTTGTTGAGGTCCACATTTCTGTCCCTCAAAACCTTCAGCAGGATCCTTAGCCCCTCTGAACGCTCTGGTGGTGGTGAAGAGGGGAGCAGGAGCTGGAGCAGGAGCAGGAGCTGGGGCCTGGCTGCTGCAGCAGGAGCACTTGTGCAGCTGCCCGGGGGCCGACTGGCAGCTGCTGAGTCCTGAGCTAAGGTGAGCACACTCTTCTTATTCTTGCATTCAGAGCTGGTTCTCCTTCCCTTCACGGTGCCGTGTAGATAGTGAAGTGGTACCCCAAAGGTCTGGTTCTGTTATGCCTGTGAGCACCTCAGCCTCGAGCCTGCAGAGCAGTCATACAGCTTTGATCACGTCTGAACCCTTAGCAGGCCCCTCGTGCTCCTGCTCACATCTTCTCTCTGGTAGGTGTTCCCAGGGGCTGCCTAACACCATGGACTGTGCAGCAAAATTAGTGATAGTGGCTTTGCTTAACTGGTAGTTGAAAAATTAAAGAAGGATACAGAAGACAGGACTTTCCAGCCTCTGGAGATTATCATCTTACCTGTCAATGGAACAGTGAAACCATAAGCCTGCAGGTTTTTCTGAGGTGAGAACTGTCTTCATTCTTCCAGCTGAAGCTATTGCCGTGTGTCAAATGAGATCCAGAAAATGCTGACTCAAATAGCTAGGCTGGGGCACTCTGCTCCTGAAAGGAAGCAAGATTCGACCCCTGGCCAGGTCTCAGTATTCTCCCTGTAGTTTACTTTAAAAGTTACACAGCAAAAAACAGGTTATAGAGAATGGATTGTATCCAGCTTCAGTTTCTCTGTGTGTGCTCTCATCTCTGGGCTGAAGAGTCTGGTTCCTTCTACACTCCTGGCCTGATGCCCTGTTGGGCTTTTTGCACAGTGGAGAATGGACAACGTGGCCTCACCAGAGTGGAATAGTCAGAGTGGCAGGAGATGCTCGGTGTGGCAGGGGAATCTGTCTTTGAGCTCACCTTTCTTCAGCTGAGGAAAGAGTTGGGCATGGGCCCACCACAATATGCTGTCCTATGAAAGATGGACATCCATACCATCATTTTCTGAAAGCCTGCAGCTGTGTTTTGTAGAGAGCCTAAGCCCTTGCTGCTTGGTATGTATTACTGTACCAGGCCATGTGGGGCCTCCACTGTAGAATAGTCTCTTGTTTACCCAGCTAAGCACAGAATAAATGCTAAACTGCTTATCTCTTTCCACACTATTCCCAGACTCAGGCATACCCAGAGCTGTTTCTCCAGGGGTGCATTACATAGGGGAGCAACATTAAATTACCAGGTGCCTATGCAGGAACTGCGTGGGTAGTTTTTCAGGATCATCTGTTTGAGACTTACAGGCTTGCATTCCTTAGTGGATCTTGTTCACAGTCTTTTAATTTCAGTGTTTTCAGTCACCCAGGGCAATCTCTCTAATGGATAAAATGGGTAGCATGCACAATGAAGTTGGGTATTATTTAATATTTCAGGATGAACACTAGGTCTTACTATGCACTCTCAATGCCTTATCCTCATCCCATAACACAACACAAAAAAAAAAAAAAACAACAACAAACTCATAGGCTTTTTCTGGGTTGCTTTTCTTTGCAGTACCTGAGCTGTGTAAAACCATTAAGGTGCTTGTTGGAAAGAAGGCATGATGTCCATTATACAAATGTGAAAATGAAACTAGTTTGTCAAAACAAAATTTATCAAATACATTAAGAATGCCCAGTGTAAGACACCCAAGGGTAATTTTACAAATATTTAGCACCATGCATTCAAACCACAACTATATTCATTTTAATGTCTGCATGCTCAGGATCATTCTAGATACCAGATTCCAGGTATGTCACCCAGCAAATGAGGAATGCAGATTGAGTGTTTAAAAAAGTTTGGTGTGCTATGGGTAAATAAGGAGACCAAATAATTTTTTTCAGTTTTCATTCTGTAGTGCTCTTGCTTTTTAAAGTTTTTTTACAATCTTCATGCTTTTGTGTAAAAAGTCCTATGTTTAAGAAAGCAAATAATGGTAAAAAAGAACACAGACCCCTCTGAATAGGAGCTTTATCTTTCCAAGTATTGACACCCCTGCCCACAAAAGGTATCACATGTGAGCATGCCAAGAATACCATTAAAAAGGACATTAAGAGTCTTGGCCTCTGTATGGGTCCCTGAGGAACACCATTAGTAACCAGCCTCCTTTTATGTGGACTTAGCACTGCTGATCAACGCCCGTCAATTGCACAGCCCAGCTGATCATCCATCCACCTTGTACATTTCTCCACTCCATATGTCACCCATGTGACTGTAAGGACACTGTGGGAGTCCATGTGGAAGGCCTCCCTAAAGTCCAGGTAAATAGCAAGCACTGCTCTTCCTCCTCTGTTGAGCCAGTCTGCCCGTCAAAGGTTTGCCCTTGGTAAAGCCACATCGCACCATCTGTTCACCTTTGTGTCCCTCAAGTGCTAGGAAATGTGTTCCAGCAGTATTTGCTCCAGACTCATCCTGGGACTGGAGGTGAGGCTGACAGACCTGTAGCTCCCTGGCTCTCCCCTCCTGCTCTTCCTGAAGCTGCAGCAGCTCATGGTGCAACCCTCTTGCTGAAACACTGTGCAAAGGGGATGTGTTTGAATGGTCTGTGTCAAATGTCTCAGAACGTGTGTGTGTATGTGAGAAGGAAAAAGAAGCAAAGCTTTTGGAAGCCTGACTGAGCGAGATTTAAATGATCTAAGGAAGAATTAAGCAAAGGAGAAGATATTAAAAAGAAGGCATTTTATATGGTATTCTTGCAAAAAACCTTGCAAATGTATTACTTAAAAATTATGGAAATTCCATCGTCTGCTGCATATGACTGTCCAGTTTTCAACTCATTAGAGTTTAAAAAAATGACTTTATGTATGGATGCCAAGACAGTAGTAAACATGTGGTTATAACCAACATTATAATAATTTCTTCCCACAGGACTTATCAAGATGGCATAGCTGGCCATTATCTTAATCTGGACAGATATGCCTGGCTAGTACTGGGTATTTGATTTACTACAAGTGTGTCAGCACTTCTGGTTAGTTAGTAGATTATAACTACCAGATAATGCATTAATTGTACATTAGCTGGAAAAAAAAAAAAAAAAAGATAATGGAGGTTGCTAGAGTTTCAAGTGTCTAGTGTAGAAAACTGGAATACCTCCCCAAATAGAAATTCTATGGACAATAAAGTTGTATTTTGACACATTTAGACTTTTTGAGAAGTTTATCCAATTGTTACCCATGGCAAAGTACTGAAGAAGCATCTACTGTTTCCAGCCTGGTATTTTGTTAAATTCGTTGGGCTGCTTCTGGAGATCCCTACCCTTTTCTAAAGAATTATCCTGTAAAAGGGAAGATAGTTGATGGCAACATTTCATCAACCTTGTGGGTATGTAGAAAAACTTGTGTTTCTTGGGAGGTGTGGTTCTCTTTGTAGGAAGTGATGCTTGTATCTTTCTGCTGGTGCAATTACACATAGCTTGGGCTGCCTTAATAAAACACTCCTTCATGTATGGAAAAAGAAGGAGTTTATCCAAGATTAGAGTATGACTCATTTCTAGGCAGATATTTTTCAGAATGTGTTACCTTGTGTGTTCATTTTATTTATTAAATTCCTGTTATTTTATATTAAGGCATATTTGTGCAGTAGTGGACTCATTTTGCTGAAATAAATAGAACTTGGTATAGACAATAATTTTACTTATTTTTCCACATGCAAGTTGCCCACAGATAGAGAAGGATTTTCTCCTTGTTCAAAATTATTGCAACATAATTTGTAGGTGCTACTACAGAAATAAGGTAATTATTTTGTTACAATGTAAAAGGTGTCAAGTGAAACTTGTTCTCTTCCTCTTGAAGATTGCTCTTAACTTCAACACATATTTTATTGAGAATAAGCAAAATATATTGCTTAAATTTTCCTCTATTTTAATACATTTCAGTGTCTGGCTATATTACACTTGGCTCCTAATATATACTTTACATTTTAAATTGAGAAAAATAGGATCATTTTTTACTTGGCTTTATTAATAAGTGAAAGTATTTATAAATAGCTAGTGACAGATACTAGTTATTTTACAAATTTCTTGTAGGAAATTTCTTGCGTAGGAAACAGAAGTTGTAAAGTGATACATGATAAGGAATTAGTCCATAATGCTCCCAGAATCTTTAGTAAGGTGAGCTAACTTGAACAATGTGCATTTTAGTATAGTTAAGTGCAGGCTAATATTACTAGGAAAGAAAAATGTAATTTAGTTATCTGAGAGAGGGCTGCATCATGAAAAAGAGCGATACAGAAATGCAGTGAGGAGCACACAGAAATGCCATCCTTGTGAATAAATGTGGGGAGCACTGTAGCAATAGAGATTTTGTTGGTGGAACAGTAGGTCTTGCCCTGATACCAAGACAAAAACTGAGAAAATGATCAAGCAGAACTATGTGGTTGCTTTGGGATCTAGAAACCCTTTTTACAGAAGAGACTTAAAAAGCTTCATCTCTTCAGCCCATCAATGAATCAGGGAAACACTAACTCACCTGGAATTACATAAATAAAGAGAATAATCTTAGAATTCTTCAGTTTAGCAGAAAAATCTTTTAAAATATATAATGTTTGAAAACTGAGTCAAGAGATGTTTTTGATTAAAAGAACAAAATCAAAACAACCAGAAAACCCCTTGGATTAACTAAGCCCTGGGGAAAGAATTGATAGATAGGCCTGTGAAGTATTCTTTTTCACATGAAATCTGTAAACCAAGGTGGTGGATTTTTTTCCAAAGGACACATCCCTTAATCTAATTATCACCTGTACCATGCAAAAGGACAGGCTGGAGACTTGTGGTGCTTTCTTCTGGCCTGAAAACCTATGATGCTATGAAACTTCAAAATTAAGTTAAAAAAGCCCTTTCAAACATTTTATAAGAATTTTATAATATTCATTGGGTATGGGGTTAGACACTGCAGTGAATGGACTTTTAAAATAATTTAACAGACATTTCAGCTACATTACAGTTGGGGTTTTTTTCCTGTTTGTATTGCTATATTTTGATGAATAGTCATTAGAATTGCAGTATCTCTCTTATTTAGGCTACCAAACCCCTTTCCACTGATAAGATTTTCTTTATTGGTTTATCAGATCTTTTAAGATTGATATTTCAATGCTGGGTGTTCACCTCAGGATAACTTTCTGGAAAGCATATTCTGTATTTGGCAGTGATCATAAACAATATCAAAAGCAAAATTACTAAAGCTAATAAAAACAAATGCTAGTGCAAGAAGCAGTTCCAAAATGTTAGACAGACTGGTGGGCTAATATGAAGAGTTACAAGATGTCTTTCTCTTTTATGTTACAACTCTCAGTAACTATTTTTTTCTTATGTGTTGATAAAGTATGAGCATGCTTTTGGACATTTAAAAGTGCTAATCACAAAATAACAAAGATAATAAGCATTGTAAGACATTTATCTTGTAACGTATAATCCCAGTGTCAGATAAACTCTTTTTTTCCAGCATGCATATGTAGCTCTTATTACTGAAACTCAAGCTGCACCTAATTACTGGTAACAGAAAAACACTGGCGTTTACCTCCCACACACAAAGCCACACCTTGCCCTCCAGGAAATCCAGAGAGCTTCCTAAGAATTATTTCTAGCTGTGGCCTAGATTTCAGCCTCTTTTGTATCATTTTACAGTGGAAGCTTGTCAGAGCCAATCCTGTCTGGTGCGCAGGGTTTGACTGAACAAAGAAATAAAACTCATCATGAAATCTGGTCTTACATTGGACCTTTGCTCACAGGATCTCTTCTGCTTGGTCTGCATGGTTCAACAAGTTTGATGCTTTACCCAACACAGATTGGTGCTGGAGACAATCTCTGTTTTCTGCAGTAGGAGACAGAGGACAGAATCAAAAACACATTTCAGTAAAAGTTACTGTACAAATTGACAAGGAAGAATTAGCTAAAATAAAATTTCCTTTGTCTATATTTCCAAATTGATCATGTTTTCCTCCCGTTTGGGAAAATACTTTATTTCCTAGGTTTGCATGGAATTGTTTATGAAAGAGAAGGCATGGAATGGTTACCTTTGGCAGGAGAGAGTTAGGCTCAGTGGTTCAAGTCCTGTTTTTTTATTTCACCAGGAGACTTTTAGATATATCTGGAAAGAAATGACAGCATTCAGTCTGATCCCAGGATTGTATCCACCAGCTGACAATGCATCTGGCCATGGCCTCTGTCATTCAGCCTCACATGGAAATGTGCAGTACTGTAGTGCCAGTATGGGATCCAGGAGATCTGTCCTGTCCTCAGTCTCCTTCTTCACAAATACTTTGTAGTAACCTCTGATACATCCCTTTATACCTTATTCTTCTACAAAATCACTGTGAAAGCATTTTTGCCTAATGTGAATAAAGAAGTAGAATATATATTCCAGAATGAACAAGGGCCCAGCAAATCTCATAGGAAGTCTTCTGCTGGGAAGCAAAGTCACTGAAAAGGAACTGGAGACTATCAGATCACAATTGCTACTTCTCTGACATGGTGACCAGAATATGGAAAGTAACTCTTGATTGCCCAAGCAAGCAAATATTGAGAAAGGAAAAAGAGGTTTGTATTTAATCTGTATCTGGCACCGATGCAAGGAAAGGTGGAATGTTGTTTGGGATTTGGATCCTAAATTCAAGAGTGGTGAAAATTTAGAAGGATTTCATAGAATAGAGATGAGACATGATTAAAGGATACTCTCCTTCTAATGTGGGGCTCAAGGAGTTCCACCTATTTAGCTTATCAAAGAGAAAGTTAATGGGGGCCCTTTATGTACCATTCCATGGCGTAAATATCCATTTAAAAATCCATGCCTTAGCTCTGGCAGACAAAGATCCAAGACCTGCAATCTTAATTTATAGTTACCCGTAATTAACCATTGAGAGGGTTACCAAGAATTATGGTAAATTTTCTCTCGATATTTATATGAAGATATATGTGTCCCCCTTAAAATGATACAATCTAGTTCAAACAGGGATGAGTTCAGGAAAATCTGCTCTCCATTATGCCAGAAGTCAGACTAGAAGATCACACAGGTTATATCAGGCTTTCTAATCTGTTAATTAGATAGTTTATATTAATTCAGTTTAGTTGGGTCTGTGTTTTTTAATAAACAATATTTTAAATGTTTTGTGTTTGACTGCAGCCTCACATAATCTCAGTTGGTTCTTACTGTACATGTGTGGTGGGACTTTGTCATCCTATC
Source organism: Melanocharis versteri (assembly GCA_013397845.1). Classification (NCBI taxonomy): domain Eukaryota; kingdom Metazoa; phylum Chordata; class Aves; order Passeriformes; family Melanocharitidae; genus Melanocharis; species Melanocharis versteri. The sequence continues at coordinate 19,769 of VZTG01008007.1, read as the reverse complement.
AGCACCTCCACCTTCATCCTTAGGTGTTGCACCATTAGCTTGTTACACAACCTGCAGGGTTGATATTTTTGATATGATGCCAACCACAAAACCATTGAGAGATGGAGTGATGGCATTTCTGGAGATCCCAACAAAACTGCTCTAGATCCTGCACACAAGTTATTTATCAAGACCAAATTCTGTACCTTTTTTAAAGCTTAAGTAGAATATACTGCTCGGATGATTGTAGTCTCTTTACAGGTCTTTGTTGAGGATTTTTAGCATGCCATTCCAGATTTATTTTTTTTACAACTAAATGTATAATTTTCCAAGTTTTTATCCAGGCTGAGGCTGATATTTTTAAAAAGTTTTGTTCTCACTTGTTCTTTCAGCTGTATTTTGCTCGGTAGTCCTGGGAGCAGCCTGCCGCCCTGACAAGGATTAACCACATCCATTGGATATGCTGTTGTTTCTCTGGGCACCCCTCCAGCTTTGCATGGAGAGCAGCCTGTCTTTAGCACCTTCTCATCAGGAAGCCGTCCATCCTTTGAGGGACACTATGATTTCCTTTCCTTTGGGATCAAGATTTTTCATTCCTTCAAGCCTGTTGGCAGAAATTAAAAGGGGTACCTCTGCTGTTTCAGGCGAGATGTCAGTGCCGTGCTCTCACCTACTGGCTGAGTTTCTCGATATTATTCTGCCTTAGGAAGAGGCACTCCACAACTCTGCAGTTCAAAACTCTTTGAAAAGTGCTGTCTCCTTCCTGTTTGCATTCATAAATTGTTTCCATTTTCCCCATTTCAAAAAGCAAGCTGCAGCAGATAACCCTCCTCAGTCCTTTTGCTGTGCCACATTTTGGTGCCAGTTAAGCTCCTGCTAGCTTCCTGAACCCTCTGGCCTTTAAATACTTCTTGCTTTCCCAAGAATTTTTAACAGCAACTACCTAGAACGTCAATGCTACTGGATGTTCCAGTGCAGTCTCAAACCAAGCTTCCACCTACCGTGATTTGGAAAAGACATTGCCTATGTCCATTACATATCCTCCGCTAGCAGAGGACTGTGTGCAGAAACCAAGCTATGTACTGAGGGTGAAAAACATTTCACCAGATTTTGAGAAAACCGTTGTAACTAAGCCTAGGTAAAGGCCTAGCATGAAGCCAGGATAATCTTGTGACTAATAATAGATCAAACTCAGAAAAATTGTTCAGCAGCAGAACTGCTGTAGTGTACTGGAAGGGCACCCACAGAAGGAAGGGAATGAATGGTTTGAGTCTGTTAATTTTAAACACTCTTTATCCCTCCACCCATAGGCATACATCTTATCTGTACCTCTCCTACATATCCTAGATCAAATGTGAGAGCCATCATACTTCAGGGACCTAAACACTTTTGAATGCCTTATTTCACAGTACCAGAGCTCTGCAGGTGTAAGTTTCTCTTTATATATAGCGTGTTGATATATCCATGTACAAGACTTACTGGAGCCCTTTTCAGTATCAAGCTGTCTGGGACAGGGTGCTATAGGAATCTGAGGTACTCCATTTGGGAGTATCCAAATAAGGAAATTCAAAGCACTAACAGATACAAGCCTGTATCAGCAGTGAAAGAAATAGTATGGGTGGTTTTCTTTAGGAACAAGAGCATGTATTCTAATTGAGAATATTGGCTAACTGTCTACGTGTGAAATACTTTAAAGGCTTGTGCCTTTGAATTTATTAGGTCCAATTTCCAAGGCTGTAGAGAATTTGCCAACTGCATAATTTTCAGCTGTAATTATGAAAGATTACTGTCAGAAAGGCTGACTTATATTTTTGAAGGCAAATCCTGAGAAGATACTGGAAAACCTAGACTCATCCTCAGTGTTTCTGATGAACCTTTTACAGTTTCTTCTGGCGAAGTAATGCTGGTAAGATAATAGCTTTGCTAGAGAGCTTTTGAAAACTGGTCTCTCAAGCTTAGAAATTCTGTGTGAAGAAAGTAATAGTTATCATTCAAACTTGACGCCAGACTCTAATTATTACTTCAAACGCAACACAACAACAGGTTTTTTTTTTTTTAATCTCCTTGGTACACTGCAGTAGCCACACCTACATCCCTTTAGAGGAAACATATTTCTCTTCTCCTGGACACTTTGCACGAATATGTATTAATTTGTAAAGTGCACTCATAAATTTGTTTAGAGTTTAGCTCTTCTAATTTTCACTCTGTTCATCTTATTGTAATGCTTTATGCAGTACTACATTTAAATTAAACTGGGCTTACTTCAAATGCTGTGAGCCCTTGAAACTTCCCTTGCTTAGGAAAGACACCTTGTTTATGGCAAAAGTGGTAAGGGCCACAAAGCTGCTCAGTTTCACTTTGCCTTTACCACACTGGTCTAACTAAGCCAATCAGACCAGTTGTGGAGTTTAGGAGTGTCACTTGATCCCACACAGTGCTGGGCTCATATTCCCAGAGAAGACAGGGACCATGAAATGCAGATTAGTTTCTTATCTGAAATACAGTGTTTCACCTTTCCCGTACTATCTGGCTAGCTGACAGTCGTTTCAATTGGACTACCAAGCTAAACCCACAGACTCAAACAGCATTATTATGTGATTTTCAAAGCAGCCAAACCACATGCTCCACTCCTCCTTTCTTAGACTGATTATATACGTGCTGGTTGTTAACAACAAGGTCACTGAAAACCAGAGATATTTAGCATTAAAGAAATATTGCATTTTATTACAAAAAAGTATTGAAATCCCAAGTTCTCTGTACCTGCAGAGTGCTCGCTCTTTCAAAAAACCCCAACTGTATATTTTGACATAAAATATGGGTCTGGCTTGTAAAAAGCACAGGTTTTGAAATATTCTTGTAGTTTTCCAGGAGAGGCATAGGATTCCTTAAGAAATTCAATGTATGGAAAACATGCATGAACTTGTATTTTGTAGTCATATTTGTGGCTTTATTAAAGGTTGTCCACGGAACTTTTTACACCCAGGGATGGAAAATCATTGCTGTATAGAACACAGACATACAAACATATGTTAAACACAGCTCTTTTAATGGGCTTTTCTGAAAGTGCTTTCGTGATATGGCTGCTATGGTCTGGGGGTGCAGACACCATAGGAAACATATGAAATATAATCTGAAATCAATAGAGAGGCCTTAGGGTACACAGTCCTATGGAATGTTTTCCTACCATTCTTTGGAATCTGATTTGTTTGAAAGAGTCTGCATTGTCAGACCTATTTTGGTGACCAGTAAATAATGAAGGACAGAGGGGGACTTTTTCTCACAGAGCTAAAATCAGACTATGAGGAGCAAATGAACTCCCTCATCAAGAGTGTAGCAACCTCTGCAGGTTGTACATTATACACATTTTCATCCAGTGATTTGATACCATGTCATATTATGTATTCTCAGGAATGGAAGAAGCATGAGGAGTCATCCAAAGGAAGGAGAGGAATAATTCTGCTGTTAGCACCTCTGTTCTTTGAATTTCTATTTGCTGTATGGTGCCAGCACCAAAAGAAGACCTGCAGAGATGCCCAGGAATGAGTTCGTTCATCCCAGCTTTCCCATATTCCCAGCATTTAGCAGGCTGTGTGCACCTAAAATATGTTCTTAGTCTTCAGTGGGGATCTTAAATCTTTCTAGAGAAGAAACTATTCTTTATATCCACACCACTCACCTTCCTCAGTTCTAACAACACAAAACAGGACTGAGGAGATAGAGCTTTCATTCTGCCAGAGACAAGCTTTGAAAGAATATCTTAACCTACTGAGATGTAAAAAATGTACCTGCAAAGGTGGGGATATCACTTCTTCCTGATTTGGGCACTGAAAGTACAGCCCTGAACAAAGAGAGACAGGAGGCTTATCTGTGCCCAGCTCCTGTGTAGTCCTGCCTCAGAGAGGTTCTCCTGTCAAGGCAGCTGCCCGCGCACGAGGCCTCTCTGAGGTCTGTCCTGCCACCACCCTCCCGGTGCCAGGGACATGGTCATGGTCAGGCCAAGGTCGTGCCACTCCTGCTGGGGACATTTGCATCGTGTCGGGACTACCCCACCACCCTTAAACACAGTTTGTGTCAGAGACTATAGAAGGTTCCGATTTTACCCTTCAGGTTTTATGGGTGATTCCCGTGTCTTTGAAGTTCTGTTCCCACTGAAGATGAAGGCAAATTCCCATTGATATTAATGGGGTTAGGATGTGTCCTTGTCTCTGCTTTTTGCTGTTGTTTCCTTTGTTGCAGTAAACCTATTCCTTTATTAAAGTTTTTGCCTGGGGGAAAAAGAAAAGCCACATTGCTAAATAAATTATGAAATATTTACATTTGTGAAGCCAACCCCTTATGCCTAGCTCCTCCTCTGATATTAAGATGACACTTTTTATAGAGCTACAGCTTCCATAGTGCCATTATTCCTCTGTGGGATCCGAGACCAGGAGGTTACAAACAGCCACCATGAGCCAAGTGACAGTAAGTAATACCCAGGAATGATTGCTGATTTTGACTCAGTGCAGCAAGAAACTACTATATTAGACCAGTGGTGGTTTGTTTAGTGCAGGAGAGCAAAGTAGGATCAGAGATGAAACTGAAGAAAACATAAAACTGGGGAGGTTTCTAAACAAAGCTTGATTTTTAATCGGACAATAAAAGGCCATATGTTGTACAAAATACCCATAATAATAATGATCCCAGGAACAAAGTGTTAAAGGCATCAGTTTGCTAATCCCTATGTGTGTTCTTTTTACTTTGTTTTGTATTTGTGTTTACTTTTTTTGCCTGCAGTACTCTCAATGCTACAAGAATGAATGCAGCTCACTTTAGCGTCGCCACCTGTTATTAAATGATCTGCAGTTACTCTTGTGAATGTTTTGCATCTCTTGTTTTTATTGTATTTGTATATTGGCTTTAAACCTTAATAGTAGCTTCCTTCTTTAAAAAAAAATGGTTTAGCATGTTGTTCAAATACGTACGGTTCAAACTGGTTAGCCTGGCTTATGAATTTCTCCCTCCTACTTTTACCTGTTTAATGCGTTTGACTTTACCTTACCCCACCTCTTGTAGGTTTGGAAACAGAGAGGTAATGACTTTCTCACGTGTTGGTTTGTGCTGTGTTTTTTTACCACTTGCCTAAGTCACTTCAGTTTATGCCTTTTGCTTTTATCTCTGTGGTGTAGCCCGTGGAGACAGTATCTGGAAAATGGGTAGATGTTAGGTAACTATCATAGTAAATGAAACATGCTGTTAACTGGATTTTTGCACAGCTAACTCCTAAGGTTTCTCTGTCACACACTCAAGGTCCCTGACCCCCTTGGTGTTGACCATTATAATGTTCCTTCTGCTCTTCCCTTGCTTCACCTCTCTTGCTTACCTTCAGTTACCTTGTTCCCTCTTCCTTTCTCTAGCAAACTTTTTGCTCCCATTTCTCTGTTTCTTCCCATCTTTTGGCAGATTGGTGAGTGGCTGGGAATACAACTGCACAAATTGTCCCTATTTGCTGTGCAGTGTTTCTTTCTTTGCAAAATATTCTGTGCAAAATTGCCAGTTCATTCTCACCTTGACTTTCTTGAAAAAATATTTGGAGTAGTTAAAAAGCAAGAGATTAAAAGATGAGATTTTCCTTGCACAGTGCCTAGGATTTACAAGGTCAGGATGTGAAACGGAGCAGCTTTCAGAATAGGGAAGGGAAGAGTTCCTGAAATTGTACTGAAGTGGAGGACAGTGGTGCTTACCATGTTCATACCAGTGCAAAAATACATTTTTAAACTGTGCTATAGCAAGAGAAATATTGATATTTGGCTGACAGAATGTCAGCCTAAAAAAGAACCCTGAGAAAAGGCAGACACAAAAGCGCCCTGGAGCTAAATACTCTCACTCTTTAAAAAGACAGAAGTAAGCAACAAAAAGAAAACACTCAGTGACACAGCTTTAGTGAGCTTTTGGCAGGTTTTGGAATGTAATGGAGAAACCGTGCAGTGCTATAATGTGATACCCTTCATTTGCGGGCATTAATACATGTGAAGACAGATTTTTGGATTCCTGTATTATGATGCACAACTCTCTGGCTAATTTGCATGCAACATTTCTATGATTAATAAATGAGGCAATGCTGGTACTACTGTACTACAGTGAGCCACTTGTAGCAATTGCCAGCACTCCAGCATGCAACATTAAATACTGTGCTCTGCTCCTGTAAGCTTTGAATATTTGAACATCAGTTTGCAGTTCCCAGGGCGCAAAGTGATCAAAGGAGGGGAAGAATGTTCCTTACTTTTATCTCTCTTACAGGAGAACCAGAATAGTCACCAGATACCTTGTGTAGAAATGTCAAGCAAACGCAAATGAAAAAAAGATAGAATCAAAAGGACTCACTAAATTAACTTGAGTAAAAGTGTAACACAGCTATTTATAAAAAGCAAGATGCATTTTTCAAGTCCTAATGTTTTGTAGTTAACAGTTTTAGTAAAATGAACATATCATATATGCATAGAATAGCATACTCTCAATACGGGGATAAATCATTTAAGGACCATAAAGATAAGCATACAGTGGGTCTGCATTAAACATTATATTATGCTGTCTGAATCCAAGATCTAAAAGTGCTACAACTGATTTCTTGGTTCAAATACAACTTCTTTTACTGCCTTCATGCCAAATTTGTAAGGATTATGAAAAAATTCAGAAGATTAGATCTATAATCTGGTATCTGCAGTCTAAATAAAAGAGTGTCAGATATGGCTATACTACTCAGGGTACAGGATATCTAGAATACACCGATATTGCTATCCTAGCTTGGAATTTCAGATCAGGCTCTGTGCCTTGTACTATGAAGAGTTTTTTCCTTGCTACAAAGGTGGGTTTTTTTCACACTTAGTTTAACATAAATTTCTGCTCATCTCCATTCTCATTTTTCAATTCCTGTCTTTTTAAGAAATCTCTTGTGAGATTAAAGAGCTGCATCATATTCTTGCATCACACTCTGAGCACAGTTAGGCTTTGGCTTACTGAGCTTTCAGATGACGCTGCCAGCACCACTCTGCCTCCTGAACATTTTACTGCAGGCATGGGCAGCTTACATGTTCTGAAGCAATTACTACATTACATACCCAGTGATGTATCCTTCCCAGAAACTGAAAATAAAGGTATAAAATAAATCCACACAATAATTTATGGGCGTTGACATATGGGTGTAAGTTTCTCTGTGGATAATTATGTGACTATGCTAATAACACCAAGGATGCTTTGATAAGTTAAAAATTTTCTCACAATGGTGTTATTGAGCATTTCATTAGTCAAGCACGCCTGCAGACCCCTGTGACAAGACCAAGCACCAGGCTACGTTAGCATGCCTTGAAGAAGATTCCCAGCTCAGAGAAATTTCTCCCAAAGCTTTCTTTGACTTGCTGGCAAGCAGCTGGCATGGAGCCCCAGAGTCCTTGAGAAATTCTCCAATACATTGCTCATCACTCCCATCATGAGAGCTCAGGGTATGCTCAGTCACTGAGGAGGCACCAGAAGCAATTCCACCACAAAGGCTGCCCTGTGAAGCGGGCTCAGGCTGCCATGCCTCTGCCTGTTTTCCAGTATTGTAATTGCCCAGCTGGAATTAAACTTCACACAGTTTAAATTTTTAAGCCTTCAGGGTTTTTTAATATTTTTAGCTTTTCTTCAATGCCTAATCCTCTGATCTCTTGCATTAACTCTGTGTAAAATTGCTCTGCTCTAACACAGCAAACCACTGCCCTACTGACACAAAATTACCAGCATTAGGGAAGCATCCTCAGGGACACAGGGGTTTACAGAAGAATCAGCGGGGCTTTTTGAGCAGTGTCAGGGAGGCAGAGTCCTGCCCTTGCCCTGGGGTGGCAGTGGCTGTGGAGAAGGCAGGAGATGCCCTGGTGTGGGTGGGACAAGGTTGGATTTGGAGAGGCTGTGTCTGCATTTCCTGCGCCCCGCGAGCGTGTCAAGCGTGCTGGGGCCGAGCCTCAGCTTGTGGAAATGATTACAAGGCAATTCATACCAAACAGCCACCCCTACTGCTGTGTTCATTACAAACTTGGCTGCAGTACAGTAATGTTTAGTGGATTAATAATGTTTGCTTTTGGCCTCTCCTACTCCCTCGGCAAACAATTTTCATGTATAATAAATGTTCTCATTTAGTCTAACTAGAACAGAGCCCAAGGGTCAGAATAGCCAAACCTGCATGCTGGGAACAGACTCCAGGTTTCCACACAGGAGAGCAGATTTCATACATCTCCATGCCAGGGTCCAGTGTTTGGGCCCTTCTGCAGGGTCAGTTTTGCTGAGCAGGTCCCCCTGAAACTGCAGTGGGGCCACGCCACGTGTCCCATTCTGCAGGAACCAGTCTGTCCAGTCAAAAGGATCGCAGTGGGCAGCAGAGGCAGCACAGAATCACTGGGACAGGCAGATATTTCTTGAGTGTTTGGCATCTTAAAATAGAACAGCATATTTAAATTTTAAAACTTTATTAATAGGCAAAAAGTAAACATTTCACACAGGGCATGCTGTGAGGGCACATGAGGTTGAGTAAGTGGCTTATGGTCTTGCATTTGCAAAGAAAGCCTTAGAGTCACAAACCCTTTAAAAATCTATACGGTTTATTTTGTTGATTATTAGTCTCTTTTGGAAAACAGAGAATCTGCCCATGTTTCATAACATGTGTAGCAGAAATATAAAGGATATGCAAACACAGAAGTTACACAACAAAAGCAAAACAGAATTAAAGCTGTTTACAGTCAAAAAATGAGAGAACCAGATCTGCAGCCTTTTTATTGCTACACCGCTGAAATGAGTGTGTGCACAGCCAGGCTGCTGAGGTGCTTGTAGTGCTGTACGGTACAGCTGTTTCTCTGCATCTTCCCACTGCTCTTTATGCCTCCTCAGTTGCAGCTAAAATGGAGACAACCACTCTTGGGTCTAATGAAAGAGGAATGTTTAAGTAGTCTTGTAAAACTTTATGACAGCTATTAATCGACCAAATAATTAAGAACTGCAATCAGCACTTATTTCAAGTGATGCACTGGTGACTTCTGGGCTGGGGAGCAGGGAGCTGGCAATACTGTTGTGACAACCAGTGGGACAGAGACTCTTTGCTATTGAACCCTGCGACCCAAACGCTGTGGCTGAGTATTTGAAAATACTACAAGAAATACAGGTTGTGCCGCAGATGCAGGTGCTCTCTGACACACACGGTGAGCTCGCAAGCTCTGTCTCCAGTGGAGGATTTCTTGCCAGTCCTGTACACTGAAGTCATACTTGCACAAAGCTGTGGGCAAGATACAAGAGCTCAGACAGGCAGGTTAAGTTAGTGTCTGCCCTGAAAAGATAGGCAAGAGAAATTAATTTTGTCTTGGCTTATCTGAGCAATCCCCTAGCATCCCGTGGCGCAGTGATCTGTGTCACTGGCAATTTTCGCTGCCACAAAAGGTGTCGCTTGACCATGGCTAGCAAAATGAGAAATAAGTATGTAAAACAATATGACAGGTATCAGAGAAAGAACATCATTGAACAAATTATTTATCGAATGTTATTGGGTCATATGCAGAGAAAATAAAATAGAAAATTTCTTGCAGGATATCTAAGCACCAACACTATTTTCACTGAGCCATGAGACTCAAGCTACAAGCTACCTTTGATCCAGATTGCTAATTATGAAACCTATTCCTGTACAATTCCCTTCATTATGCATTTCTATCTCTTCATGAAACATGCACAAATGTTTTCTGAAATTAATTCATTTGACACTTTGTAAACTTCACTGTTTGACTGTTCAGGGTGAAAAGGAAAGGAAATCTTTGGCAATCTCTTACGGTTGTGGGGCATTTCTTTATACCTACTTCCTCTTAAGACAGTATGTGGAGTATCAGTGGTAGGGATGAACACAGCAAAACAGAAGTATCAGTGGGACAGCCAGATCTTCAGACTGGAGTTTATATTAGTAATTCAGGGGGAAAAAAAAGAATGAGATAGAAACGTATAAATATATTTAGGAACATATTAAATACAGAGACGCTTTTGAAATCTGGACACAAGAGTGTATCGGGATTTTGCAAATCAGCTTTGTCTTTATAGCAAGACCATGCAAACTTCAGGTCCTAAGCCTGAGACTGGAGATACTAAAAATTAGCAGCCACATTTGTTGTAATGTGAAAATGTAGGTTAAATAACATCTTTCTTCAAATATACGCTTCTCTTTATATTTTTTCCTAATAGTCTCCATTGTTCCTTTGGCAGCTGTAAAACATCGTAACCAACCACAAATAACTATACAGATGGACGAGGGACAATGTAAACAGATCATTGTTGCTCCTTATTTTGCTTATTCATATTTTGGACATGTTTATTTGTTTATAAAATTGCTGTACATGAATAAAAGCACTAGAAATATTACCAAGCTGTAGGTTACAGATAATTTAAAGATGATTTAAAGTTCATTAATTCTCTAAAAATCAATCACGTAAAAATGAGGCCTTCCTGTCCACAGATCTACTCATCTCCCTGTCTGGATCTAATTTTCTCAGCCCTTTTAGAGATTCAGCCCAAGCTGAGCAGACATGCTGTGATTTATCTCAACAGTGCAAGAAATCTGAGGCAATTTTGCAGTATGTGGGGGTACTTGCTCCCTGCCCAGTCCTGACAGCCCGGCTCACGAGAGAGGTTTCTGTTGTCCCTCCTGCCCCACATCCAGCCCCTCTCCCTGGTGCCCAGGGATGCCTGTGCAGGGGGTCCACAGAGATGTGCTCTGGTGCAGCCCCGTCCCTCCCATCCCATCCCATCCCATCCCGTCCCGTCCCGTCCCGTCCCATCCCGTCCCATCCCATCCCGTCCCGTCCCGTCCCATCCCGTCCCGTCCCATCCCGTCCCGTCCCGGTGGGGAGGGTGAGAGGAGCCAGGAGAGCAGAGCAGGGCCCAGCACACACCCCCTGAGGGCCCCACACCACAGGAAAGCAGCTGCCCTGTACCTGCACACCATCTGCTCCTACAGCTAACAAAGGGACGGCCTAGCACGTCTGGAAACTCACAGGGCTGCTTTCCAGAGTGAAAATACAGTTCAAGGGAGACACTTCCTACACTTCCCATGTAACAAGGGCTGTGCTGGTTGGGAGGAATGGTTTGTTACAGCACGCTGGAAGCAGAAGTGCAGCTTTCATACTGGATTATCAAATGCCTGAAGGCTTTGTAGATCTGCCCGTTCTGGGTACAGATGAACCCACCACTCCTCCAAGCTTGCTCGGCAGCACGGTTCAGGTCCCCAATGCACGTCCACTGATCTTTGTATTTCCTAGAAACAGCCCATTTGGAATGATCATTAATGGAATGAAAGGTGGAGTTCAATGGCGTCCCTATTACGTTTATGTTGTAGACGTGGTAGTCAAGAGAGCAATTTGAGTAAAGCTTTTCACCAGAACGCTGCCAGGATTCAGCCAACAAATCAGTCTTCAGTTCCTGAGCCATCCAGGCCACATAGATATCTGTGGAATAACATAGGGTGTGGGGAATTAGTGTTCCATTTAAGAATAGACTGAAAAGCATAATCGAAACTGTGCTCGTTTCATTGTAATGCATGAAGTCGGCCAGAGGGGATTTTGCCACCTCCCCTTATTTTGACTTTTTCAGAAGTTCATTTCTACTTTTTCTCCTTTCAGAAAACCTGTTACAAACAATCAGCAGGAAAAAAGGGAAAGGACAAAAAAATTGCAAGTCTTCTTCATAACAAAAAACCCCCAGATGATTCAAACCCCATATTTCTTCTTTGTTGTTACTGTTGAATAATGGAACATAAAATTTATGAAAATCTAATTGTTGATGGATCAGACAGCTTTTTGCTTTGTGGGGCTGAGAGAACATTAGGATGGGACAGCACGCCTTGCCCTCTGTTACATTTACTTTTGAAGCTGAACTTCTTTTTTCCCCTGTCCGAGAAAATATGAATTTTAAAATAATTTATTAATTCATATTTTAAGAATTAATTGAGAATGTGTTATAGAGAGAGCAACAGCTTCTCTTACCATCTACGAACATGTGTGACTTTGCAAAGTGGAGAAAGGTTTCCCCATGAGCTGACTGGAGCTTGGAGAGGTGGCGCAAGGGGACTGAGGGCAGCCTGGACTTTGCACAGAGTTTCTGGAGATTCGGGAGATCAGCTTGGAAGATGTCAGGGATGGAACAGCTGTAGATTCCTGGATTATAACTCAGCATCTGTTGGTCTGAGAAAAACCCACAGAAATGAACACATGTAGATTTAAAATGGGTTAAAGAAAAGCAATCAAGAGAGCAAAGTTCTGTCTTGGACAGAAAACCTAAATCCTTCTTAATCTTCACAGCCTAACTCCTGGGTGAGTTAAGTGTCAAAGCATCTTATTTTAGCAACCAAGAATTTGTGTATTGCTTTGTATTCTGACTGGCCCTGCAGCACTACGACTGGCTGGGAGAGTACACTCAGGCTTTCCACTTACACCTCATTATTTTTAGCAGAACTGTTAACTGGTGGTCTTGGTCCACTGCCACTTCCACCCATGCTCAGCTTCAAGCCTCTCTGCAGCCACCCAGCACTCAGACATCACATGTAAATCCAAACCTGTCTGTATTTACAGGAGTAGTTTCCAGTCAGTTACAGCTGCCAAGCCAAATGCAAACAGAGGAGCTGCTGAAGGGTCTAGTTTGGTTTTAGGGAGAACAGAACTTGGCTTTCAGCACCTGGATTGAATTTGCAGAATACTTTTCTGAATAGTGCACAGCTTAACTGTAGAAGTCCTTGTCATGGATAGCATAAAGAGCAAGAGAACAAATGGGCTCATCAGGTGAGTTCACGGAAGACCAGTCCATCAGAAACATTCCAGTCTTCCTGGCTCAGGAGATCCCTGAACCACAGATTAGCAGAAGCTGGGAGGATAAGGCAGGAAAAGCATTAGCATATGCATCTCATTTTTTTTGTCTTCTTCTGCTAAACACATGCAAAGATGTGTTTCCACAAACAGGAACCCAGGTTAGATAGCTCTGAGGTGTGGCCAGCCTGGCAATTTGCACAGCAAGTGTCTTTCATTAATGTGATTTGAGGTTTGTAACTGAGAAAAGAGTGAAAAAATAGTGTGAAAAGAGTTAAGGAACATGCCAATATGACTTCTTGTAATGTCTTTCGGTATTCCCTTTTCAGGATTCCAGTACCAGGTATCACTGCCAGATAGTTCTGAATCTTGCAGCTATATTTTGTTGGTTTTTGGGGTTTTTATATATTTAGTATTGGCAATTTTTGCGGAAAGAAATACCTGGGAAAATTCTAGGTGATATTTATTCCATACTTCATATTTCTGATGAGTCAAGGCTACTACTCCAGCTCAAGCAGTGGTTGCCTTACATTTTTAGAACCGCAGATGACTGTTGCTGAATGAGCTATTACTGTTAAAAACGATTAATCATCCTACTTTGTATTTCCAAAGCATTTTGCATGCACGGACTGGGTTTACTCTTGATATGCACTTGTGACTATTATTATCCTGATAGTCCCCACAGGGAGATGAAAACAGAGTGGAAGAGTGTATTTCCCACATTCACACAGGAAATCATTGGATAAACATAACTGAAGCCAAGAATGCTCTTTCCAGGCCCCACTTGGTTACCCAATGTGACAAAAAAAGTCAAGAACAATGAATTTTTGAGATGAAACCTCAAGGAAAGCAACCAGGGAGGTGTGGTGGGACAAAGGCTCTCTTAGGGAGAAGCTTTTCGTACCTATTTCTGTGAACTGGTCATATTTGAAGGTTATACAGATGGCTGTCTGTCCGAAGGACTCCCCAGTAGATGGATATCCATAACCATCCTCAGGGATGGGCGGGAACAGAGGCACACTGTGAATCACCCAGAAGCCCTGTGATTTATCCAAGAGCAGAAATCCTGTCAAAAAAAAAAAAAAAAGTTACTGCAAATGAATTAAGGAGGAAAAAACCCTGAGATGATAAGAGCTATGCCCCACTTTGGTTTTACTGCTGCAGATACCACATTTCAGTGTGTTAATGTCTACAGTAAGCTGTTCTAGAGTAGATTAATAGACCATAGGAGACACTAATATTGTATTAAAATTGCATCAGTTCTTCCCTGCATAAGTCAAACATGTCATCCTGTTTCATTTGAAAAAAATCATTTCACACCCCCTGCCTCTGCTCAAATTTTGTCTTCGAGAGTTCTGACGATGTAGTGGTTGTGACCCACTCTTCATTGCTCATCTTCCTTCACTTCAAATATTCACTGAATAAGGGGAAACATTTTGTCAACACCGTGTCTTCTTTCCCAGACCAAATTGTCCCCCGTGGGGAAGCAGCAGCGAGACAGGCTATGCTTCTCCCCTCCAGGGTGGATCATGGCTCCTGAGCTGTGCCCATTGCTGCAGCCTGAAAATACAGCCCTGCAAAATGTGCTCATTTCCACGTCAGGCTGGGCAAGCCCCACCTGCTTCCTCAGGGGAGCATTTACACTCCACTGAAGTTTACACTTATTTAAAGTCTTGATTTTCTGTAACTGCATCCTACAGTGCTTCCATGATCTTGGCAGCAGTTTCTTGTTCCAGAGAGTCTGGAGGGGTTTCTGCTGAGGGAATCTTTCCCTCACATCTTGTACTGCTTTGCCATCAGGCGCAGGATGGTGTGGTTAGTACTCCCTAAAAGGACTTGCATTAGTTTCAACTCTTGAAACAAAGAGTCCATAAGCCCTGAGATCCTTCACACAGCACAGGCACAGCAAAACCAAAACAGAAGCTGCAGCATACATAACTATACAAAAACCACACACCATGCAAATCACTCTTCAGTTTTGCTTTAGGCAGGAATTTTAGATATGCAGATAGACAAACACACAGACAAGTAGATGCTATCCACAAGTTTAGAAAGGAGAAAATAGTTTGGGACTCTCCCTGTACCTTTGGTGTGTCCACATTTTGACCCTTTGGAGCCTGATTCAGGGATCTCATCGTTGTATATCGCATATGCAGTGGTGTTCCTCTGCAGGGAAACACACATTTCTGAAACACGACATTTAGTAAAGGGATGGCATTTAAGCAAACATCTGCTGGGAACAGAAGAAAGAATCCAGGATTCCTCTGTGTGAGCATCACGAGCCTAATCCTGCTCCCAGTTCAGCTGACACAGTCTCCACAGACATTACAGTAAAATAAACCTGAACACTCAGCATAAGTGCCTCAGCTGACATGAAGTGGAAGTTCTCTCAATCACTGCAGCCGCCCTTTCCCAAGGGTTGAATATGCTTGCTAAGACAGTTTACATTGGTTTAGTGGGCACTCACTTGTAGGGAAGTTCCCCTCTCTGTTTTTTGGGCCTCTCTCTGATTTAGCAATCAGATCCGGTAAAAATACTTGCTAAGTAAAAACAGACATTACAACTGTTCCTGAAGGGCAAGCAATTAAAACTTTTTTGCAAAATATTTGCATATGGCCACACCTTATTTCCCCTGAATAGAGAACTTCAAAGGAGTTGGGACATGCCTCCCCTCCCAATGTACTGTGAGTTTGTAAACAGTTTATTACAGCTACAGTGAGACCTGCGATAGGACAGTTTTCTGAACTGCCAACATTTGAGTGACTTCTGGGAGTCTCTTCTACATCCAAATTGATTGCACCCTACCACAAACCCACAGGAGAAATGCAGAGACGCACCCAGACTCCCCACAATACTACATAGATGGGAAAAAAATAATTACAGGCAGATCTTGTGATATTTTACAATCACTTCACACAGATATAAATGAGGTGTCTGACTGTAAGAGCACAAAAAGAAGGTCAACAAGCAGCATATGCTGGAGCAGTCACAGTGATTTCAGGGGGAAGATCAAAACCCAGATTTGATTTAAGTCAGAGCGTGAAACACATGCACACAGGAGGGCTTAGGACAAGTGTCTGTAGCAATTACCACTGACCGTGGTCTGAATTCAGAACTTCAGATGTTGCTTAACATGAATTGCAGAAAAGAAGCCAAAGGGAGAATGCATGAACACTCTTTTTTTGATGGAGAATACTCTAAGTATATGAAAAGCTTGACTAGAAATTAGAAGTTTGAGGATTATTCCTAATTGTAGCCAAAACTGCGAATAATCTGCCCACCTGTCAAGGTGCTCCTCCCCTCTATGTGTTTTAGTAGATCAATTGGTCAGGCCTGGCCTTACCTCGACGTGTTAATTTTGGCTGCTTTCATTTCATCTGCACATAATATCAAGTAACCACACTAACAAAAATGAAATGTCACTTGCCTTGGATTCGTACGTCTCATACAGCTGCCGCAGTGTTTGTCCCAGAGCACCCTGGGTCATGTTGATGAGGTATTTCCCAAGCTGCCACTGTGGAGCCAGGGCATCCATGTACAGGTATTCCAGTCCCAGCATGGGAATCTGTCCTTTGGCATGTTTTGGCAACTTGTAAAGAGCGAACCTGCAATAGTGAAGAGCAATTGTTTTTTTACCACCACAGCTGTCTGACTGTGTAAATCAGTATCTCCTTCCCTGAGGAAGAGAAGGGTGAATCCAGGGATGCCTGGGCTGAAGGGGGAGCAGTGTGGACATCCCAGCCTCAAAGCAGTGACCCAGCCCAGGAACCAGTTGCAGTCTGGCAGCACAATCCCTGCTGCAGACAAATCTGTTCTGCTTCTTAGCAAGCAAGGGAGGCCGATTCAGCACCAAACTCCTGTTGCTGAGACCAGACTGCTGTTGGTACCCCTGAAGAATGTGAGGTAGCCTTGGCTGAGCCCATGAAATCCCTATTGCTCCTGGTTCTGGTACAGAACCTCAGGGCCCAAATCCAGTCTAACATTCCCCCAGGTCAAACAATTTATATATTATATACATACGGCTTTATATGAAATAGATAAAATTAGGTATTGAAATTTAAAAATGCATTATATTATGGTTGTATGTATCACAATCACAAAATAAATGTAAAGCAACACGATAAAATGTTGTTCCAATCCTACTTTTCATAACAGACTTGCACTCTGATGAACTGTTGCAGACTGGAAATTTTCAAACCATAAGCCAAGAACACAAATCTCTTCAAAATTGTAAAGTACTCAATATTGTCAGTAAATGACTCAGTTCATACTAAGGTTCCTGATAAAGTAAACAAGTTTTCCCAGTGCACAAGTACATGGGATTAATCACAATGTAATTAACTCAGCCACTTTCTCTGAGGGCTGTAATTGAGTAATTTGCTATTAATGTCAACAGTAAGGACTGAGTGGCATTATTTTCAATTTATACCATTTAACAAAAATGCAGCCTGTGCTTAACCCTCAAGTATCTCAGGAGGAGTAAACCTTGCCCAGTGACTTACAGGCTCAAGCTGGTCACAAAAGGCATCTCCAAACACAGGTAAGAAGTGGCAGGAAAACATTTTGCTAGAGAAGAACATTTAATCCATGGGAAATGTACATGTACAGGCAGAAGAAAAACACACACCAGTGGTGGTCCTGGTAGCCCTCCTGCATTGCCATTGACTGAATGATCTCCCTAAAGTATCTCAGAAGAAGTAATTTCTGATGACAGATCACAGAGAATAAAGTGATTTATGTAACTAGGCTGGGGACAGTGGTCTGTGCCTATACATGCACCAGGATTCACAACAATCCCTCTATTTGAAATAGAGATTTGAAATGAAGATTTGGAAAGGAGAGGAATAGCAGTAGTTACAGTACTAAGAGCTGATCCAGGAATTAGTAGATGAAGCCTTTTCAAACTACTTTGGAATGTACTGAAAGATTTATGCTCTGGAAGTGTTTACAGCCTTATATCTGACAAATCCACCTTAGCAGGTATGCTTACGAAATGCTAGTCATTGAGCTATCAGGAAATTGCCTGCCAATTCCCAGTGGATATATGTTTTGGCTCTTTCCAGAAAGTCACCTGCGTGTATTACCAACTAAAGCTGTATAAAATCTTTACTGCTATTTGTGCACAGGAAATTTCTCAAGAGCTTAGGCATTTGTGGGAGCAGAGTAAAAGTTATTTTCCTGAGAACCAAGGAAAAACAAATCCGCTTAGACCCAATTAGCATTGTCACATTGTTTGCTTGTGACTGAACACAACCTGCAACAAAGAATCACATCTTTACTTCTTCCTCTCCCCCCAGTAAAAAAAGCCCAAACAAACAATGTGCATGGTGGCTTCAGTCCTGGATGCAACAATTCTCAGAAAGCACAATTTTGGCTTTTATTTGCAGGGAAGGCTTCCCACAGAATACAGTGAGTTTAGATGACTAAGGGAAAGACTCTACCCTCCTCAGAGAGCCGACTCTATGGCCATTTGCTCTGGTAGCCCCTGTGGGAAGTGCAGTGAGGATGGTGGGATGAGATCCTGAGTGGAATGAAAACACAGGAGAGACTTTTGCCCGCCCAGACACCGCATGTGGGGAGGAGCTGCCAGCCCAGCTGGGGAGCACAGATGCGATCAGGTCAGATAAAGCAAGTGATTCCTCTGGTTCAGAGGCAGATGAAAGGGTGTGTGAACACTGAGTAATTATGGAATACTGCAGGATGAAACCACTGCACAGCAGGAACTCACATAAACCTCTTGCTAACTGAAAATAACACTTGCAAGTGCTGTTTGTTTGAAAGGGCATTGACATACTTTGTTTAAGAGGAGGCTCTATTCAGCATTTTCAGTTCTGCTTCTCTGGCCAGCTTCATAGCAACCAAATCCAGAATCCAAAGGCTGACTCTCTCTTCTCAATAAACTAGGATGACCCTGGCAGACACGTAAGTTCCTCTTTGTTTGATCAAGGCACATTGAAAAGGAAATCCTCTCGTCCTACCGGCTAAATTTGTGAAAGGGAACATGGATTTGCCTGTGCAGATCCCCAGGTTCCCTCCTGGAACAGGCTCTATGACACTGGCATTCACAGGGAGGCACAGGTGAACTACCCCTAGCCACAGCTTTCAAAGAATTTCTCAGAAAATTTTAATATAAAAACTGTCTTCATTTAAGAAACTGATAGTTTGTATATATATTGGTCGGTTTTGTTGGGGTTTTTTTTGTTCAGGGTTTTTTTTTTGTGTTTGTTTGTTTGTTTTTCACAAAAAACCTCATTCTGCAAGGAATAATTCCAGTTTAGGAAGAAATGAAATATCTCATACCTTTAAGTTGCTGGGTAGCTGCACCGAGCCTGATTCCTGAAAAAATTACATTATCCAGAAGGGCCTTGGCAAAGGTGACAAGTCACAGGGATGGATTAGACCCTCACAGATTTGACGCTATGCCAACAGTGAGCAAAGCCAGCTTTGTGCTCCTGCCTGTGGCATGAGGAGCACCTGCCTTCCCTGCAGTTAGCTCTGTGTGCAAGGAAAGGGATGGACCTACCTCTTCGGCACTTGTATCCAAACTAATCGTTGTTCACAACAAAAACATTTTGCTTTTGAAATTGGTTGATATTTATATTCAAGAAGCTTATGTGCTCTTTTTAAAGAGCCCTCATTTCACTTTTTAAACCTGGGCTGGATATTACGCAAGCGTACTTTGCGTCTTTTCACCTTGAAAGCGCGTTAATCGAATGAATCATTCAGTACCCAAAGTTGGGCTGGCTGCTGGCAGTGGGATGGCCCCGGCGGTACCGTGGCGGCAGCTCCGGTCGCAGGGCACGGGCGGCTGGGCCCCGCCGCTGCCCCCGGCCTGGGGCGGCTCGGCCCCGCCGCTGCCCC
>VZTG01008006.1:3853444-3880960 GCA_013397845.1 Melanocharis versteri | reverse complement strand
CGGCCCGGCGCTGCTGCCCGGGCCCGGCCGCGCCCCGGGGCTGCCGCTGGCGAGCGCAGCTTGGCACCCCAGCACAGGTTCTGCTCCCTTTGATCGTGAGACATGAACGCCGCGTAAAACCGTGATTACTCCGCAGTTAGTCATAATGCAGCACGGTGGCTGGTTCAGGGAAACGAAAACAGGTTTCAATAACTTAGCGTAAGTTTTCCAAGTGCAGAGCTCAGCCACTACTCACAGGCAAACAGAGCTGAACCAGCGATTGTCTCCCATTGCCTCTCGGTGACCCACCCACTTCCCGCAGTTTAATCGCAATGTTTTTATTTACTCGCCCTGCGTTTCTGCCCTGCACGGTATTTACTCACCAATCCACCGTCTTCCCGGCTTCATTCCTGCAGGAAATCTCAGCGGCCCACAGGGGCACGGAGGAGAGAAGCAAGAGCAAAGCAGGGCGGCACCACGCAGGTCTCGCAGGCATTTTGGTCTCCCGGCTGGGCCGGGCGAGCCCCGAGCGGCTCTAAAAGCAGAAGTTGCGCTGCGTTCGCTGTCAGCTCCTGCCCACGGAGCAGCGAGCGCACCCCGGGACGGCTCGGCCAGCCGGGGAAACCGCGTTCCTCAGCAGGGACGGCCACGGACAGCGGGGCGAGGGCTCCTGGGAGCTGCCGGAAACTGCTCACGGTTTCTTTGGGCAACAAAATGACAGTTGACAAGTCATGTTTTTGACAAAAAAAAAAAAAAGAAGAAAAAAAGAAAAAAAATATATACACACTGTTTAGAATATTCATGGTATTCTGCTTAAAAAGAGCTCCAAAGTGCAGATACCGAAACCCTTTTTGTTTTCTTTTTAGTGCTGCACGACTGATGTACACATTTTTCTCAGCTGTCTGACAAACCCCCTGGTGTTCAGACAAGCAGCACAACACCGTTTGCAGCTCGCTGGCTCTCGGCGCAGCCCGCGCAGCGAGCGCAGCCCCGGCCCGTGCCCGCGGGAAGGGCTCCGCGCTCCGCGCAGCGCTGCGCCCGCCCGAGCCCGGCCCCGGCGCTCGGCACCTTCAGCCACCCCGCGGACCGGGCCCCTGGGGACTGAGCCGGAGAACCGCTCCGATCTCGGAACCAGAGGAGTTTACTTACAATCCGTTAATGCTTTTTTAAACTATTTTTAAAGTGCATTAGCCTTTCTCTTAGGAACAAACTTGTCTGGATTGAGCAATTTCACATCTGATAATCTTTTAGCAACTCCCGCATAGAAAGCTTCAACTTATATTTTGGTGTGTAAAATGCTCCTTCTCCCTCCTCATTATGCCTACATCAAAAGGGGATGATTTACATTAAAATGTGTTGATACGGAGTATGGGATATTTCAGCCTCACAGAAAGTCTAGTGCAATGAGCTCTGGATATTTCAGCACAACAGAAATCCTCACTACTTTTGCAGAATTTTGGCACCTTGCTAGTACAGCCTCTCCACCACTTTAAGAGATGAGTAAATGGGGTGTGTTTGACAGAAGCAGGGTAAAACTTAATAATAGAGCTTAATGCAAACAAAACTAATGATCCCAGAGAAGAGACTCAGTGAAGGTCTATATAGTTAGGACTAATTCAAAGATGACAAATGAGAGACTAGTTCACTGTGACTCCTGTTCTATAATCTGTCCACCAGAAAATTTTAAACTTTTATCACAGCTGCTGCTAATATAATAATAGTCTCCTAAAACATTTTTTCTTCCCATCAGGACTCCGCAATTTATAATGAAAATATTCTCATTATCACAGGTAACCACAAAATACAGGACATAAGCATTGTTTATGTTTCACTGACATTGTTTCATGACAGCATAACTCAGGCTCCCACTGTGTTTCTTTACAACTGCCATGTGTTTTCTTTGCAGATCAAGGACCTTGAAGTCCTCAACTGTGAATATGGCAAGAATACAATTAAGTTCCTTCGCCTTCATAGAGAGGGAAAGAAGCATTTTGTTAAAGAAGTGGAAGTGTGTGCGCATCTCCGGCTGACTTCTCCTCAGGAGTACCTGGAAGGAAACAACTCTCTTGTGATACCTACAGACACCATAAAGAATATCGTCCTTGTGTTGGCCAAAAAAAATGGGGTATTTTAAAAATTTTTTTAACTAGCCTTGCTGTTTCTTACAACTTCATTTGGAATTATTTGTTAAACTAACTTTTTATTTTCAATTGGCATATCAGATCAGTACCAAAGTAACTTTCAGTGATTTGAGACAGTTTTCCTCCTCCACTGCTTGTCCTGTGGACTCTTTCTTAGTTTTCCAAGGCCTTTTTTTCTCAAGAGCTAGCACTGTTTTTCTGTGGATTTGTCATATAAAAGCCATCTCTGTTTTTTTTTTTATTTAATAGCCAATAATCCTGCATTATTCCTAGATAGTATTTTTAAACAGAAGGTCTCAAAGTATGAGACTCCTCTTAATTCTTCTGTACTCTTCCTGCCATGAATTGCATGTATTGTAATGACAATCTGTAGCACTAAATTTGTCCATAATGAAATCCCATCTTTACCCTGTAAAACTTAATTAGAATATCACCATATCAATCAGAATGATCACTGTAAATTATTATTTCAGCATTATGTCATCAAAGCATAAGACTCCTGCAGCAGTTTCTCTCAGTCCAAGGACTACAGCTCACTGTACCACAGAATGGGAGACTTTTGACACAACTGTAGTTGCTATTTGCAGCATATGCTGCAAGCTGGTCAAAGTACTGGGCACAGAGAGCCAAACTAGAAATAAGAGAAATGTGTTTTTAACCTCACCGATTCTTCCCAAATACTTAGAATAACCAGAAAAATCTACTTTTGTACATGAGGTAATTGCTTCTAATAATACTGTTTGCTGTCTTAGATCCCAAGTTTAGAACAATTTGCTATAGATATCTGCAATCACTTCATGACAACATTTTGCCAAGTGGCGTACGTCAAAACCTACGTTCAAGAAGTACCATGGCAACGTCTGCATGAGGTATCTAAAATTCTAATACATTCCACTTGTTTATGCTGTAGTCATTCTTCACTCTCTCAGCTCTTGTTTTCAAATTAACATAATATTTATGGCACTTTTACTTACATGTCTGCTCTAAATTGCAGGATGGCGTTCCCCACATCCACTCGTTCATATGCGTTCCTGATGGGATCCGCTTTTGTGAAGCTGAGCAGTGCCGGAATGGTGAGAAAAGAACTGGCAACGTCCCCTACTTCTCTGTAAATATTTCTGCCAATGAGAGATGGAGATGGCTTTAGAGATAGCTACAGGTCTTACAGGGCTTAGGGCACAGCCAAACTGCTCCAGAGGCCTAAACCAAAGAATATTTTTATAGTGCAATTTTGATGTTCTTGATCTCTGAGACATGGCTAAAGAACTAATGTAGCTCACATCTGTATGTATATCCCAAACATGGAATGGTTACAACAGCACATCCAGCAGGACCGTTACATCTTGCCACAGGATTTAACAGCCTTCCAAGAACAGGCTGTTACTTTTCTACCTTATACTATAACCTGCAGTCTCCTATGATTGTTACCTGATACCACACTGCTGCAGGCCAATTGCCTGGTCTGCAGTTATTTTCAGCCCCCTGTCAACATGCCCTAATTTTATTTCTAAGAAAGCAGCTTCATTGCTGCAAGCCAGACTAGCTTGAACATTGTGAGCACTCAGGTCTATATGTGAACCATTTTTCACATGAAAATACTTCAGAGTGTGCTTACTATTTTTGCACATCATGCATAAACAAAGCACTGTTTGGTTTAACCAAGAGTTTTGTTATACTTAAAAGACAGGCTTTCAAGCTCAACTGTCTGTCCATGAATCGGCACTCCAAAGGGAGCATAAAAACTATCTCTGCTTGCTATGGCTCACAACAAAAGCCCAAGTTCAGCCTTACTGTGATGGTGTTTTGTTTAACACATCTCCTGGATTACTGGGAACCGAGCTGAGGCTGCTATATAGTTTCACACAACGGCTTTAGAGGGTTTAGGCATTAGTTCAGTACCTATCTGTACTGCATTAATGTAACTTAGAACTATTTCCCATCCTACCCAGAACTAGTGGCAAGACCAGTTTCACTTGTAGACAGGACACAAGTTTTGAAAGGTCTATCTGAGCACTGTCCCTGTGTTCCTGCTGAAAGAAAAGAGAAAGCCTGTACAAGTCTCCAGTGCCTCTTGGCCTCATCTTTTTTAATATTACTAGTAATGTTAACTACTGCTGTACTTCAGACAGCCTCAATAGTATTGACTGTATTTTCTGAAAAATGTTAAAAAAGACAGCTGAATTTAAAAAGAAGAAAAAAAAAGAAACAAACAAAAAGAGTCTATACTTTCTTGAAAAGCTGCCGCTCTTAATGTAGATTGAATTAAATTTTTCATCATCATGAAAATTTAGCATGCAATTATGCAATTTCAGATTCTACACAAACAGAAAGCCTTTATGGCTTACTGAAGAAACCACCTTTCCTTCTTAGACTTCCCTTCATGTAGCCCTTTAGTTGTTTCTTTAGAATTCCCTGCCTAGGTGAACAATAACCAAAGTGAAGATTTTCAAATCACTTTTATTTTTCTTCTGAGAGAATGTTCTCTATATTTAGCATCCTCCTATGCACCTATCAGCCAGACATAGGAGTTCATTTCTCAGTTAATCCTATCTTTTAATAATTTTCTTATCATGAAAAAAAAACAACCTAGTGAGGTTTAATAGAATTATTTTTTGCCATTATATCAGCTGATAAAAGGCTCAGAGTTTTCTGGAAACTCAAAACATCGTAAGTAACTTAATAGAATCAAAATTTGTCAACTGAAGACAGCACGAGCACAAAGCCTCCTGAAAGCACAGCATGAGCTGTTCACCTTGGAAACCCTCCCTGGGTGCTGTATCCTTTGGAGCGAGTTTCAGGTTGATTGCTGCACAGCCAGCCAGCCTTTCAGTCAATTTTTGTTGCAAGGAGCTCTTTCAAACAAGGCTAAGTATTTGAATATAAGATAAATATCTCTCCAGGTTCACTGATAGTATCTGCACTACATTAATACCTGTGTGTCACAGTCTTATACCCAAGTGATAAATTATTCAAGATCTGTACAAACCCCAGAATATCCTGTCCAAGGTCAGTCTCTTCTTTAGATTTTTTTTTAAAGCTTTAGTAAATAACAGGGGGACATAGGCAAAATGATAGATATCCCTCCTTAGACTCATTCAAAAACAATAATGAATGTAAACAGGAAAAGAAATAGATAAGATGAAGTTTCAGTAATATCCAGTCACAGAGCAGTTTAAAAACATCCAAATCTCTAAACAACCATGCAATTTAGAAATGTCTACCACAGTGGAATTATTTCCAGTATAAATTCCTTCAAAGATATAATTTAAAGACAAAATTTGTCAGTCTTCCAAATCCAAGGCAGGATTACTATGCACTTGACATATTCAAGGATTAATTTTGAACTAGCTAGTGTGAGCACCAAGAGCAGCACAAAACCAGCAGCCTGGCCTTCAGCCACTGACTATCTGCACAGACCCTGAATGGGCCTGCATGCCATGAAGTTTCCCTTTTCTGAATCAGCTTTTTGGCAGCTCTGGTCAGTGAAATTTTCAGTTACCATCTTGGTGTGCTCTAAATCCCTGACTGCTTGAAATTGTTTAGCTGCCATTCAAAAGGTGTGTCAGAAAAAAAAGTTCAGGTCACAACTGCTTGGTCGTTTGAAGACAATGATCCACCCACGCAGCAGCGATCCTCAACAGCTCTTTTTATAAATAGTGGCTAAGAGCAAAGCCCAGTTTGAACCTGTGGGTGGCATCTGTATCACTGCCAGTTCCTGCTCATTAGCTGAGCTGCAGGGATTTGCATTGGCTCCTGGCTCCCATTCTCAGAGATGCAAAACTCCCAACAGGATGGGTATCTAAAGCAAATTACTGACCGAGGCTCTGTTTTTACACAGCGAATTTTTACACTTGTCTATGTTCTTGGAAAAAGCACCACACCTCTCACTGTACATCACAGCACTAGTAGCCTATTTCATTTCCCTTTAGAGCCATTCCTAAATTGACATCAGTGCCAGCCAACCTAACATGTGTCCCAATTCCAAGCAGGTGAGATAAAAAAGTCTATCCTCAGTTTCCCTTAACTGCAGATCACTCGATGGGATTCTCCATTTTCTAGATTGAGCCTGACTTCAGTAGTTTCTGTCTTGTTTCTTACCTTTCTGCTAATATCAGTATGCAGAAAGTTATTGTCTGCTTTCTGGCTCTGGAGCTGTCAATGCAAGTATGCCCCCAAAGGTTTCTTTCTTTGCATGAAAAGAAGCTCATATTTTCTTGTAATTTTCAATCACAGGTCCTCTGGTTGTCTTTGCTGGAATTAAGGACCTGAAACTTATGAAGACAACGCAGTCTGGATTTGAAGGCTTCTATAAGAATGAACACACCACACTTCCTGAAAGGCATGACAGGATTCTGTGTGGAGAGCTCTTCTGCAAATGGTCATACGGCGAATGCAAGGATTTTGACTTCGACTGCATATGGTATATGTTATATCAAGTAATATTAATTCCCTAATCTATACTCACAAAGTCCCTCTACACAATACAGAAGGTCTAAGGGCCAGATCCACAGCTGCTGTGCACCAGCCACTCACAGGTCTCAGTGGCAGCACTAAGTCCTTGTTATGAGGGGTGAGAGGCATGTCTTAGGGGTACTTCTCTCTCTAAGGGCACATCATTGGACAGGATTCAAAACAGTTCAGTGTTCAGTACAGAACACTTTAGGAGAATAAAATGATTAATTTGTTAAATAGTTTTAACAAAACCTATTTGTGAATTATATATCTGGTGAGGGTGGGGAAAGGAAACAGAATTTGGGTGACAAGACAAATTGTTCTTCCACAAAATCCCATGGGTTATATATTTGTCAGAAATTACATGCAAAATATAAACAAAAACCACTCCACAGCAAAGCATTATGGATCTAAGCAGAGACAGATGATACAAGGCTTTGTAAGAACCTGTGTTACCTCTAGGAAGAAAATCCGTGAATGTATCCTTGAAGCCTTTGCCGGACCACCTGACTGTGGGGAATATTCACCCTCTTACCAGAAAACTGTCAACTGTATCCAGATGCTCGTCCTTTCCAGAGTGTCACAGGTATCTTCTTTCCTCCTAATGATGTTTTACATCAACAATCGTATGTGTTAATTGCACCACTGAGACGACCAACACGAGACTGTTAGTTCATGAACTCTGTCAGTTCTAAGTTAGACTGGAAACTCCCCAGCTGGGAACACAATGGGGGAGAACATCACTCAGTGCTTGGCAGCACTTGAATAAAAGTGAAAGGTGTGCTACACATGTTCACTAGATTGCAGTTGATCAACTGTACTGGGCGGGGGTTGGCATTGTTCTTTTTTACACTGAGTGAAAAGCCTGCCAGGCTGTTGACTGCAAAGGTGCCCTAATTCATTGTCTCATCCATTTTCATGGTTTCAGGTACAGGTCATAGAAGCCGTCTTGAACAACACTTTTTATAATGTTGTAGACATGAAGAATCTAGGCTTGACCAATGACAAGGAAGTAAGTAAATGCTTCAACTATAACTTGTCTGCACTCTTTAGAAATACTCAGCCTCAAAGCATAACAGCAGTTCTACATAAAACAGAGTTAAAGTGAGCAAACTTTCTTCTCCCAGTCCCAGTAAAAGCTCCACATTACCTCTAAAGAAGACTTACACTGATTACAAAAGGAGGATAAATAATTGTCTTCTTGTGTTATTGATAAAAGCTGAAGGTGCAAGTGGAATCCTCTGGACATCAGAAGGATCTGTAACAGAGGCTGTCTCTGAAAAATTATTCCTGTTTTCTCCACTGAATTTGACTCTCAATTATAATGTCAACCTGTGCACTTTACCCAAGCAGAATGCACTGTGGCACCCCAGATTGGTCCAACAGTGGGCAAGGTTCAAGCCTGGGATCAGGCAGAGGGCAAGAGGTAGGGGGTGAGATGTATTTGCTCCTCCCTCCACAGCTGCTCCAGCTGCCAGCTAGGTTCAGCTGAAAGTCTGTTAGGTTACCCTCACATGAAAGAGAGAAATGGGGTTATTCCATTTGACATCGATGGTCTATAGTTGTTTATGCTCTAGTCTCCCTCCAAAGTCTTGTGATTCTGCTACCATGCTCTCCTATCCTTGCCCTCCTTCAGGTGGACATTATAGACCCACTTTTACTTGTGATAACATCAGTATCTACCACTGATGTTCATAAGAGAAAGAAAGGACCTGGGCATGATTCTATAAGGAGGTGAATAGCCACATTTTGTGCTGGCACATCCCTGTCTCAAACAACCTTTGTGTTTGTGCTCATCTCTCTCAGGTTTTGGTTCCAGTGGAAGCTCCTTATGGCTCCTGTGCTTGCACACTTGGCCGGAAGAAGTTTTTTGAAGCACAAGGCCACATGCTGAGAGAAGAGAGGAAATGTCAGTTTGGACTGGCAGCTGCCCAGGGAAACTAAACCTCTTGGCTATACTCAACCTTCCTGATAAACTTAATAGCATGGCTTTCCTATCAATGTTTACTCCTTATTGGCCTCTTCCATTGCTGACTACTTTTCCCTCTATGAACTCCTGAACATGGGATTTATGAAGGACCCTCAGGAAATAGGAAATCAAAGTCTGTCCCTGAATTCCAGTGTGATTTGCAGACTGAAATGCCCTAAGCTCTTTGGAAAATCCCAGCTGGAAACATTATAGTAAATTAATTTTTCAACTAGCTATTCTGAGACCTTTCAATGAAACAATTAATTTGATGTCTGTAACACGTTTTTGACATGTAAAATCAGGAAATCTCTATATTCCCTTTATTAATATTTCTTCAGAAAAAGGAATATACAGGCACGAGACCTGCTGTTTCATTGACATAACCTGTCATGACCCCTTGATGCCACACTGATCTACAGAGCTGAGGTTCTGACCCAGTGACTGAACAGGGAATCAGTCAGAATCAGGATTTCTTTGTGCAGGAAATGAGAAACAGAAAGAAAAAAAAAGCGTCTCTCGTATCTCCTTTGTGGTGTGAATAGTTACAGCTGTTGACTTTCTCTGCATGTATTCTGACTGCATGACTGCTGCTGCTACTCATCAGACAATAGTTACTATAGTACTTTTACATTAATCACTGAGGTGATTTGAGGGTTTGGGCTATCTCTGTAGGTTTAATTAAATAGTTTTCTTTAGTCTAATAATCTTATCATGACTTCTGAGCAGGCAGGAGTCAACCTACGTAGCCCTGTTACATTTGGGACGGGTAGGGAGAAAACTAGACAGACAGATAATGCATATTTTACTTTAGTTACCACAGGTGGTAGCTTTGAACATTGAGATAAAACAATACAGTCAATGATTCTCATCTCACAATCTGTGGCTACCACATTTGCAACAGGAATCCTGCTCAGCTTCCAACAGCTTCTAATCCTTGCTCTCATTTTCTCCGAGTGTCATTTTCACAGACTCCATATGACAGAGTACAAATCCAATGGGAAGTGCCCAAAGTAACTTCTAAAAACTGCAGTTAAGTTGCCTTTGTGCCTCCTGAGTTTGGCAGAAATGCGGCATTGCTCTGGGTACAATCATTAAATTCACAGGCACCAAAAATGGGGGAGATGTCCTGCTCTGTGTGACATTTTGAAGTGCTTTGCAAGATAGAAACTCGCCTTGATGAGCAGGGTGTAATAGCTGCAAGGGAAGAACGGTCCACCAGCCTGAGCTATCTCCTGAACAACAGGAAAAATGACACCATGGAGAGAAGCTGTCCCAGATATGATGTTCTCTGGTCACCAGCCAATTCTGAAATCCTTATTTACAACACTTCTAGCTTTTCCTGGGGACGTTCTCGCTTACCTTCTTAGATTGTGTTGTATTGTACTTGCAGGCTTATGTCTTGCTACTTCTGTCACTTCTAGGTGCTTTTAATTTATTAATGTATCTTTAAAAGGCAAATAAAGAGCAACATCAAAAAACAAACTGGTTTTTGACTATTTACGACTTATATATAAACGTGAACATTGTAAGTAAAAGAACAATTTTAATTCATCCAATTTCACCTCAAAAAGTGTCCAATCTTCTTCCAAATGACACTTCACTACCAACAGATGAAAAAGAACCTTACTGAACATTACAGCATTTACCTCTTTTCAAAACAAGGCAGATCTGCACAACCAACTTCCTTTCTACCTTGTAAGAAATTTACTGCATTAGGCACAAGGTTTCTTTCGTTACTCCTTGTGCTTCATTTGTGGCCCTGCAAGGTAGTGGTGGACTAACCTCCGTGGCAGAATGAGGACACAAAGCAGCGAGCAGTCGTTTACTGAGCCTTTCCTGTGGTAACAACCACACACATACTCATCCAGCATGGTTCAAATAAACCTCCAGACACGCAGATATTCACTGTCTCTAGAGCATCTCAGTGCAGCTCCATCCAGCACTGCAAACCTGAGTCACTTACGGGGGCAGATTGCTTCTAAAGAAAGTACTTAGGCAATCGGAAGCAGCCCAAATTTCCCATATGGCAACTAGATTAAGATAACTGTGGCATAAATCATTCTTGAAAATGTGAGTTAGCCAGACTCACTTGGGCCTGAAATCTGACCAAATTCCCATTGGCTTCATTAGAGTCAGTCTCCATGATGGAATTTCATTAATTTCATTGAGACAGACGTTTTTTTCAGTCCCTGTCCTAAGGAGCTATTCAAGTTGCTTACTGTGTTTTACTCAGAAGCAGCTGTGATGCTTTGCTGACGACATCATACTTGATGAAAATGAGCAGCATTTAGCAGATTGTAAAATTGCTGTTTAAAATACAACTTCTTGCTGATAACGTGAACCTTGCTGGTCCTGGGCTACATCCCAGTAGTTCATAGGGGCTGAAGTCTCCTACCAAGAAACCGGGTATTTCAAGGGCACAAACACATTATCCTTTTAGTCTTTGATTCTTTCCCATCCTGTTTCTGTTCAATTCTGATAACTGCCCAGGACAGCCCAACACAGCCTGCCTCAGCTGCTCATCATGCTCCACACACAACCAATGCCACACAGATAAAATGTACCAGCTAAACTCTTCAGCCAGTACCTAAAACAGAGAGCAAATGTCACTGTCAGGGTCAGCACAAGTCATCTGTCTTCCCTGACTGCATTATTCTATATATATTGCTACCTGCTTTCCAATATACATTTAAATCTGCCAGTTTTTATTAACTATTACAGCTACTTTTTTTTTTCTTCCTTAAAGTTGTCTCTTTCCTTTTTTTAATTTAACCTTGGCTTTATCAAGAGTTCATAATCCTGACTCTAAGTTGAACTGAGCTACTTAAAGTGATCAAAAAACTGTTTCTGGCTAAAAATCTCAAAATAAATACTTCTGAATTTAGAATTCCACTATTTTTATACATACAGCAGCCAACCATATTGCTACTGGAAAGTGCACAGCTGTATCTAGAAAGGAAACATATCAAATGTTTCCAGTTATTGGATCAAAAATGTCCACTCACATGTCAGCTATAATATAAACTGTTTTCTGAGAACCTCACCATTCAGAGCAGACTGAGAAAGACACACACGTGTGCCTGAGTGCATGCATGCACATACACACACGTATGTGTATAAAATACGTGTATAAATGACACTTACTAGATCAGCTGATGTATGACTATCTATGGCAAGCACATCAGAAAAAACATGATCTGGGGTTAGTTGTTGTTAAAACAAAAATCCAACCCAAACAATACTGGAGGGACTCAAAATTAAAGAGGCTAGAGAAACCTTTGATACAGAGGGAAATACAACAGAAACCAGAGTGCCTGAGTACTGTGCAGGGCTTCTGCCACTTCCGAAGTGTGGCATTAGGTATTAATTTCCTACATTACATCTGACTGAAAAAGACAAGAGTTCAAGTTTTAATGGCCTCACACTCCTGCAACGTTTTCAAATCCTCTAGACACATATTTCCAGGTAGGAAAGCCCAGGCAAACCGGTGTGTGTTACCTATCTGGAAGGGAGGAGAGAATTGGAAGAGTGATCTTGTGAAACAGGGTTGCTACACCCAGGCACACACCCATTTCCACACTTCTCTCCCCACAGTTTGGCCACCAGCTTGTGAGCAAACTCAGCCACAAGTTCCTTACTTTGACTTCCCTCCTCCTTCCACCATCCACTAGGACAAGACAAAGTAATATTACTCTTGAATCCAAGAGATCAGTGCAAATGATGAGCCTTCCCTCCCTTTTCTGATACAATTCAGCTGCTAAAATCAGAGGCATCCTCAATATAGTAAGTACCAGAGTGTTTATAGAGGGGCAGCTGGATTATAGCAATCATCCAAAAAAGGGAAGAGAACATCCTGAGATGAATACAAGTCTGCCAATGCCAAGACATTTGCTGCTGCCTTATCAGCAGATCAGCTGATGATACAGCAGTTGTAACTGCTGACTGCTCCTTTAGCAAGGATGCTCATGAGTGCATATAAATACAACAGTGGTCTCCAGTACTCACCAGCAGCCTTCAGCAGCAATGAAACTCTCATATGGAGACTAAGAACCACTTACAGTCTTCAAGGTGCTCCCCTTGGGCTCTCCAGGTGCCTGCGGTTGCACTCCCCAAACACATAGCAACTGCCAACCAATGTTACTCTGGGAATTGAATACACGTTGACGATCCAAATGAACATCACTAAATCAATTCCCTAATTATAGGGGCTAAGCAAAAAATAATTTAATGACCCTGTTACATTATCATATTAAAAAGAAGACAGTCTTTCCCAACAGAAATGAAAGCTACTTATTAAATCAGTCTGCCCATTCTTCCAGTGGAGACTGCCCCTGCCAGTGGACTAATGACAGCCACTGTCCTCAGCACTTGCCCGGGGAAACTGCTGTCCAAACTGAGCAACACAGAGGTGAAGGTGCATAGAGACCTTCCATGTGATGGCATGGGACACAGGTGAGATCTCTTGGATGACATCTCCAAGCACCAAGTCCTCTTGTTAGATGAAGAACCCAATCCACTGCCTGTGTAAATTGTCCACGGTGAAGGAGAGAGTAGAGCAGACCCTTCTCTGCCGTGCTCCACTCACCCTGCTGCTTATGAGCCAGTGATTGTTACACCCACTACACACACATTTACAATCATTTCATTTCCCACATGACTTTTAGGCCAAAAGCCATTCCTAGAAGAGAAGGAACTGCTGTTCTGAATTGGAAGTAAAGAACCAGAATGAAGACAAAGCAAGGTAATATTTTTCTGGTCCTACTCAAACTCAGCCTTCAAATTTTGTGCAATATTGTCATTTAAAAAATGAGAAATAAATTTGCAGCTTCTCCCAGACTCACAGCAAATAAGACCCTCTGATTTTAAAATAACTGTCACTGTAACTTAAGTGCGACAGTGGAAAGAGGAGCGTTGAAGACAAAAGATCAATTAAATGCTGATTTTTAAAAAGAGGAAGAGTGAAAGGATTTGGTAGAATTTGAACATGCTGGAAAAAGCAGGGAAAAGAAGGAAAAGTTCATTTAGCAATTAATCCCTGACAGTGACAGCCTAATGAGACATTTTGCCAGGGCCATTTCTAACCAGGAGTGATGCATGGGGGGCTACTCCCTTTGTTACAGCTGATGAATCTAGTCTTATAATTATATGGCCAAAGAATCTTCTACAAACTGATCAAGTGCAGCACATTAGAAAAAACTGGGAACAATAACACACAGGGATGGGAGACAGCAGCAAGTAGTCAGAACAATTTTTTCTGAGTTGAAAAAGTGATCTTGGTGGACAGGTACAGCCATAGATCCCATGCTTTGCTGACAGTTGCCTTACATGTGCTTCATGTGTGGTACTTGGCTCTGTTTGGATGCAAAGAGAACATGCCATGTTGTGTATCCACAGCTTGAGAGGAGAGTGACCAGAGCTGATGAACAATTCCAATATATATTTCACACCCATCATACCAGAACAGACATACGTCAATGCTTTGAAAGAATTTTAAAAGTGTATGAAAGATTCTGATAGATATGCACTACTGATATCAGGTGAGAGGAAGGACAGGGAAGACCTTGGCTGGAGCATGACTGTTTCTGTGCTGAGGGACAGCAGGGCAGGGGAGCTCAGCGCTGCTTTACTCCTTAAAGCTGCCTCCAGGGGAAGGCGGCACTCTCTAAATTGTGATTCGGTGTGAAAGCCAAGACCATCATCACACTCACCCCCTGTAGCAGCTGAGCAGTCAGATGCTGGCAGCTTAACCCTCACCCAGGGCCCAGGCAGGGCTTTAAAGGAAGAGGAACTCTCCCCCAGCTGCAGGCACATATAAGGGCATGATTTAAATTGGATTCCTGCATAGCTCTGCGACTCAGAGCTGCAGTACTGACAGGGTATCCAGTAATGCCTATCAGTTGCTTCCTCATCTCAACAGCAGCTGTGTTTTCTGCTAGAGGAATGGTAGCTAAAAATAATCTGGTTTTGACTTCCTCTGTTAAACCCTCCAGTCTCTTAAAAAGATTTTTTTGTTCCAAAGAGAATGTAAGAGACAAAACAAGAATGGTCAACTGCACAAAGAGAACAGCAGCATTAGAAAGCTCAGAGAACAGTAGGAAACTACAATAAAAATCAGAGACAGTAAAAAAATTGTCATAGCTTTGACCAGTATTTTCCAAATTCCATTTTGCACTTGCAATGAGATTTCTGTTAGGCCTTTACTTGTATGACTCAGTGGTGCTGAGCAAAAGGGAAATACAATCTGGATGTTTCTGAATGCAATTCATTTGCTCACCAAACATTTTAAAAGAAAGAACTGTGTTCAGAAGTCATCAAATGCACTCTCATGTCTGCACAGTGGAGATTTTTATTCCCTCTTAGAATAAGTATGTTTCACTTCTCATTCTGTCTTCCACAGGACCACAAAATGTAAATCCTACACCAAACATACAAATGGAGAAAAGAAGAATATTCAATTAATCCTTCAATAACACAGCACTATGTATTCTCATCCAAAATAATTCCACAAATATAGTGCTGGTTAGCATGTCCAGACTGCTTTCATGATCCTTTTCATAAACATACCTAATTCTACATTAAAATATTTAGGAGTTTCAGGCATAATTTTTACATTGCAGCCCAAAATTAGCCAGTTGCAGACTACAGCTCAAAATTCCCCAAGGCAGGGTTGATGATCTCTATTTGAATCTAGTCTTCCAGCAGAGCCCTACTCCTAGCAGGTATCTCTGGACATGACCAAACTATAAATAAAATCATAAGCAGAATTCAGACCATGACTTACAAAACTGCTGCTAATAGACCAATACCTGAAGTAAGCTCAGTACAAGGGACAAAGAAATGACAAATACATCTCTGTCCTATTGTCTCAAATTCCAAATAAATACACTGTACCATGTAAAGGCTAGAAAGAATCCAAGAAAGCATGCTGCTGTATATATTTATGTAATATAGCATATACCATGAGCTTTACCTATGGCATAGCTAATACCATGGCTTTGTCCCTTCTCTCCCCTATCTCCCTTTAACACCAGTAACCACAAGCAACTCTCCAAGCAGTGTAGCATGAACAGCTACCTCACGCTTGGCCAAGTCAAAGTGAAGACAGGGCCACTACCTAGGCAGGGGATTGCAGGAGTTTCTCCTTCCTCTCCCTGAATCCTGCCCTCACCTGGCAGAAAGCAGCACCCGTTTCCCTCCCCAGATGCACGCCCCCACCATTTCCACTTTCACCACACTCTCATGCTTCTTTCCTGGTTCCTTTGCTCAGCATCACTGCTGCAACCCCACATCCCCATTTCAGAGGTCATGACAAAGCTCTCTGGGCCAGGGATCATGGTGAGCCCAGCCAGGGCTTAGCACCATCCGTGGGCTGTCTCCCAGACATTCTGGATAAATCAAACCACCCTGCGTACCAGGGCCAGCACAGTGGCTCTGCACCCCTGACAGCTCCAGGCAGGGGTGAGGGAAACACAGATATTACTGCTGAACTGTGACCAGGGCTTCTCCTTCAGCAGTATGTAACACCAGAGAAGAAAGAGCAAAAATAAGTAAATCTTTAAATATTATGGTAAGTGATGGTAAAAGTAATCACAAGAACATAGAATATTAAGTAGGTTTTGGTACCTTTTTAATAGGAAAATGGAGAAAAGGAGCTCCAATATACCACAACAGAGAAAGTAAAGGATCTGTAAAGTAAACTGAATCCAAACAAAAGCAATGTTTTATTGGGATATAGCAAGCAACCTATCAAATAGGGAAAGAGTACAAACAGATTGAACATGACTCTCTTTTAACAGAGATGTACGGTGACAAGACAGCTTCTTTCAGTTCTTAAAACAAGTATTCAAAGTGTTAAGTAAAGCATTAAAAAAAATCAATCATTACAACACCAAAGACAGACAATATTAAAAATGTGCAGAATTTTACTTTTTACAAATTTCTGCATAATGTTAGAAAACAATCATAAATTAAAAAAGGAATAAAATGAAGCTTTTTTTTGTTTGCAAAGCAACACAAACCTTTAAAAACCAACTATATTTTACATAGGACTACTATTAAAAACAGGTGAAAAGCTGAAAATTTAAAGGACAGCAAAAAATACACAACCCAGTTTCACCTGTCAGCAACACCTTCTGCTATCGAAGGAGTTATGTTAGTTCTATGTACAGCTTTAAACATTGCAGCATACCACGGGTAAACCTTAATAAGGTCAAAATAGGACCCTCTGCAAAAAAGGGTGACTTAGTAAGTGTCAGTCCCATCCTGAAATTATAAGTAGTAATAATTTTAGTAGGTCTTCAGTGTAAATCAAAACCTACTTTAATTGGTTCCTCTCTCTAAAGATGCATGTAAACTTTGGGGTTGTTTTTGTTTAATTTTTTGGTATCTTATATAATGAAATCAAGAACCTGTCTGGCTCAAAAATGAGAATGACATACCTCCCTTTTGTTCTGGATACAGTGATGCAGCTATCTCAACATGCTCATTGACACTTCCTAAAAGAGAAAATCATTATGTACTATGTAAAAAATACACACCACCTCTCTCAGTTCAGACTCAGTATATAGTATATTGCCAGCTCTATCCAATAGGATATATATTCTAATTTGGTTTAAACTCTTAATAGATATATTCTCTCTTTACAAAGTTCCATCACATGAAACCAAATTGCTTATTTTTCCTTTGAGGCACAGCATGACCCCAATTAGACAATTAGCTATAAAGAGTTGTTCTTTAGATGTTGTGTCTGTAGAGGTTTTACGTGATATTCATAGATTTTCAGCGCAGGCCCCAGTTTTAATGAAAGTCCAGTCAGTACATCATTTCTTGTCATCAACAGTAATGATTTGCCATCAATTTCCTATAAGAAGAATTAAAGAGTTGATAAAGACAAATATACAAATCTAACAGATGAGAACAGTCATGCAACAAATGGAAGACTACTATAGAGGATCAGTGAGAAAATAAATAGTAGCCTTGATTTTCCTGAAACCATGTTCACAGCTGCTAAATTCTGCTTGCTGTCTGCTTTTCAAGTGCTCACCTGTGCTGACTAAGGCATAAATACTATTTAGTCAAGCACAAAATCCAAATGAGCCTGATTTCAAAATTCCCCCCGGTAAACCTTTTTCTAATTAATAGGTACAAGTGAAGAATGCCTAATTATCAGCCATTAAGGGAAGGATACTCCTAAGAATGCAGCTTATGAAGTGCATTTCAGAAGAATTACTATTGACAGCAATATGCAAGTTTAAACTAGTGAATATCTGCTAATAACTTCAGGTGCCTTCTTTAAAAGGCCAACCTTCCCATGCATCCTGTGGGGGAAAAAAAGGAAAAGAGTCTTGCAATCAGAAATTTTGGAAGGGCCTAACTGGAGCTTGACACTCTGAGGGAACTTCTCTTCTTCCACTTACAAGGGAAGATGAGAAAAGCAACAACTTGCTAGCTTAGGTCTCAACAACCCCTGCACTTTCCTGCTTAAAATACCTCTTGTAAGTCACAGTGATGGTGGGATGTTCTTTCCTCTCAAACCTTGGCTTTCTGACCTGTTTAGGTTAGAAATCCTGTAGGCTTTGGGGTTCTTTTCCATCTCAAAACCTTGTCATTTGTTTGAAAACTCCCTCTAAATCATTTTGAAGTCAAAATGGAATCTCTCTTAAAATTTGATAAAGTTTATAAACACAAAATACATGGACAAACCACAACATAGTCAAAGATCAGCTGAAAGTGGCATTTTTTAAAAATATCCCCAAGATGTATGCAACTACTAATCCCTCAGAGGAGCACAAAATAACAGTAAATCTAGAAGAAAAAAAGTTTCCAATAACTTTTTACCCAATTATAGCAGGTGCCTCTTTCCAATTACTGTTGAGAATGTTAATGGTTAAAACCAGTTTCTATCCTCTCTTTTCCATTCGTCACAATTCTTTCTGTGGGAATTTTGACACCAGTGAGTATTTTGCTCATTGCTATGACCGATCTGAAGTTGCCTTTTCTGCTGCTGTTCAACGATGCTATGGAGGAAGAACAGCCTCCAGCCTGGTAGGATCCAAATGGAGTAAATCCAGTACCTGGAATAGGAGAAACTCCAAGAATAGGAAAAAAGCATCTATTCCTTTCCCTTCTTCTTCCACAGGGTTCCCTGTGGTTTCTAGAAATGCTGGTTATTACTAAGACTTTCACTGAATAGAAAACTGATTCTTTAAACACATCTGTGTAGGAATGAGTGATTACATATTCAGAGTTCAAGCGTTTTATATCTTTGTGTGAATTGTAAGCTTTACCTCTTTCACTTCCTTTAAGTTTTCCACATTAACCTGCTTCTGCAGAATTGTCATACTCTTTTTTTGGCACCAGGTAAGATTTTGTATGCTCTGGTTACTTGTCTATTTTCTGGATTTGTTTCAGGATGCAATTTCAAGTCTAGCTCTCAGTATGCCTTTTTAATGTTAACTGCAGAGAGACTTCTCTGCACAACTCAAGCTAACAGTAATTCCCCACTGTGCCAGGATGACCTCAACAGCAGTTTCACGTTGTCTTCAGCAAATAACCAGGGGACTGGTTAAGCTTCAAGTCCTCCCACCACCCTTTCTGCTCTAAGTGACTGAGGAGTGCAAAGTTTTACAGTAAGCCAACACGAGAGCACAGCAGCCAGCACACCCACGTGCTCCTCCAAACCATGGCTCTGCCAGAAAGCAGCAGTGAACAGCAGCTGATGTCAAACCCCAGTTTCCCTTCTGGTAAGGCATTGCAGTGAGGCCAGCAAACCAGCACTGGGTTACTTGGGCACATCTGGCTATCACAACACTAATGGTCAAGAAGCCACACGGGCAGTTACAAGGGTCAGAGCACAAACACCTCTTGAGACCTTGCAAACAGCTTCAGTTCTTGGAGTGAGCCACAGTCCCCCGTGCCTCCAGGGCTCCCACAGAAAGCTCAGCCACATATTGGCCAGCTGTACTTCTCTGAAAGTGTTCACACCCCAATCCTGCAACTGCTATTCTTTCCTCTTTAGGTATCCTGTGTCCCCAACTTCTCGGCTTGTCTGATTTGCTTGCTGATGTTATGGTTTTCTGTTATTGGGCAACATCCTTCAGTTAAATCTGTTTTCATCAGTGAGCTCTTTTGATTTGCTGACATCAGTGGAACTCCAAGAAGAAATAATATATCATCATCACACAAGCATCACTTCTTACCAGCACTTACAATAGAGTTTTAATAAAACATTCTTCAGCCCTTAAAATGTCTTCTAATTCTCCTTGAAGTACTGTAAGAAAAATTCAGGTCCTAAAGATTTTTTGAGCCACTTGCTTTAGGTAAGTCCAGACGTATTCAGATTCATTGAAATAAAGTGTGGACTCAGTTACTGCTGTGTAAAAGCTCAGTGTAATAATAGATGCCACGATTACATTCTGGGCTAAGGATATTTTGTAAGGAAACCATTGTGCTACTCCTGCTGAAGCAGTTCAGTGCAAAACAATTTCCCAGTGTTGCAGGTGAAACTGAATACTTCCCTTTACCACTTACAATCTCATTCCTCTTCCAGTACATATTCAGGGCAGTAGATCAAATGAAACTAGGTTTCTGGGGCCCAGGCAACTGCAAATGACAGAGGAAAATAGAGATGGCCAGAATTGCAGCTGCATGCCTGGTGCTCTACAGACAGAGGATGCCTAGGGGCTCAAGGTGAACCGGTCTGCATTGCTATACCTGGAAGATCCTGATAAAAAGTACTGTAAGAACACAGTTAAAGTTAGTGGTAGCAAACAGCGTAAAAGAAACTGAACAGCACCACTGATAAGAAGGTAGGGACAGGGTTGTTTATGGGGCCGTTCCTGGTGCAGACAGGAAATAGGCCGGCAAACCTGGCACGCAGAACCAGGCACTTGCTGCTCCTCATGCTGAAAATGGAAAGGAGGGGGAAGAGGCGATGACTTCTGCTATGATTGTCCATCCCTCAACTCCTGGCCACATCCTGGTGGCAGCTGTCAGCCTCTCTCTCCAAGGTTTTAGCATAAGGTGAAGTTGGCTGTGGAATCACAGCCACATTTCTGCACATGGCTGTCCCAGCAGAGCCCTCAGTTACCCTACTGAAACCACTTACCCTCATTGCAGAGTACTAATAAAGCCTTTACACTCTACTTCTACGCTGCCTTCCATAAGGCTGTTGCAAACTGATTTGCCAAACCTCATAAATTAGCCTCACCTTTCTGCTGCAAAATCAGTAGTAATTACTGCAGTATTATTGACAAGCCAGTTGTGAGCAAAAGAGGTTAAGATACTTGTGGAAGTCAGAGGTATCCGTCAGTATAAGGAAAAGATTCCCAGAGGCCACAATTACTTTGCCTATGTAGTTTTTTTAAGCCACATTTCCAGGGCTGTTGTGACATGGATGCCGGTATAAACAAATGGACACACTCAAACATTTTATTTTTTGGCCTGTTCACCCATCTTCAAATTCTGAAAAATAAGTAGCAGTTGCAGAAAGAACCTCTCTCTGCAACCTGCCAGAGAATCACCCAACACTAGGCTTTTCACCCTCAAGAACAAAGAGCTAAATTTAGATACTTTGTTATATGCATCAGTTACAATCAGATGGGATTTCACAGACGTGGCACTGAAGGTCAGCAACATTAACCTGACCAACCATGACGTTATTTCATGTGCAATGTACAATGTCCCTGCAAAGCTGCCAATGACTTGCACCAGCTCAGTACCTTGGAAGGTCAAGCTATCTATTTTAATAACTAATTACAAGTGTGGGTGACTAATTGCCTGGTAGTCACACATAAACGTACAGACTTATCTGGGGAGGTGCTGAACTGCCAATGCGATGTAAGTTACTTCTCTACGGAACAGGTGGGCTGTCAGCCAAGTAAGCTGACTGCCCTATTCTGCCCCACTAACACACCTTTACCAGCTGCTGGCAGGGGAGTTACAACGGGCC
Organism: Melanocharis versteri; assembly: GCA_013397845.1. Taxonomy (NCBI): domain Eukaryota; kingdom Metazoa; phylum Chordata; class Aves; order Passeriformes; family Melanocharitidae; genus Melanocharis; species Melanocharis versteri. The sequence continues at coordinate 3,859,470 of VZTG01008006.1, read as the reverse complement.
ACCTGACTGTTAAACTCTTTGCTGATCTAATCTACCCAAAGAACATTAGTATCAGCAGTTACAAGGCCTGGAAACAAAGACCCAACCTGTTTCTCAGACTGAGTCCTACAAACACACGGCTCCTCTGCCAGCTTAGTGCCTACTTGTCCTTTCCATGTTCACTTGTACTGCCAAGTTCAATGCAAGACAGGAGCCCTTTTTTCACCCTATGCCTTTAAACTCAAATTGTTGCTTAGAAGCCACAGGTTTTATAAATACCCATGAGTATATTTGCACAATACACTAAGAAAGAAGGGAATTCACATTTTAAATAAAAAGACAGTGAAACTGAGTGGGTTGTATAGGGAGACTGAGTTCAAGCCAGAAAATCTGTTTAGATTTCCCACCTTTCTGAATCCTATCTTAAAGAAACTCCAACTCATTATCCACAGCTTGTAGAAAAATATTACCAGAGATCACAGTCCCATGCATTCTCACCCAACAACAGACTCAAATCCCCCCATTAATGTTGGATTTTCTCTCCCATTTTACAGTATATAACCAGGCCTACAGCAAAAATGTGCAATGTGAGAAACTGGTGGCAGTCAAAAGGTGTTTGCTAACAGATTTACCTGTTCCTGGAAAGCATTGGCTTGTTCTTCAAATCCAGCTGTTCTGAAATAATTCACAACATCGGTAACAGCCCAGTCAGCAGGATCCAGAGGTCTCCCATTCTCTACTGAACTGCAAAGTGCAAATCCAGACAAGTAATCACTAAAGGTGTGCAGAACATCTGCTGCTTCTTTGTGCACGCCTCATGTACATTCCCTCCTTCCTTGTTTCTCCAGCAAAAGTGTTCTTTGCTACATCTCTTCCCACCCCAGAACAGAACAGCCACTCCTCTCCTTTTACATTCCAAAGACCTGATGCTGGGGGAAACTGAGATACCTCTCCTTTCAGAAAAGAAGAAAGTATGTGTATCCTACAAGTGTGCTGCCTTTGCTTTTGGAGAACGAAAACTGCCATAGCTGGGGTACCAAATTCCTGCCTTTCAAGCCTGCAGCTTGCTTTCAGCTACCAAATGCCTGAATAATTATATGTGGTTTAATCTTTACACAGATGAGACTGTCCCTATAACATGGGTAGTAATTACTGGTAGCCATCTTTACCTTGCAAAACAACAACAAATAAACTACAAACAAACAAAACTCCCCTACAAAAACAAAACAGCACCAAGTGATTGCACTAATTCTCAATATAGAAAATTTCCCAAAACTATTGTCAGACTCATCTTTGGACCAACCTATGGACTTTTTAAATAGCTGTGCATCTGAGAAAACATCTGTTAAACACAATCAGAATAAACACAATCAGAATTAATTCCTACTGTGATTAACCTCAGGCAATTGCTTTCCACAGTAGCAAAAACAACAAAACATTCATATTACTATCCTTATCCTGTATTTCTTTTCCTCAAACTGTGATCACCCTATCACAAAGACAACCCTTGTGTATCTGAAAATTTTTGGTAAAAAAAAACACACAGTGAGCTTGACTGCCTTTTCTACTGCAATTTATGAGGATGAAGAGCAAGACATCAAAGAGCTTTTTTAACGTGTTTCCCCAACCAGAAGTCCTGACGTTCATGCCAAATATTTTCCATTGTTATGCTTGCTTAACCATAATGCTAATGAAGCAATATCAAAAATGTACAGATCAGGACAGGTGTCAGGATTCTGTCCATTTTCTGGTCTGAAGCTTAGAAGCAGGACTTTGATTTCAACAGCACCAGCTGGAAAAGAAACACAGATTATAGCCTCCTGACAATATTTTTGTTCTGTCCTTCAATTTTTTCTTTTCCAGCTGTCACCATCTCTGCCCTGCCTGGACTTGCATGTTTTTCAGCAAAATCACTGAATGAATCACGGGCCAACTAGTTTTCAAAGCAGCCAAATGGAATCTATACATAGAGTGCCTTTCATCACTGCTTCTACAACATTCTCATTCCTACAACTATCTGAGTCCTGGGAAGGAGGACTTGTGAAAACAATAATTTTTGCATCTCCTCAAATTCTTGAAACGTGTCTGTCAATATGGCAACAAAATCTGGCCACAGGGATCAGCCATGACCTATGTCACACTGGGCCTTCTAAAACCAGTTTCTTCCATTCATCACAGATCTCCGAGCAATGAGAAACGGAGTTTCTTACTTTTGCTCATCACATAATGGCTTACTTCATGAATTGCTTCAGTGATTGTGATTACACAGAAACCAAAACTCAGCAAAATTGAAAATGAGACTCTCTGGCCTTATCAGAGCTGCACTTTTTTCCTTTTTATTTTTTTTTTAATCAAAGAATGTCTTTCAACTAAGATTTTCTGATGTTGTGCACATTCTGAGGCTTACGAAGTAAAACGTGAAAACTGCCACACAAAATCTGCACTTATTTATAAAAGCAGCATTTGAGGAATTATATTTAAATCTCTGCATTTTCCCTAAGACACAGACTGTCACTTTCAATTACTCATTTTCTACTTAAAAATAAATAAACAAAATGCAAACAACTCAGTTAAAAAAAAAAATACACTGAATTTAACCCTTCCTAAACAGCAAATAAAAGATTCAGTCTGTAAAAATATCACCTAACCGTAATTTGCTTACTTCTCCAAACACTTTTTTCAAATTAAATATGGCCCCAAACCTTCCTTTCCACAATTTTGTATCTCAGCCCAGGTGCTTCAGTTTTTCTTACAGCTCTTCTTTTATCACTAGGGAACTACAGCTTGGTCCACCCCCATCCAGGGCTCAACTGCAATGACTTTAGGGGCTCTACCTCAATCATTAATTAATCACAGGAAATAATTGCAAGTTTCAGCCTCAAGGAATAGCGTCATACTGGACCTCAAGTGGAGCCAATCTACGCAGCTATAGAAGACTGGAAGACACATGGCAGACTGCTGGAGGCTGGCTAGATTTTAACCCACCTACCCACGCAGATGCTCATTTGGCTTGTAGATTTTGTTAGTCTCCTCCTCACCCTGCTGCTGACATGGCTCTGTTCTTTAGTCAAGACAAGGGAATATATAACATCCATGGCTTAGCCATACACTGGCTTATGCCTGACATCCTGGAGGCTTTAAAATCTTACGAGGACTGGCATTTTAGGCTTTGAAACGAAACACTAGACGCACTGACAATGAATAAGAATTAGGCTTGTCTGTTTTTCACCACTGTCCTTGTGCCTTTATTGCCATCATGTGGCAGAAGCAGCAAGGTCTGAAAGGATATAGCTGAGAGCAAATAGATTTTATCCAAGCTATTTATAAGCACTTCAAGAAAGTGTCAAATACTTCCTTTGTACATATGCCCACATACATACTATATACATTCATCTAGAAACCACAGCCCCACAGCTTAATTACAATTTCCATCCACTCTAAAAAGCCACCTTTAGCAATCAGCAGTTGAGTCTTTATCACCTAAGCCTTGGGGAAAATGATTAAACATAAACTGTCCTCCCTGCTTTGACTGCCTCTGTTCTCCTCCCACCCCGGAGTGCTCATTGTAGAAACCAGACTGTCAAACGAAAGGTGGTTTCTGAGGGACACACACAATATTTATTCATAGTCACTGAATAGGAAAATGCTCTTTATGTTGGTGTGGTGTAGCCAGCGTCTCAAGTGCAAGGGGAGGATGCTGATTTTAATGGCTGCCATCGGATCTTTTGATGCTATGTCATAATCTGGTGTTTTACCAGTAGCCTGAAGTGACCATTATTATTTACCTTACTCTAGTGCCAGGTAGCCTACGCACAGTCACGTTTTCTTGGATGGGTTATGTAAAAGAGATCTGAAGGAGAATAATGAATTGCAGCTACACAGAAGTGTTGCAGTTTGACAGAACAGACTAAGAGCTCACTAAGACTAGGAGTACCCTTCCTTGTGGTCTTGTTTTCCTTTAATATATGTACATATGTGTACATCTCTCTCACCATGGCTTCTGGAACCTTAAAGCAGCAAGGCCAGATTTTTCCACACAGAACTTCACTTCTCAGATCATAACTTCATTCAGAATTGCTAGTCCTAATTAAAGAATTTCTGACTGTAAGTAAATGCTTACAAAAAAGTTCCTATGCCTTAACCTGTAGTCTACAACACAAAAGAAAGCACCAGAGCAGTATACACCATGTCTCTGCCTTATTCTCACCCTAGGCCTGAAATAAAACCCCAGCAACTCCAGGCTTCTCCAATAAACAGCTTGAAGTATCTGTTTCAGAAGGGAATTGACACCTAAGCGATATGCTGCTACTACTTCTCAGCGACCCTAGACAGGTGGGCTGTCAGCAGAGAAGGGCACAGAGAGGTAACTTCCACACAGGACACTTCTCTCATTAGGCACTGGTTCTGCAGAAGCCACTAACAGACAGGTGAGCAGAGGCAGAGTATTGGCTACAGTGCTACCACTTGCTTTAGTCTCTGGTTGAGAGGAAAAGGAAAAACGTACCCCTAACTTGAGTTGCTAGCTTCTACATCTCTTCATTGCTATACAGTCCTACCACATATTACTTTTAATCAACTCAGTGCCCTGGACTCTTCTCTTTCAAAGCCAAAATACAATAAAAGTAATTAAGAACAGGGAAGCTTTGAAATGAGCAAGGATGGAGATGGCCACTATTGCCAACCGCATTACTTCAAAGGAAAACTACATTCAAAATCCATGTGCTGTTTACATAAAAGGAACACTTACTTTTTGATATCCAGAGAGCCATTTTCCTTGTTTTCCATGTCAACAGTTAGCATGGGGAGGACAGAAGTTTTACTTCAGCAACTGATCAACAGGGAGGAAAAAAAAGATGGGTTTAATTACTGGTAGTATGACCAGAATAGCATAATGTAACAGAAACAAGCATTCTACAGGGACACATGCATGTTCCCACTTGAGAGCAACAGCGCTGTCAAAGAGTGATTTCCCTGGAAGCCTGGCAAAGCTGATTGTAGCTAATGAACTAGAAAAAAAAGTTGACCGGTGCTTCAAACACAAGAAATATTTCTTGCCTGAAAATCAAGGAAGGTAATCTTTTTCACAAGTGTTAAAATTTTGATCAAACTGTACATATTCATATACGTGGAGATTGACCTGCAATACATAGCTGTGTATCAAGAGAGCTTAATAGGCCTTCAGTCACTCTGTGATACAGAGGATCCAAACAGATGGAAATCTTTAGAAAAGTTTGGAAATCCATAGCCTTGTTTTACAAATGTGGACTTGGATACAGATGAGCGTGTCACTTACGCCCATTGCACAAATAAAGCTGGTAAGCAGAGTTACTAATTGAGCACCAAACTCCTGAGGCCCAAATCAACGTGTTGTCCAGAAGACCTCCCTTCCTGCACTAGAGCAGCTTCTTCTATGGGTATGCTACACTGAACTCCAAAAAGGAAAGGAGCACACGAAGGACACAGGAGAAAATCCAGTTCGTTTCCTTCCTTGCAGCACGCTGGAGTACTTCCACCACACAGCTTTTTCCATCACTCCACAGAACACACAGAAATGACCTAAGCCTTTCCTTTCTGTTCTCAAGTAAGCCATTTCTATTTCAGAGAGCACCAGAGAACGGACCAAGGACTCAGGATGTTCTTGCTGTAGCATTAATGGATGCCAGTGAAATGTCTCAATGCTCTGGGAAATATAGAACAGGGAAATCATGCTCTTCAGCTAAAACTTTGCAAAAATAGAAAATAGCAATTAATACTGCCGTGGGAAAAAAAAAAAAAGAAAGAAGACCCTTTATTATACACGTAGAAGCATGTAAAGCACCAAGAAAACAGTAACAAACTAATAGAAAAGATGCTTCTTCCTGCACCGCTGACCGAAGAACTCCACGCATCCCCTGAAATCACTTCTCGGTTCACCTGAGGTGACTGCAGACGACACCCGCACCAGCCTACCTGCGGAACGCCCCGCGCCGCCCTGCGCACGGCCCGGAGCCGCCGGGCTCGGGGCGGGCACCTCCCGCGGAGCCCCGGGCCCGGGCGGCGGGGGCTGC
>VZTG01008006.1:3776021-3853386 GCA_013397845.1 Melanocharis versteri | reverse complement strand
GGAGAGCAGCACTCGGGGCTCGGTGCATGACTTGAGGTTCTTGGGGCCTCCTTGTGGACATTTCTACTCCTCCTACCGTGCGGGGTGTAAGAGGTAACGGAGAGGAGACAAATCCCCAGCTAGTTGTTGAAGGATGCAGTACATAGCCGAGGAAATTTTACACAAGGTAGGAAATAGGAGTCGCCAGATGTTGGAAAATTGATAAAGTTACAAAAATTCATTCCTAGAATGAGTTCGTCAACACGCATGTGAGTAGCAGACACTTGGCTTTCTGTGGAAGTCGTGCAGCTGCAGGCTCGGGGTGATGGGAAAGAGGAGTGACCAAGGACAGCACAACGGAGTCACCCCCGCCGTGCCACCGCCCGCACTGGGGAAAGAGAGGGGATGGAGGCACTGAGTCTACAGATCGCACTCACCCAAGTTCCAGACTTTATTTCACAAGGAGACCATACCCATGGGATTTACTGTACAGAAAGATTCAACTCAAAGAGCCTACAAATTACTAAGTCTGTCCCACTGGCAATAAAATCTTACCCACAGAGTTTAATACAAAAGTTGTCACGTTTTGCTGGCAGTAACACCTCTTTCTTTTTACACTATTTTTTTATTTCTTCAGTATTTCCTTGATTCCTGGTGTTTTCTAATGGCATAGAAGCATTACGTAGATGCACTGTCAGTGCAAGGGAAATCAAGCAAGGAATGTCAACACACCCTGCTTTCCCCACACACAGGCTTTGCAGCCAGGGCTGCGTCCCAACCACTACTCAGATGCTGTGACCTTTTGACTACCCTTAATAAGCTGGGTTACTTCAAATTTGTGGGATGTTTTACTTGATGTATTTCCTTCCGAGTCAAGCCACTCACATTACACTCCTGCTGTTTGCTGCAAGGCAAGGGGGACAGTACAAATTACATGGGGATTCACACAGAACCTCCTGGTGACTCTGGCCTGATTTCCACAGAGCTCTGACACGAGTGCCCAGCTGGCACGGACAGAGCCCGCTTGGCCACCAGAGTGGGCACACGGGGCTGTCCCAGGCACTTTGCATCGGTCTTACTCCCAAAGCTTACTGCACCCTGGCTGCACAGAGATCCAGGTCACCTAACTGCTAACTGGACACAGTTACAAGCACTAAAATTACCAGAAAAGTGGACTTTTGGGCAAAGGACTGTAGACACGACTTCCCCAACGACTTCATTGTGTCTTACTTATGTGCTGTCAGATAAATAACCAAAGCTCGCAGGAGCTTTGCAAGTAACGGCACTCAAGTATTGACAGAAGCATTGAGAACAGAGGGCGGTAACAGTCCTCGCTGCTTTGGGATTTAAATAAATGCAGATAAACAAGATAAATAGAGTATTAAGTGTACTGTGCCCTAAAGAAAACCCTCTTTACTTCCCATCCCAAAGCGTACTGTAAACCATGGCATATTTGTGTTGGACAAGTGAGCCAAAGAAGGCAATTCTTTTCTGTCTCTAAAGAAATAAACATTCTAAATGAAGCCATAATGAGTTTTCTGCATCAGCTGGTTTCTAACTTTGGTAATGAACTGACATTTGAGGATACAAATATAAACGAGCTATTTTACTCACACTCTCCCTTTCATCATGTTCTTCAGTTAATCCTTTGAGAATTTGAAGTGAGGCTCACACAGTGCATGCATTCCTTCTAGAAGACCTTGAACAGTAAAGAAGAATTTTAAGGAAATAAGTTGTGGAAAAATTCAGTGTGGAATATGATCTGTGGCTTGTATTTTCATTCATTGGGGTAAGGTAATTTAATTATAATCAAATTATGTCTGGAGGGAGATAAAGCAAAAAAGTGAATTAGCCTTTTGTTTGACTATTTGCATCCCACTTCTGAGAAAAAACAACAACAACAACAACCCCAAAACAACCAAAAAAAATGTTTCCAAGCCATGCAGGGAATCAAGAGAGACCGGGCTTGGTAGATCCAGGTTAAGGGGTCAGTCAGTCCTGTGTGTGTCTGAACTTGAGCTATCACACAAGCAGAAACATGCAAAGGTCAGTGCAGGTATCAGACACCAGCGGACCCTGTTTTCTGGGTTTTGAAAAATGCCGGTTTCCTACTGCAAAGCTATTCTTTTGTTTTGTCCCTGGCAATGAACCAGTAGAAGACAAAATGCACAGCGCGTGTGGCAAAGGAGAGCGTAGCACCCTGTTAGCTGTGCAGAGGGTACTGAATTTCAGCTCCCCAGAGCTGTAAAGCCCTTTGAACTTTCTTTATTCCAGCGCCCTGGGTAAAAACATGGTTAAACGCGTGCATTGGGGAAGCTGAGTGAGGAAACAGCACAGGACCTGTGCGGTTTCACACTGGGGGAAGCTCCTCTCAATAAGCTGGCATTATACAGAGTAGAATGGATCTAGCCCTCTGTAAAACACGTGTTTCTTTGACATCAACGACGGAATTTTCCCGAGCCCTCGGGGCCCGAGGGAAAGCGCCGTGCCCTCAGCAGGACAGGCAGCGCAGGCCGCGGGCCGCCCGACGGCGCGGGGGCTGCTGGGAGCTGTAGTCCCGCGGGGGCGCCCCGGCCGCGCCTTCCCCTCACGGCCCCGGCGGGCGCGGCTCTGGGAGCTGCCGGTGCCGCTGGTACCTGAACCGCGGCGGGGGACCGACGCTGGAAGGTGCTCGCTTCTCCTCTGGCTTTTCAGGGAGACATTTCGGGGCCGGCCGCGATCGTTTGTGGTTCCTGATGCTCTCTGTGAGGAAGAAAGTAAAGCAGAGAGATTTCATCCAGATGTGGCTGGCAGCCAGAAAATCATCAATTCCTCGTAATGCACAGCACTGGCAGCACGGGTATCCAGTGGGGGCACAGGCTGTTTTTTAAGTAACTTTTGTCACGGGTGTGGAAGTGACATGGGTGTAAGACACCAGCTTGCCCTGCAAACTGAATTAATGTATAGCTATGTCCAGTCAATTAATAACAACAGTCTAAAAATCCCTTTTGCATCGTTTCCCTCCTAGCAATACAAGACTGAAAAGGGACCATCCAGGCCATGGGGTTTGATCCCCTGCCATCACAGCCAAGCCCTCACGGAAGCCCATCCCCACCCAGCGCTGGCTTGGGGCCCATAAGGAATCTCATCCCAGTCTGCCAGCAGAAAGGCTCCGTCCACCTCCTCTTTGCTGGGGATGAAGAACTTTTAATCTACAACTTGAAAAATATACAAACAGTTTATACCTGTTTGTTCCTGTAGTAATAATCTTTAGTTTAATATTTGACTTCTCTGTTTCTCTGGTATTTACATTCTTATATAGACTAAGCTGTCTGAATGACCTCAGCCCTTTTGTGGTCTGCATTTTCTTATCTTGTTCCCCTTTCCCCTTTCTGTACATTCAACTTCCAGGAGAGGACACTTGGAGCTGCACCCTGGGCTGCAGCAGGGTCTCAGCAGTACCTTCTCCCTCTCCAGTCTGCTCTGAATGGCCCCTTGCTCCACACTACACTTTGATCACACCTATATGGTACTGATGATTTGAGACATCCTTGGACTGATAAGTGACTAAAGGTCTTTTCCACAGTTCCTGGCAACTACTATCTACCCAGAAAGAGGAAAAATCCCTGTTACTTGTCCAGTTGCACCTTTCCAGCACTTTACTCTCAGAAAACTCTTTCCTCACTTAAGGTCTTTTCCACCCCTGTCCATAGTCTTTTTAGTTTGCTTGAGTGGAATTTTGCCACTTACCTTTCTCCACAGCATCAACAGCTTAATACCTGTTGTCCTGCTCTCCCTTCCCTACTTCAACACTGCACAGAGGAATGAGAGACAGTTCCCAGCCCATGGAGTCCAGCAATGAAGTGCCTCTCTTCAATTCCTGCCTTGGCCAGGAAGGTCCTCCAAAAACCATGCTGTGTCTTCTTCAGAGTCCCCTTCTGACCTGCCAAGGTGTTCTGCATGGCTGAGTATTGTCATGTTGCTCTGAAGTTCTGCATAAAGCCTGGACAAAAGCCTAAACATAGCAATGGTGTTAAGCAAGTGAGGAGGGAAGGGAGGCAGAAAACTCATGGCCAGAAAATGCAGCAGAGTGACGTGGTACCAGCCTGGCATTAATTTTCGAGGCAGTTATGTTACAGTGTGTGTTAAACACAAGGTCAGAGCACAGCAGCCGGGCGGCCTCAATTTACCTTCCACAGTTCCCCGGGTACACTCTTACAAGGTAAAGAACAGGGTCTGTGGATGTGCCAAAGCTTTTGTGAAAGCTCTGGCTGTCAGGCTGAGAGCTCTGCAGGTGCCCAGCGCTGGATCAGTGACAGCTCCTGGCTGCCAGCCTGAGGGGAGTGGCACTGCTCAGACTCACTGACCAGGCAGGGGGGCAAAGACCTCGCTTTTGTCCTGGTGGGGAGGCCCTGAAACCTTTGCTTTAGTATCCTAAGGTACTTTTTATACAATATGCATTACCTGACCTTTTTTTCATAATCATATGAATCTCCAATAAGATGACTAGAGTTGCACCCTCTTCATACCAGCTTAAAAATCAACGTGTACAGCAGCTGACAACAGTGCAAGGCCAGTGATACCTTTCTGCTTTTGCTTCCTCTTTTTTCCAAGACTGAATTGCTTAAATAAATCTTCCTGCACGTGAATTATATCCACTTCACTGAGAATTTCCTGCCCTACTTATTTTGTTGTGCAACTCCTTATTGTGGTAGTTGCTCATATTTAATAAAGCTTCTGTCTGGACTTAAACCTTTGTTATTTTAAAGCTTATACTTTATATTAAAAAAATCATTGCACGAAACACAGCTCATTGTGCCCATACTAGCAGCAATACCTGCCACATATTTGCCCAGCTTGTAATAATGTAGCAAGAAGCTTATAAAAAGTATTCATATGAAATACCAACATTGTTAAACAGAAACCAGCCTGATAAAAACATTTTATATAAACATGGCTCAGACATCTCAGTGAAATAGCTACTATCTCTCTGGGAAATCTAAAATGTAGCACTTTGGTTGTACCAAGAGAGGCAAATGAAAAAGCACATGGTGGTGCACTCAGAAAAACAGTTACAGACACAAATGTGTCAACAAAACACAAGCAGAAATCTCAACTATATTTCAAACAATACATTGAAAATTAGTGCTAGTTTTTTTTGACCACTTTGCTGGGAAGCTTTTCTCCCAGGAGCGAAGAATCTGACTGTCAGAAACATCCAGATTTTTAGGATTTGTAAAGCGACCACATCTCAGTAAATACTGGCATCTTCTTTCCATGTTGTTATTTTGGTGTAACTGCCAGACGTGATGCCAGGTATGGAAGACCAGAGTCTGGCATTTCATTCTTTGCTCAGCCTTGGAGGATGCTGCTCCTCAGCCCTCTGAAAGCACCCCGGACCCAGGGAAGGGCATTTTCTGCAGCTCTCCGTTCCTGGTTCTGTTGGGGGAACTTATGGGTACTCCATCTGCTCTTAGGCACTGAACTGTGAGCACACCAAAAGAAATGGCATCCCTATGATTTGTGTCAATATGCAAGCTCAAAGGATGCACACATTGGTTTGGTGGACCAAATCAGTGGTTGCCAAAATAGACCGCAAGAAAGGAACCACTGTTACAGGGTGGCAAATGTTCCAGTCACACACTGAATGACCCCATTTTCCCCTCTATTCTCTCCCCTCTTTGGTTTAAACCAAACCCAGATGCATCTGAACATGAGGAGACATGACATTCAACAGTTCTGCATTAAGGTTATAACAGTTAAACTGATTATTCAAAAACTTACTCAGCTCTTAAACTGGTTGATGAGGTTCTGATCACAGGTGCTTCTCAAGAACACATTTGCTGTAACTTGTTCTCCAACTGCTCTGGTGATCACATAATTCAGAAAAATATGAACAGTTGTTCTTTTGCCTGTAAACATAATTAGTAGAGATACATCTAAATTTGATTACCATCCAACTCAATAAAATTTTTATCTACTCTACTATAAATACTATTTACTTAACGAATCAGCTTAGGAGCACTTTCCAATTTTTATTGGTGACAATGGTTGGTTAAAAAGAGTGTATTTCTGAACTTTCAATTGCACATAAAACAGAAATGTGATTGTGGGCTATTAGACACTCTTCTCTGGTTCTAGCTTCAAATGAAAATAGGAACAATCAATCAGGGATTTTTAGTGAAATTTTCATATAGTCCATGAAATAATACATATTATGAAAAAATGCTTTCATTCAAATTAGTGCCAAAAACCTCCTTTTTCGCTCATGCTGATAAGAAAACCAGTAAAAAAAATATTGCAACTATTAACTCTAAAAGGATTTAAGGCAAAATTTATTAATACACAAAGAACAAATACTCACGGCTGGTATTGCATGTATTACCTGACATACTATGTGACTGGTAAAATCTAAATTTTACATTCACTACTGCTCTTAAATATTTTCCAAGTCTCTTGTTCTTACTGTGCTCTGCAGCTGACATTTCTTACACAGCATTCCACACCATGTAAATGTGACATCTACTGGCAAATACATGTAACTAGAGCAGTTGGTTATGGAGAGCTCCTGAAGGTGCAATCATAGAATACTTTGGGTTGGAAGGGACCTTAAAGGTCATCTACTTTCATGGTTTTAGTTTATAGGGTTTCGTAGTAACCTGAAACATTAAAAAAAGTTCAAGAAAAGTCAGAATTGAGTTCTGTTAGTCAATAAATAGTAGCAGAATTAAGACCAGTTTGATAACTTCAGACATAATACCAGGTATGCTTTAAAGCATAGGTTTGTGTTGTACAAATCCCAAGTGAAAAAGCATTTGTGCTGATGTTTCAAGCTTCCTTGACAGGCTTTTAAAAAGACCAAATAAGTTTATGAGACTTTAGAGAGTTATTTTCCTCCCAGCATTCACTGCAATACTTCTCTTGTCAGGCAACATCCCTTGAAGCAAACTTAGTTGTGCTCTGAAATTCCTTTCCAGAATCCATGAGCTGTGTGTGCTGTGGCCATGGGAGGTGGCTTTCTGGAGTGGATGTCCTCCTGGAGCCAAGGCCCTGGGTTATGTCCTAAGCACAGAGCAGATACTTCTGTGGAAGTAGAACCACTCTGGACATGAATTCATGTGCTTGCATTAACAAACTGCATCACGACATGCATGCTACATCACATGTTCCACCACTGTGACCGTTTCTGCTACAATGGGATGTTTTTACTCAGGCTGCCTGCTCAGTTCCTCTTAGTTTTTCCCACTGGTAAGCAAGCCTGCCAGATGCACGCTTCCCAATGTATATGGCCAGAGAAAAAAGGGAAGTAAAGATAATGTATTAACTGAGGACACACAGTGCCTTTTTTTAGGGGGGCTGTTGAAAACAGATACTTTATAAACACTGGGCATTTATAAAACGATTACATATTGATTGCTTAACTTGAATTAACGTGCCTGTGAGATAGGTGAATCATGTTTTACTTATCCAAGGTGTTACCTATCATTAACGGAGTCCTGACACTCAGATCCCCAGTTCATGCAAACATCACGTGGAAGGATGATGGCAAAGACGGGGGAAATTGAAAGGACATCCCAATCAAGCATTCATTTTGTTGAACTGTTACTTAGATAACTACATACAAATTCAAAGTAGCAATGTAGATACAAAGTGAAGAGCAATACTTCTGGTATTCTTGTGATACTGCTGTGTAGACCAAAGCATTAATACACCACTAAATCTAAATGAGGTTTTGGATCATTTTTTTTTCTTCAATTGAATCAAATTACCTTGGCGGGGGAAGAATTTCAGTTAACCAAGCCTTTCCAGCACTCCAATTTTCTCTTTGCTGCCCTAGTCAGCAGTAATTTTTCCTGGAAGTTACGGAACACACTCAGAATGTACCACACTGTTTGCTGGGCTGCTGAGACCTTGCTCCATTTGTGTCAACATAGCTACAGCTATGTCCTCTCTAACCTCCCACAGCACCTTGGAAGCAAAGGCAAAGGAAGAAGTTTCTGGTAACAACCTCCCAGCAAAGGAAAACACCTGTTACTGTGTTTGTGTACACATGGGAACAGATCACCGACCTCCCTCCAAACTCCAACAACCTTCCATCCTGAAGAGGTTTTGTGCTGCAACCTTGCCATCAGACATTAGATTGCCACTGTGTGATCCATCAAAATCTGCACCTGTAAGCTGAGCACCAGCAAGAAATGTGCAAGTTTGTCACTGGCTCTTCCATTCATGCTTCACTGACCGGCAGCTCATGTCAATGAACACCACAAGTATGTTGCTTTTAAGCTTCAAAGCAAAGAGCCACACATACACAGTTCTTTGAAATACATTTTTGCAAAGACATTTGTACTTGACCCTCCAAGGGAGGGAACAGCACAATGAAGCTGTAAGGATTCTAAAGGAATTTTTACTGGCTTTGAAAACACTGTTGGGAACTGATCCCAATGATTTAATAGAAACCTCAAGCTGCTTTTATCCCACTGAGGTAAGAACTTTTTGCAGCAGTCAATTGTAAGAATAAATACATTTTCAATATATGCAAGTCTCCTTCAGGCATCCCTTTTTGTCATATGACCCCTCCCCAAATCCAAACCACAAAAACAACAAAAAAAGGTAAAAATATTAATAGATCTCAGATTTAATTCATACTTTTATTCATCATCAGATTCAGAAGTTAGAAAGGGAAGATCTCTTGAGATCCTATCTTGCCTCTAGGTACCCATGTTTTACTTCTAAAAAATCCAACATTTCACATAATCCCTATGTAAGATGACAAACTTTTACTATCTACAAGGCATTTAAACATCCTTGTGGAGCTCTAACCTTTTTATTGCCCAGTTTGATGTTAGGTGATTGTATTTTACCCTTTCTGTTAGAGACCTTAAATCAGTCAATACCTCAAGCTCCCCATTAAAAATGTTTTTAAAATGTATGCAAGACCCACACTTGTAAAACTGTGGTGGTCAAACTCTTTTTTTTTTTTTTTTTTTTTTTTTAAATATCATCAAACAGATCCAGATCAGCTATATACACCTCAGCTGGAGAATGGAATTGGGTTTTTTCTAGTTTCTTATGGAATGGTTCTTCAATTCTGATCTGGAATAAGCCCTCCTTATGCAGCAAATCAGAACAGATTTGAATGACACCTTCAAATCTGTGGCTCAGCATGCTGTGTTTGTCCAGGAGCTGTAGTAAAAGCAGAAGACAGTATTTTCGCAGGATTTTTAGCTCAGCTTTAGAGAAAGTACAAAGGTCTTTAAAATGTAATGCAGCAGTAGTACCAGGAAATCAAGAACACAACACTGCAGTCGCAGGCGTACAGCAGCAGAAGCACAGAGGCCACAGCTCGGCTCAGACAGTGGGAAGAGGAGGAGCTGCGTTACAGAGCAGGCACCAGAGCCTCTCCGAACACCACTTGCAGAAAAAGCCTCAAGACAGACAATGCCAAGACCATGAACAGTCTTTACTTCTATCAGTTGTTTCACAGCACAATGAGACACAGCACAAAGTTTGTACAGCGGGATCTGCAGACAGTTTAAAAACAGGCAATTATCTTTAATAAAAAGCATCGACTCTGAATGAAAATAATATGAAGACAAACAGTACTGAAACTAATGATCACCTTGCTTGCTTTTGATTGTCTAAGAAGTCCAAGACTTCTCATAGTGCCTTTAATGTTCTCCACACCACCTTCTCCAGACACCTTAGTCAGTGTAAAGCTTAATGTGCCCCAACTCATACGTGTAGTAGGTTTCACAACTTTTCCCTCTTGCTCTCAAACCCTGCTCACGTGTGGGGAGGTGCAACAACTGTCATCATACAACATTCTGATTCACAAAGAAGCAACACAAGTGTTGTACATAATTTAATTTGCACTTCTGTATATAAATGTTTACTATTGCACACTATTGCAGCACTTAAAAACATCTAATTATTTGCAAAAATTAGTAAAATACTTTAAAGGATTTAAAAATAAGGGTTTTAATGCAACTGACAAGATAATAAAAAAAGCAATTTACTTAATGAGATACAATCCTTTATGTTGGAAATGAAAGTTACATACAACTAGAGTACAATTAAAATATACCATATAGTTCAACACTTAATTCCTCAAATGTGTAAAATTAACAAGCTTCTACTGTCATAGATATACAATTTTTCCATATTGTGAAAAGGATTTTTCAAATTAAATACAGGTAACATAATATTCTGTAGTTATATTTCATGACTGTGTTTAAATGAGAGGGTTGTATAATACTCACATTGTCAAATGTACTCACTAATGCCTTGGAAATTGCACACTTCCCCTCCTTTTCTAAAATAGAATCTCATTTCCATACTGAAGTCTATTATGCCATATTGGAAAAGTGTTTTACTTTCTAACAGGATTTTCATAAAATTAAAAAATAGCATAATATCATGGCATTATGATGACTTTTCCACTTATGCCCGTGTAGAATTTAATCTGGGTATCAGACAGACACGTCAGAACCAATTTCCTAGACTTTTGTCTTATTGTACACGCAAGATGAATGATTACAGTATTTTACAGAACAGAAAAATCTCTGAACTTTTCTAGAACTACAAATGTAATGATTAAAAATTAAAATCATAACAGAATCAAATTGTGATCTCCAACATTTATTAAAATCTTTCAAAGTTCATAAACGACAACAAAGTTACTGTAGAATTTATCGCATACAGCTAGCATACAGCAGCATGTCCTTGGTCTAAATGAAATACAAAAGATTTTAACATTTTCATACAAAGGATTTCTTTAAATTTATTAATGTGACGATATATCTTTGTTACATAAAATTTGCTACAGCAAAGTATCTTATACTTTTCTTGCATGTATGTAAATATGGGTGGACAAAGACTGCATTCAGTGTCAGCCTCCTAATGACGTTGTGCAAAAATGCTCAACAACCTAAACAGACAGAACATTGGGTGGTATGTTTCATACTCTTTTGTAAAATGTCTACAAAGGCCTTTCTTTTAGGAGCATCGTACAGATTAAAAGGAAGGAATGCCAGCTGTTTGTTTGCACTGGCATTCAAGCAAATCCAATGGCTATGTATCAATATAGCTCATTTTTTTAAAAAAACAATTCATCCTTGTATGCATGTAAATTTATCATAAAACATGAGTCTAGTTTAAACTTTTAGATGTGCTGTTTTAAGACAGGTCACTGAGACAGCCAGAACCAAGTGTACAAATAAAACTACTATGAATAAGTTTAAAAGCAACCCTGAAAAAAGTGCTGAGCCGCTGATTATTAACATTGAAATAAATGTGTAAAAGTGCCCAAAGCTAGCACATGGTAGCAATACCTTTTAAGTCAGTTGGTGAGAGTATACAAAACATAATTAAACCCAAATACTTGTATCTGTGTGACCATACATTCTGATTGATTGAAAGAAAGTAGGTTAGAAATGAAGACACAATGCAACTAAAATAAACTCAGCTGTTGCAGTTTTTAAACTTGATCTCTTTTCTTCATGAATGAAGTGCTGTAATTAAAAAGAAAATGATTGTAGCAGTACTCCATCCTCAGTTTACTAATATAGTATACCAGAATAAAAACTTGGCAATAACCTCTTATTCTTAACAGCTAACAAAAAATAACCGTGTTCATCCAGCGATGCATCTAGAACATTATTTTGCATTTGCTAAACCATTTGTTTTTCATAGCTAATGGCAGAGCGCATTTTGCTTTTTGTGGCATGGTGGTTTTTATTCTAATGAATGCCTTTTTTAATCAAAAAAGGCTTGAAGCAAGGAATACTTTGGGAGCCGAAACACTGGCTACTTTTAAAAAATTAAGAAAAAAAAAGAAGAAAAAGTGAATCAAAATGAATTCTCTACAGTACTGACCAAAACTTCCTTTTAGAGTTTAGGGTTCTTGATCTTAAACAAGCCATTTCACACCTGCCAGCTGAAATGCTGGTAACTTGACTTGGTTTAATATGGTCCAAAATCCAGACCAGATGGAATTACTCCCTCTCAAGAGACTGTAAGCTTTCCATGGTACAGTCTGGTTATGGCAACTTGCCTACTGCCTAGGTGGGAAATACAAAGGAAGGAGGCAGTGACGAAAACTGCAGGGATGTAGAAAACCAAGGCACGGGGTCTAGCTACTGTCCCCTACTTAAGCCATCCAATTGATTCTACTGAATTTTGGTCAGCCTCCAGGAAGAAATGCTTTTAAGTTAATTTAGCAGACATTTATATGGCGATAAATACTACCTTCAAAAATGCTAAAAATGTTGGCTAGGTTTAGTCTGAGCTACTAAAAAATTATTATAAATTGTAGCTTCAGACACAAGACAGACATGAATTATTGGCTGGCACAGACTAGAAGCAACATTTATCTTTCACTTCAGTCTAAATCACACTAGCCGCAACACCTTCCATTTCACTCACACAAATAATACATTATTGAAAATAAAATGGAGCATTCTTGGGTAAAAAACTACTTCATTTCAAAGGGGGAAAATGAACAATACACAGAAACAAAGAACGACAGAAACCAAAGTTAAGTAGGAAAGTGGTCTATTATTCTGTGTTACTGCACAAACAGTGCTTGCTTAATTGTGCCTAGTTAGAAGGGTTGGTGCAAACTGCACACATGGAAGATGGCAATAAAGACCTCAGTCAGCTTTGTGGAATGAAGTAACTAGGTAACTGTTTTGACATATGATGGTCTCAGCTCCACCTCATCTGTTAACAGAGTGCAAAGATCCCAATGTGAGCCCTGATGTCATCTTGTCCTCTTACTCCTACTAAAAATCAGCAAATTCTTTTGCACATTTTTCTGTTAGAGAAGCACGAATTTCTTCTTCTTCATAGTCATCAAAGTTGCTGGTATCTCCAGGACCTCTGCACTTTGGTATGAATGGAGCTTCTACCTGTATTGGTGGGAGACACAGAAAGGCACATGAAATGTTACTGGCCTAATACCAAGTAGACTTAACGTAGTAATGAGCACAGCAATACTCCCATTACTTCTCAGATCCTGCCAAGAAATCAGGTATTACAGGTTTAAGTTGTGGCACATAAACAAAAAGAACCTAAGAAGGTACAGGCCTAGATGTGTGAATCTAAATTGAAAAAGACTAATCTCTTGCTGACAGACATCATTAAAAAATTACTTGTACTTCAAAACAAAGATTAGTTCTCTCCTTGCAGAGGCGATCCTGCTCCTTCCAGCTCATTAGCACAGGACATGGAGTACATTGATTGCCACCACTGCTACACAAAAATCTTAAAGTTTGGAACGCCTCTCCCTCCTATTTAATAACAATCTTCTATTTCTAAATAAAAAGTAACCTAAGACAAGTGGAAAAGAATTTGTTCTGCATCTCTTATGAAGTTCCTCCTAGGACCTAAAAGTGAGAAGTGAAAGCCTTCTCCAAACCAGGCCACAATGAGACATAAGCAATGACTTGAAGGAGTCACTCAAAGACTGTACCGTAAGGCAAGCAAAATTAGAACAGAATTATGCAGGTGATGCAAATTTAAACAAGGAAACACAAAGTAATCACACGAGTATCTGTCTCCCAAACATCCCAAGGAGTAAGTGTGCCAGAGGCAGAATGGTGGGGAGACAAGGAAGCAGGGCAGGCACAGCTCCAGCTGAGGCAGACGATCACACCACGCTGTGCACCCAGGTAGATTGCTGATGGTGGAGGTGTGTCGCGTGTGTAGATCAGTAAATTGAAGAGGTACAGCACAGACTAACACAAATTAAACTCCACTGACTGTGGACAACAACATTATACACCGCCAAGAAATAACAGTACCTTGTGCATTCATGAGTGCAATTGTCACGTGTACACCCTTTTACTCTTAAAACAAGATACGCGTTCCAGTGATTTAGCCCGAGTGAACACACAGTCTGTGTACATACCTAGCCTACAAAGCCATACATTACCATTATCTGAATGCTGTCTCTTAAACTGATTCTCAGTTACTCTCTTACAACCAAACTCAGAGCACAAAAAATATCTCATTTACTGCTTGAACTTTAGAACACTTCCAAATGAGACATGTCAGACCTTTTCCTATTATCTTCACTATGGAAATTGCTGAAAAGAGACTGCAGGAGATAACACTGGTTTATAGTGGAAATACCTGTTTGGCTCTAAGTACAATCTTATCAGGCAGTCTGTTAATAAATATGGAAACACACAAAGAAAGGAAGACTTGATGGTATATCATGCAATGGGTGAGCAACTGGCTCACAGGTGGGGCACAGAAGGTTACAGTGAATGAGGTGACATCAGACTGGTGACCTGTCACTAGTGGGTTCTGCAGGGCTCAATCCTCAGCCCTGTGCTCCTGAACATCTTCATAAATGATCTGGACGCAGGAGTGGAAGTGATACAAAGTAAGTTCACAGATGATACAAAACTGCGAGGAGCTATGGACTCTGTGGAGGGCAGGGAGGCCCTGCAGAGAAACTCTGACAAAGTCGAGGACTGGGCAGTCAGCAAGTGTATGAAGTTCAACAAGGGAAAATGCCAGATTCTGCACCCGGGATGGGGCAATCCTGGATGTATGGACAGACTGGGGGACAAGAGGCTGGAGAGCTGCTGTGGAAAGGAACCTGAGGGTCCTGGTTGATGACAAGTTGGGTCAACAGTGCCCTGGCAGCCAGCAGGGGCAACCGTGCCCTGGGGACATCAGGCCCAGCATCCCAGCCGGGCAAGGGAGGGGACTGTCCTGCTCTGCTCTGCACTGGGGCGGCCTCACCTCCAGTGCTGGGGGCAGTTTTGGGTGCCACAGTGTAAAAAGACATTAAACGATCAGAGAGTGTCCAGAGGAGGGCAACAGAGATGGTGAAGGGCCTTGAGGGGAAGCCGTGTGAGCAGCGGCTGAGGGCACTGGGTCTGTGCAGCCTGGAGGAGACTGAGGGGAAACCTCACTGCAGTTACAGCTTCCTGTGAGGGGAAGAGGAGGGGCAGGCACTGATCTGTGCTCTGTGGTGACAGTGACAGGACCCGAGGGAATGGCCTGAAGCTGGGTCAGGGGAGGTTTAGGTTGGCTACCAGGAGAAGTCTCTTCACCCAGAGGGTGGCTGGGCACTGGAACAGCTCCCCAGGGCAGTGCTCACAGCACCAGCCTGACAGAGTTCAACAAGCATTCGGACAATGCTCTCGGGCACATGGTGTGACTCTTGGGGAGTTGGCCTGGATGATCCTTGTGGGTCCCTTCCAACTCAGCATATTTTGTGATTCTGTGTCTAAAATATTAAGTAATTGACTGGTTTACTTATGACTGTAGCATTAAAAAAAAAAAAAAATCCTTCACATGACATTAGCTGCCAAGGAGCACTAAGTTTATTCAGGAGAATATGTGCTGTGGAAACAGCCACTGTGAAAAACTAGTATAAGCCTAAAGTTTATTGCTGTATTTCTCTGACTACTTGAATGATATTACAATCCATGCTGTTGTTTCAGACCCTCAGTATTACAGTATTTATTCTTTATAATTAGAAGCTTCAAACTTACTCAGCATCAGTTTTCACAACCCTTTAAATCTAGTAATAGCTATTCTGACTGTACTACTTGTTAACATTTAAAAATATTTCTTATTTCTGTGAAAGTAATTCACTATAGCAGTACACCAGCAATGCTAAGATTATTTAGCACAGTATTAAAACACTGTTAATATTATGGGGCCCGGGTGTTCCCAAACAGCATACTGGCAAATGAAACTCGGTGCATATAAATCTACCTTGCAAAGAGGCATTAAGAAAGCAAAGAACAGATAATTAAAATTCTACAATGGGGAATATTTTCTTAAAAATATCTATACTTAATGCAAGGAATACAGGATGCACTAATTGTACCCTGTCTTCTAGTAATTAATACATTAGTGAATAATTCAACAACTGTACTGTCAGTTTGTGTGGCCAAACAACCAGTTTCTTTTTATAAACTATTGTTAGTATTTAGGTTTGGCCCTTAAAACACTGCTGTTCCAGCAGCAAGTTCATGCCTCTATAGTCAAGACTGTTAGCATTTCAAATTCAAACCAATTTCTTTAAATATTATCACTTATCTCTAGCTTTTTTTACAGAGGGAGCAGGTTGCTTTAGGAGAAATAAAAAAAGCTCTTGCTTTGGCTTGAGCTTCTCCACACTGAAGCACAGCCTGAATGCTAAGAGCTGGCTGGAAAGGAAAACAAATTCATCTCTGCTGTGGAGGAGTATTTATAGATGCCACTATAGCAGGGGTTAAATAAAAAGTGAGAGAGGCAGGAGATGCCTCATCCTGAGATAATCCAGAAATAGACTAACCCACAACATGTGTGTTAAAGAGAACGTGAATGTACACTGAAATCCAGGATGAAACACCCAAAAGAAACAAACATAATTCAATCAATACATATCCTTTGGAGTCCTAAAAGATTAAACTACTTTCACCCTTTCTCAATTTAAAGTCACAGATCTAGGAAGTAAAAAATAAACACAATAGTTAGAAATTTTACTTCAGCCCCTTAAAGATCTGTAATAGTTTTGATCAGGAAGGGTCTTACCTTTCTCTGATAAATGGCAATCCAATCTGTAGTTGCAAACCACTTGTGATTCTTTATGTCATTTACACCATTCTTGAGATTTCCGTATCGTTTGGTCAAATCTACCTGGAGTAAATTTCTTAAAAGATCCTTTAGGTCTGAACTGAAGTGTGATGGGAACCTCACCTAAAATTATACACCCACAATATTAAAAGACATGATACAAATTAGATTCCTTCCCCTGTGAAGGGAAACAACTTCACACAAAAGGAAACAGTGCAGCAATTTTCTATCTTTCTTCTAAAACCAAATCAAGCAGGAATGCATGAAGAGAGAGATGATTATTATTGCACATGCATTTCTGTTTCACAAAGCCTTTATCAATAGCATTACATTGCCCATCTACCATTTTTTGAACTGGAAGTTTCTAGTGGGCAAAATATTAATTTAATGTAACAGTGATCTAAAAGGTAAGTTTAACTTCGTGTTTCACCACACATCATCTCAAGACGTTCTCAGCTATTTTCTAGGTATAATTTTTAGGTCATATATATACACACGCACATAGAGGAGACAGTATATAGCATATACAGAGCATATAAATATATAGATATGCTCTGAAATAACTGTACATTCAGCAATCATATATGAAAAGTCAATCTGGAACTAAGCTGTACTGCAATCTGTTTCTGATAACTAAATGCACCAACATCAAAAGTCTTATGTAACAGCACTATTTGAAGATAGCACACTAGTGACTTGCAATTCATTCAAACCTGGCTAAAGGATATTTGAAGATGATTCGTGGGATGCAATTACAAAGGGTTTTACTAACGAATGATCTACTGACACCATTTGAGATGGCAGAGAGAAGGAAGGGGAAAAGAACAGGCAGAAAGCTGGATTTGTCATCCTCATAATCTCAGTGTTTGACACTGCCCATATTCAGCTGATCAGTTATGATGTAAATACAGACTATGGAATTTCTTAACATAAAAACATTTTGAGAAATCAGGAAGTCCAGTTATTAAGGACCCTGCTTCAGTTTACCTACCAATATGGTTCTATTGTAGATTATGAGAAATTCACAGACTATAATACCTAGACCACTGAGAAGTAAGGAAATATTAACTCAATTTTTTAAGTAGAGAACTAAGCAAATGAGGTAGAATTAATGAGAGACCCCAGATTATAAAGAACTGCTAGCTGAGGAGTGAATTGGAGTTTCCAGAGTTGATGTCCAGTGCTGTTTCTGCAGCTGTCCATCCATGGACTCAGTAAAAAGGGTAGATGTCCAACAGCACAGATGTCAAGCCAATTAGATAAAACTACAAAAAATGCCCAACATGTTGTTTTTAGTTTAGAAGAAAAAGATTTCTTTACAAATATGCCTTTAAATTAATTCCCATATATTTATGGACACAGCTGAAGGTTCACAGCATTAAAACCTTTCAAAGAGCAACCACCAACCACCTTCTTGATCTAAATAAGAATCAACCTCAGTACAGTGCACCACAGGCCTACTGAGGTACTGCCCTTGATTAGAATCACAGAGGCACCTGAGATGCAGCACAGCGTGTGTCTACGTAGGGGCAAGGAAGAGAACAACTGGAACAAATCAAGTGAGCACAAAGAAACAACACGGGCTGGCAGGAGAAACAACAGAATGACTACATTTTGGTGCTATCCAGCACACTAAGACATATTAATGAAAAATAGAAAGGAAATACTGGAAACACTTTTCAAAAATTTTATATAACAATGAAAGCCAAACAGAACATTAGACATGTCTAGCTATAAGACTGTGGAAGAGACCTACTAGGAATGATCGAAACTCTTCAGAGCTTCTCAAAAATTGCAAAAGAAATTCTAGAAAATAGCCAGGCAAATTAAGCACACAGATAAGTAGTTGTTAATAGTCATTGGATCACTTTAATACAAGCATAGAAGGATATAATACCACCATGTCTGTAAATTCAGTAACTTGCATTTTAAATTTGAAGGCAGGGAACAGATTTTTATAACTTTGATTTTCAAGTAACAATGTCTGTATTTATGAAATGTACATTACAAACTCCTCCTAGGTCCTTTTAAAATTGCTCACTGTCTAGTGGCCAGTGAATTCTGCATCTCCTCCACCAAAAAACAGGTTCTACAAAAACAACTGCATTTGTGAAAACACCCAGAACCTTAACTCACCTTGCCAGACACAATCTTCTCGTAAATTTGAATGGGCTGATCTGCAAAGAATGGGGGATATCCAGCTGCCATTTCATAGATTAACACTCCTAATGCCCACCAATCCACTGCCTTGTTGTAACCCTGAATAAAATGAAACATGCCACTATTAGTACAGTTTCTAACACAGGTTAACTTTTTCAGTATATATCTATGTATTTATGGAATACGAAGAAAGCAAATACATTATTGTTCGTTTAATGCAGAATTTACAACCTAACTCCAACCAAATTGGCACTCACAGATTCCAACAGCAATACACCTAAAACCTAATACAGCAATGACAGTGGAAGAGTGGTGGAATTAAGCATTTTGCACACATTCCTGTGATGAGTGTCAGTAATTTCTTTACACTCCTGTGACAAGACTCCCTAAGTGACAGAAATGGGCACAACTTACTTATTTGTCATTTGTAACTGAAATCAAAACAATCTTGTTACAGAATGATAATTCTTCAAAGCTTAGGGAATCTTCATTATAAAAACATATATAACAACACTTCCTATATTGTGCACTGTCACCTTTTTGCTTGATTATCTGCATTTTGGAACATTCAGTTTCCTATGTAGTTCACTAGCTACAAGAGCTTAAAAGTTTAGTTAATTATCTCTTAGAGTCATCTATGATGTGATCTTAAAAGCCTGAACCTTAAATCATTAGCATGTCCTATTCAATGTTATGAAAGACACATAAACCACCAAACCCATCTATTTCATATATGTTCTCTGAGATTTTTTACAAAGCTCAGGGCTCAGACTCAGTCTTTCGGGAAAATCTATCTTGAAGACTCTGCAGTAGATGCATTGCAATTTCTTCTGCTGTTTTAGCTGCACAGGGGAAAAAGCCTATGCAAATAACAAACATTTTTTTCTCTGAACAGAAGTATTTTTTGTTCACTTTTGATGACCTGCAAAGGGTATTTAATTAAAGCACATGTTAAATGCGTAATTTAATGTTATGCACTATGATTGTTTTATGGCATAAGCAGTTCTGTATTTTCCATCTGCAGAACATACAGCACTACAGTTAAACAGCTATAGGATGAATAATACTTCTTTTATGTTGGAACACTTAGCACAAGTAGTATACAAACAGATCTACAGTCAGCTTAGACTGCACCTACTTTAGGTATAAAACCAGTGGACTGTCATGTTTGATTTGATGTCAACTGCCTTAAACCTGAAACTCTGCAACTAGTTATGTAATGACTACTGATTCATCCCATATGCAGCTCTTGTTACCTTTGGAGTTCTTGTTCTAGTGTGTTAACACTTCAGAATGTAATCACTCAGATCTGTTGATCTGATAAGGATGTTAGTTAAATAACATAATTACAGGCTCTTTAAATCTCTTTTCCCCTCACAAGTTGTGTGGCAAGCATATGTAGAAAGTTCTGTACAGTTTTGTGAAAATTCCTTATTTGGCATAAGTTTTGGCATACTAAAAGAATATTTACAATGCAATGACTTCATTTGGTGTCATTTGTAAAGAATTGACTAGTCAAGATTTAATTTTTGGAAGTATCAGCAATTGTTTATCCCTCAGAGCTTAATAATTGAGTGAGAAGTTTGAACTACATCAAATGCATGGCTGAGTAACAAGACAAAGTACCTTGCTGAGAATTATTTCAGGTGCCAGGTATTCTGGAGTCCCACATAACGTCCAAGTTCTGCCTTTTACTCTTTTTGCAAAGCCAAAGTCCGTGACCTGTCATCGGAAGAAATAAATTGACTGTAAGTGCATTGCTACAAAGAAATTTAAAATTAAGTACTTTTGAAATATTTTGGAAAGCCATTTTTTACAGGGGGAAAATTAATTTCTCAAATCACATATTATCACATAGTCAGATGTACCTTTATTAGTCAGTCCTCCTGGTAGTTCTAAGTCAGATAAATAGGTCTCATGATAAAATTAATAAAGAACACAAAATATGTATTATCACCCTGGCACCAGCTTCTATTTATAATTTCAAAATCAGTTGGAACTATGGCTTACTAATCTTCCACATATACTGCAATTACATTATTAATTTTTCTTCTATTTTAACATCAGATTGTTTGTAATGCTGAAAATTCGAAGAATATAAACAAGACATTTATCTTGTCCTTTAGCTAACAAAGAAATGAATCACAAAAAGGGTCAATATATGCCCCAGTCTTGTAAATTTAGAATTTTATTGCACAAGTGTATAAAGGTCATATGTAAAATTAGTGTGGGAATAAGACAACATAAAAGAGGTCTTCCAGTAACTTTTGATTCTGAGTATCTTTGAAAGCATCACCAGAGTCAAGTTTGTTTATTTGAGGCCTGGGGGGAAAATGTAGCAATAATTGTATTCACAAATGGCAAGTACTTGGACATTATAAATTCTTCATTTCACTTCATTTCACATGTTTTCTACAGTAAGTTTTCAGAACTCTGTATGCAATATCATACTGTCTGTGATTTTTCCTGAACTGTGTTGTGGAATACATATAGAACCCAGGTAATGACAAGTGAATTTCTGGGATCAGTTTCAAGCTACCAAGTCTATGCTTGTTCGGGGATCCGTTTCTTTTGTCTCCTCCTCCTTTGTTTCAAATTCAACCCATTCCCTGAGAAAACATACTGTAGCAAATGAGAATCGCTGCTAATTATACAATAACCCGCGCTGACGTTGCTGCACATTAGTGTCACAACTAAAGAAGCCAAACTCCAAACTATCAAGGCAGCTTTTCTTCATTTTTGGTAGAAACAACAGCATCAACAGCTGGAACTGAACAGAGTGGGGATGTGCTGACTAGAGAGACCTGCTTCAGTCAGCAAAGAATCATTTCTGTGTTTGGGAATGCACATCAGTCTATGCAAGAAGAATACACTGCAGACATGAGACAAACAGTACTGGCTTTAAAATGCAGAAAGAAAATGAAGTTGGAGCTGCAGCATCAACATATGAACACAAACCTCCCTCTGCCACCATGACAGAAACATACTGCTGCACAGAGAGAGTTGCCAGTTCTGGAGTAAACCAGTCATAGCTCTACATTAATGGTGCTCCCCAACCACTTTAAAGGAACTTGTATTCATCTCCCAACAGTGTTATCTTACACTCCATGCAAAATTATTTTACAGTTATGAACAACATAATACATGAATCCTTTCCACTTCTCTCAAGCATTTTTATTATGTATTTTCTTGTTTAGATTCTGCTGTGGCAAAAGGTGACACAAACAGGAAAGAAGAACTTCCACGTTATAAGGACTGCACAGCATTGCAGAGTGCTTGTTGCTGCACTCTGCCTTCCCATTTGCCATTTAGCTAAAAACATAAGGGCTAAAATGAAGATGAGAAGCTGCCTTCAGAGGCTGTTGTAAAACCAAAGCTGTCATCTGAGCACTGCAGTGCTGCTCTGACCTCAACCCATCTCCCACTCCAGATGTGCTGGGAAGGCCAGGACCCTCCAAGGGTGGGATTCATCTGACGGACACTGAGTACTATAGTGTCAGGGTTAATGTCTAAGCTGGTTTTCCTAAACTACTTATACAGACAATGCAGAAAAACAGACATTTTAGGGCACCTTTCATCTTGTTCTAGGGCAGACGTATAAAATAGGTCAGATGAACAAAGCCATGTAATCACCTACTTCTCACCACAGACCCCAAGGGAAATCCTGACAACTGGCTCAACTGCAGACAGCTCTACTGTGCATACTTAATTTTAGTCAGAGGAAGTACAACCCAAGGGTTTTAACCATTGCTAGGCAGCAGGGTGTTTGAATGCTCCACACAAACACGTTAACAGACCATTTAATCTAAACACATTTTCTCAAATTACCTAAATCTACACTGCAAGACAACACTTCACTCCCTAAATATAGGAAGAATATCATACCTGGATGTATCCTTGCTGATCAATTAAAAGATTTTCAGGCTTTAGATCTCTGTAGATGAGGTCTAATGAATGGAGGTACTCAAATGTTAGCACTATCTGAGCTGCATAAAACCGTGCATGTGGTTCACTGTGAAGAATTAAGAGAATATTAAGTACTCCAATGATATGCTAAAGTACGGAAACAACCACTTAACTGTTAGGGATAGACAAATTAAGTATCTTTTAACTGGTTCTTTCACTGTGTAACAAGAAAAAGCAAAAGCAAACATTTTCAGAATTGATACATGCAATCCCTAAATTCAATCTTTGCGGCTAAAATACACACGCAAATCAAGATGAACATATCTCACAATGCAGACCTTTGACTTCAAATTTTACTTTTAGAAACTATCATGAATTTCAGTGACAATATGCATAGAACTCCAATATTCTATCATGCAGAGATCACAAATGCCTGTATTAACTAACTGAAAAATAATTAGGAGTTCTTCACTGCCTGACTAATTTAAGGCCACTGATCAAGAGGTAAATTAAGTGCACTTAACCCTTCAGAATGTTTTCTTCAATGCTAACAAATTTTATAAAACCTCTTCCCAAATCAGCAAATTAAGCCTTTGTAAAGGAATAATGTCACTAATACTCTTACCTGAACCTTCCGATTCTCCTTAGATGTGAAAACATTTCTCCACCAGGAACATACTCCATTACCATGTATAAATTAGAATTGTCCTAAGGAAATTAAGGAAACAAGTAAACACACACAAATACACGTTAGGCATGCTATAGTTTCTATGACTCCTACGTGGAATACATTCTATTAATGAATGAAAATGAAAAAATTGTAGCCATCCAATGACATTGACAAATATAATGCAACATAGGTAGAAATTCTTGCAAAACTGCAAAAGAAGCATCATATATCTCAAGAAATCTCTTTCAAAGCAAATCTGAATAAAGATAATTAGTGAGGTCCAGACGCAGAGTGGTGTGTAAGAGACCTGACAGCAGAGAGGGTACAATGCCTACTGCAAGGCAGGACTGTGAACTCTTAAATGTTTACAACTGACAGCCTGAGGTATTCTTGTCTCCACAGCCCCCGCCCCAAACTTCAAAACTCTAAAGATTAAGGTCGAACATGTCTGCTCATTTAAAATTTGATTTAAAAAAAAAAAGAACAAAAATAAGAAAAAAAGAAGGCACATATCACTCTATAAACTAGAAAGCTTCTCAATTTCTTTACAGACTAACTAGTACGTAGTGTCATGAGCTAAGCTCAAAGTTCTTTCCTTCATGGTTAAAACTACATGGTCATTCACTTTCCTTCATGGTCATTAACACCTGCTTCAGGTATAAATCTCAAGCAAAAAAATCCGCAGAACAATTACAAATTTATCATTCTATATATTGGTACAGACGACATGACTTGGTATCTCTCAAAGATAAAACGATGCCTAAAAGCTCCCTTGCTGTACAAAATCCAGTTGCCCTCCAAAAGAAGAGAAAACTCTGAAGAGTTTAACTTACTTTAATTTTTATTTTTTTATTTGGAGATATCCGTTCAACCATTACCTGATGAACTGGGATATATGAAGTGTACACGAGTGCACTCCACTCCTACTCAAGCCCTGGCAACAGTGCCAAATGAAGCATCTTCGGAAACAAAAATACTTGAACTATTGTACTGTAAAAGTTATATATTTTAATATCTAAAGTATAAGCATGCACTTCCCTGAAACCCAACAACTACTTTGAAAATAATGACTACCTTAAAAGAATACTCCAGTTTAACAAGGAAAGGAAAGTTCACTGCTTGTAATATTCTCTTCTCATTCAGTGTGTGTTCTATCTGCTTCAGTTTGACGACCTAGGAGAGAAAAAACAATCTTCAACTTAAGAGTGATATTTTATAGCTCCTGATAAATTTCTTAGTGTTAAACAATTAGTTGAAAGGAAGCTTGCAGATAATGAAAAACCTTATGGATTCCTAGTACAATAACAGAACCAAGAAAAGATTAAAACGTCTAACATTTTAAAGAGTAACACTTGTGCAATACAGCTGGCAGACAACTCTACAAATAGTGTTTCTTCCTACTTGCTAAGTTTAAGAGTCAGTAAGGAAAACTTCTCTGCATTTCCTATGAATTGCTTATGTTTGTTATAGACATACTTTCTCAGCACTTCAATCCATTTGATCTCTGGACCCTTTGCTAAGAAAGGCAGGAAACTGTGTAGGACACAATTATGAATTTTGTTACCTGTGAACAGGAGTAAACAGGCTTATGTTATACACTCACACATTAGTGACAAAACTAAGAGGAATACAAATTCAAAATCTCCATTTTTATAAACAAGTTACTTCTTGTAATCCATTAAAATGTTAAGCTGCTAACAAGGCAGTAAATGGCAGGTTTCTGATCACTGTTCTTTCTCAGCAATTAATAATTGGTTTCCTTGTGTTAAGCCCCAACATTGCATAATGAATTATATCCGTTTTATTTAATCCCTATTGCCAATTTATCTATAACTCATTTTCAGAATGGCATGATTCCCAAGTAAAGTTAGGCTTTTTTTTCCTCACTCCATAGGAAACAAGAAGAAAATGTACAAGAGTGATCAAAACAAGTCTGTTTTTATGTTTGGAAATCAAATCTAACCACTATAAACAAGAGATAATCAAGATATTCCAACCCTGACTGAAACTGTATTTAAATTTAACTTTTAGATGTAAAAGGTAGTACCTAGAAAAAAAACCCACTACTGTTTTGAAATAAACATCACACAAAAGAAATAATGATTTAAAAACATTAAATCACTTTTGAATTCCAGATCTTTAGGGTGAAAATAAAGTTTTGCTCAAATCAATTAATTTGTGAGAAGTGTTTCCTTCACCCCTAAAAAGCTACAGTACTGGAATGATCTTGTCCATCCAAGCAAGAAAGCCAAGGCTCTCGTCTGTGAGTGTTCAGCTGCAATGCCAGACAAGACTTCACCCCTGCTCCTGCATCTCCTCCCAGTGAGGTACTGGAGGGGGATGGCAGCAATACCCCAGGCTGAAGCTGCTGTTTAACACTTCAGAATGGCCAACTGGGGTCTCAGACACAGCTTAGTTCACACTTAAGCCCAGGCTCAGGGCATGGCCAGTGTCAGCCTCCCATATACCAAATGGTGTCTGGTAATGGCAGGTTCTCTAACAGCTTGTTTGTGCCCAAGCTCTTGTTCATGATTTTTTCTTTCCAAAAACAATTACATCATTAAACTAGCCAAGCAGTGGCATGTTACAGCCTTCCTAACTCAAGGCAGACAAAGGAATAACATCCCGACACAGAAAACTACTGGCTGCATCAACATCTATTACACTTTTTTTCATGTTCTGTGAATCAAGCATGAGATTGGATAACAAAGACATACACTGGATGCTTTCCCTTTTTTCAAGTAAAATGGAAATGAAAAATTATAGGCAGCCTGCCCATTGTCTAATTTCAGACATCTGTATGTTTTCTGTCATAAGCAAAGACACAGAAACATGTTCTCACCAAACTGTCTCCTATTTTTTGAACAATTAATGGAAGTTACTAACATACTTCTAATGGAACACATAAATAAATAATTATGCTAAGTTGAAAAAGCAAGTATTTCATAAAGAAACACATCAAGACTTATTATACACAGAACCATCTAATTTATGTACAGAATACTGATGTCTGGATGCAAACATCTTTATAATCCTGTGAATCATTTACTGAAAGTCCACTGCAATTGTTAAAAATGCGACTTTTTGCTTTTTCCAGATAACTTTCCAATTTTGAGAGGCAGTAATGAATTTAATAAACTTTTTTTTTTAATACTTGAGTATTTTTATGGCAGCTTTCTGAAGTAAGATGTTATTTCCTGAACTGCTCCAGTGACGACAACTCAGCCATCCATGAAAAAAGGGTTCAAAGAAAAAAACAGCGGAAAATCTGAAATTTGGTGGTGGGCTCTTTTTGCAGCACTGGGATGCTTTGCCTGCAGGATGCCACCAGCCATACTGAGGTAATGCTGAGGTACATTTCCACATGGGTGGAAATGGCTGGGCTGTCTTTATTTGTACTATGCTGGAATGCCATTTTAACTTAACTGGTTTTTTTTAAAAAAACAAGTTAGAAACTGTTAGGAGAATGCTTTAGTTGCAAAAAATTGAGCTCTTCTCAGTAAAACAAAAATCATGTCAGATTTGGCACTGAAAAGGTAAGTTTACTTCAGTTACTGTTTGTCTGACCATTATAAAGTAGTCCTTTATTAAATGACCCATTATTCAAGGTCCATGACCCCAGTCACATGTAAAGAATACTGCAACTGCAACTCAGGCAAAACAGTTTGACTGTGTCATTGCCATAGTTCCATTATATAAAATTACTCAGAAATGCAATAATGCCTAAGTGCAGAAGTCCACATTGAGGCAACGCTGACTTTGAGTCTGTTAGTTGCTGATTATTAAGTTCTCTTTGCCAGATTAATATTGTCTTAACATGATCTTTGTTATACAGCAGCAAAGTTATGTATAGTGTCATAAAAAATAAGAACAGCTCTCACACCGAGGACCTTTGAATCTACTAATCTAAATAATGCACTTTTGAAAAACTTGTCAAAGCCATTAAAAACTACTTGTATTGACAAATTCAGTTAAAATAGTTCTTTGCATTCTGGAATTCTGTACTGTAAAATTTAAAACTTAAATTTTATCAAATGACATTGCTTACTAAGAGTAATAAACTAAAAGTAATAAACTGCTAAAAAAAATCAGGCTGGAGCAGCAATACAGGTTCAGACTACAGTACTGAAGTTTCCAACACAGAAAATGTCCATTATGTGACAGTTGCTCTGAGACTCCTGTTCTACCTACAAGGTTACTACAGATGCAACAGGATTATTACATAAACATACAGAAAGTGATACCTTATAGGATCAAGAATAGAAAAGAAATTATTTGTGCAGACAACTTTAATTTCAAGTATCGTGCACAAATGAAAATTTTGAGAATTTCTGATCTAAAGAGTCTTCCAGAGTTTTGAGCTACCCTGCAAAAGTTTATTTGTTTATTTGAACTATAGCACTACATTTTGCTTTTGCCAAAGAATATACAGGCCACCTTATAAAATCTAAGCAAAGAATTTACCCAATAACATTTTATTAATGCCTTGGACACTACTTAGAGCCTCTTTAGCCTGTTATTAATGTTACTGGCCATTGTACACAGTCTACACAATCTCAACAACTGAACCTACTGGCTAAAAGAGAAAATAAAGCATTTAAATGATCACTGGTATCCAAGTGTGATAAGAAAAAGCACAGTACGTGTAACTCAGTTCAGCCACAGCTACCAGATCTTCATCTACATCAAACTCCTTTGTAGCACAAAACCCACTATAAATTATACCAACCTTCTGTTTGTCCAGTATCTTCATAGCATAATACTGTTCTGTGGATCTATGTTTCACCATCATTACTCTCCCAAATGATCCTGTTCCAAGGGTTTTTAGCCTCTCAAAATCATCTAGGCCAGCAGTATTCTACATGTAGGATACAATCACATTATTTACAAACTAATACCCAAAGACAACTTTAACTGTATGAATTCAATAATGAAAAAAGTTGAGTAATATTACATTTATCAAAGACAATTATAGCCAACTATACTGTTATAATTTGATACCTGTCAAATTTTAAAAAGCAATTTTACATTGCACTCATTAACACAGAAGAAGACTTAACTGAATTATATCAACATTTTTGTAATTTGTCCACACAGCTGTCCATACATCCTTAGTAAGGAACATCCAGGAGTAAACAGATCATGAATACAACATGCAGATAAATAACCCCCTCATGCTTCACAACCAAGAATACTAGAACATGCAAAAAACCCCATGCTCTAGAGACAGTTCTACATGAGAGTTGTCTGGAGAGCACATCCCTGAGTACATTTTCTCAGATATTCATTGCCATAGCATCTCAAATATAGCTTTAGAACAAGAATGATCCTTCCCCAAAATCCCAAATTTTACAAGATTTCTCTCTAGCAAGCTCCTTAAACTGCTCCCAAGCCCTGTGCTGTAGTCTTAATACTCTTAATTCCACTTACTATTATGGGGGAAATTATTAACATGGTAAATTACAGATGTGCCATTGCTTCTGGTTATTAAAAAAAGCCAACTAAAAACATGCCAATAGATTTTGAGTTTTGTCATGCTGATTGTGAACAACATTCTCATAAGAGAAACAATGTTCAGTGGGAGCATTTCATCAGCTCAGATCTGGAGAAGACCTGAGAATCTCAGTTGATGAACTTCAATGAAAAGTGACAAAGCTGGCATTAAAAAACCTGAAACTCCTTTACAAATTGCACTAAAATGATTTCTGTTCTCTGTACTGCTCATTACAGACTGTCAACACACTGACAACATTATCCAAAAAATGCAATACAGAAAATTATTGAATGCTTAAATGAGTGATACCTGAGGGGGGCTTTCCCATTTTCTTAAAAAGTCTTCTTTGGCTTTGGCTAGGAACTCTTTCACTGAAAACACACAAAAAAGTACATTTTAATTAATATAATTCATCATGGGTGCAACGGAGATGCTTTGTTAACAAAATACATAAACTTCATTATCAACTTCTTTCTTCAATTCGTAATATGCTATTTTCACCATGGATAAAAGCAAGCATCGATGTCTCTAGAACTTCTACCGCATCTCCAGGTGATATCTAAGCTTTCTGGAGTAACTACATCATTCTACACAAATTACTTGAACTTTACCAGTTCTAATAGCTCACAATACTCTATAGGCAAGCAGGCTTTAAGGTGATGTTAGACATTCTTAATTCAGCTGGGAAAAAACCAAACACCTGACATTTATAAATAGCCATTCCACAAAGATTGACTTCTTATCTCTTTAAATGAAAGTTGCATTTTCTTTCAGCTGCTTGAGTGTAATGTCAATCTCATTGCTTTTTCCCCTCATCACCTTTATTTAAAGGCTGTTTGCAAGCTCAAGGACCAAATGGACAGCATTACTGCAAGCAAGGACAAAGCACAGGGCTACAACAACACCGCACATTAGGCATGCCCACAGTCAGAGAATATGCAGTTTTAATATTGATCTTCCATTGAAATTGAAGGAATGTATAATGGCAAAATTCTGGATGACTGTTTAAAATGTGCACCAACATATTTTGTTCAGATCATCTCTTAGCTGTTCTCTTTTTTTTGAATATCAATGCTCAGCCAGATCAATGCAGATTACTCCATGCACAGTCATTAATGGGAGGTGTTTCAGACATTGCTGTGGTTCTGAAAGAGTCACAGAATCAAGAAAATATCATACTGGTTTTGTGTTCTCTGAATCATTTCACATAATACAACATTAATAATAGTGGTTTTTCTGTACTGTGACGTTCTGCCTCAAGCAATTGCTAAAAAATACACAGCAATATGCCAAGATTATTCTGGTCAATATCTAGAAATCTGTGTTTTAGCAACTCTATTTTACATTCTGACAGTCAAAAAATCAGGTTTATAACAGGTTGTAAACAAATCACTTGATGAATCAGAACTTCTTTGTACTTATCATTGAATACTAATGTTGACAAAGAAAACTTCAAAAATTCTCCTCTTACACTGGTACATTTCCAGCAGCAGTAAAAACAACAGCAGCTCTGGAGAATGCTGGTTGTGAAGTTGGTTTTTTTTCCCTTTTTTTCCCCCTTCTTGGGTGTGTTATGGGACTTGATTATCACAAAACACTCAAAGGAGGTTTATGGCTCCCACTACCACTAGCTCTGATGGAGCAGTAAATAAAATGGAAATTTCATAAAAGTTGTCGAAAGTTCTGGCAGACCTCAACACCAGAAAAGCGTCTAAAGCATGATATCCACTCAGTAATTTCATTTTAAGAGAAACAGGCAATATTACACAGGAGGAACATATTCAGTATTCTAAACTTATGGCTGAGCAATAAAAACATAGTTTATATCAAAGAAACTATTTTAAAATGGCATTGAAACTAACTGAGAGTTAAAAATATTTTAGTGGCTAATCAGCAAAAAATGTTAACATATTTATCCTGTGTGTAGAAAATATTTCCTTTGTTTTTAAGTTTTAGAGGTTATTCATGTAATGACTTTTAATTATCCTAATTTGAAGATAGGACAGGATTTCCTGTGGCATGAAATAATTTTCAACACAAAAAGCGGAAACTAGCAATGTCCAAATTCATGTTTGATGATCCTTCTTCCATTAGGAGAACAGAGATGACTTGATCAAGCCAGGAATACTATTACAGTTTTTTAAACATCAATTTATGTCAAAGTAGGACAAATATTTTCTCTTAATGACAAGAAAAAACCTAGGAAAATCATTAAGATTACCAAAAAGTTTAGCCTTCAAACTTCAGTGGCTGTAGCTTAGAAGTGAACATTAACACTACATAGCACAACTAAAACATGAAGTATTTGGGGTTGTTTTTTCATATTATTACAGTATATACGTCTTAAACATCCCTCATGCCATCTCTGTTCATATAAATAAATATTTTAAGTTTCCACATATTTCGCACCGAAGTATGACTATTCAGTATTTACAAAAATATACAATGACATTTACAGTCATTTTTGCCTCTGTTCTACTTATGGAATAAAGAATGCTGTTTATGAACTAAATGCGATCCAGCTGGAAATATTCAAATTGTGGATTCGTGAGAAAAATCTCTCATTTCTAGAATACCACTAAGCCACAAGCTCTCCTGCAACAAAACTCCTACCTTGTTCTACTTTACTTTGGCTCTCTTTTCTTAGAAAGCAGCACTGAACAGACATTTTCAAAATAAAGCTACCCAATGGTAATAATTTATCTGAAAATTACTCTCTTTTAAAAACAATTTCATGTTTTGTGCTATGTTTTACTAAAATTACAGTTTCTTCCTAATTTGAGAGTAGATCAAATTGTGCCTGGATCTCACTTTCAGAGGTCAACTGGGCTCCTACACCTCAACACAATTCCACAGGTGCTTTTAAACAGAACTTAGGCAATTTAAGCGCATGCACTTCAGTCATTTCTCAAAGCATGACTTGGAATTTGAACTTTTGAAAATTATCTCTCAAGCACAAAACAGCAGCTCTTGATACAGGAGAACACATTGAATTTCTATTTTCAAGTTCAGAATCAAAATTTATGCCAACTGGGTAGCAGTGGCCATTACTGTGATGATGCAAACAAATAGGTGTAATAGATGATGACTTAGAGGTTTTCCTCAAGTGCACATTTTTAGCCACCTTACATTGTGACAATGTGGCTCTTGTTTGCCTTTCTAGTCTAAACTGTACCTAGCATCTGTGACTTTGGGCACTAATGAAGGAATGAGCATACCAAACGTCTCTATAGGTTCCCCAAGGGTTTGCAGGAACATTCACCCACACAGATGAGATGATGAAGAGAGGAAAGAAAGAGAAGAAGAAAAAAAAGTTTTATGCATTTCCACAACAAACACATAGAAAACACAAATACATTCCACCCTTTCCCCTCCCCACTCAAGAACAGACCCTGTAATAAACCAGCCCTTTCCCACACAGACAGAATGACTCATGCTAAATCACAGAATGTTTGAGCAAAGAAAGAAAAAAATCACCAAAGGCAGCTAAAATCAGTATGAAAAAAAGATGATGCATCACAGAAATAAGCATAGCTTAGAAAACTTCAGGAGATCAAGTTGGCATCTTTAATAATTAATCTATTCCAAGACATACACATCCACAGAACTGTTGCTAACAATAGTGTATCTATCTTCATCACAGCATGCTGGATCACAATAAAACCTGTAATCGGGTGATCTTCCCACTACTTAGCACTTTGTTCCAGAAGACAGCATGTGTGAATTGCATGGCATGTGGTAGATAGCACAGAAGTGGCAAGCAGTCTCCAAAAAAAAAATCTCAATCAGCTTTCAGTCCTATTACCCAGTAACAGCAACTTGAGAAACCTCTCAGCTGAAGCTACTGTATGCAAAGTGGAATGTACACAGGGATCCAGTATGGACACCATAAGAGTATGATTTAATTTTGTAAGACTGCCAAAAAAAGGAACTAAGGAAAGAGATGTGGATATACAGGTTCCCATAAACA
Source organism: Melanocharis versteri (assembly GCA_013397845.1). Taxonomy (NCBI): domain Eukaryota; kingdom Metazoa; phylum Chordata; class Aves; order Passeriformes; family Melanocharitidae; genus Melanocharis; species Melanocharis versteri. Next base: position 3,820,644 of record VZTG01008006.1, on the reverse strand, counting down.
CTGAAGAGCAAGAATCACTTGTCTATGGCTGAGCAAAGTGAAGATGAGAGGGGGGCAAGGAGTATATGCACAGACCAGCAGCAGACCCTACTCAGACTGGGTTTACTGGTACAGTAGAAGTTGGAGCATACGAGGCTGAAACCAAAGCACGAGGAGCTGTTGCCCAAGAAAGGAAGGTACTGGAAGCAGACAGCAAAGCACAGGTAATAGCACCAGCACAAGAACCACAGCAGAAACAACTGAGCACGGCAGGAAGGACACCAGCTGGAAGCGGAGAGGATGCACTAGCTGTCCAGGGATTAGGCAAGCACAAACACCCAGCACAAACCCAGCCCTCTGGGACCAGCATGAGCAAGTGCTGGGAGGAGAGGCAGGTTCTATGCAATGCAAACACCTAAAGCAGGAAATCTGGTGAGATTCAGAAGAAGGTGGGAAGAAATGGAATAATGGCCAAGGAGCACAACTGAATGACTTGAAGCAGTCTTACGACTTGCGCCTGCTTCAGTTCACTTTGGTCAGAAGCAGTGCTACAACCACTACAACACAAGGTCTCAGCTACGCCCTTGCGTGTCACAGGTGGCCTGTGGAGAGCTGTACTTGGAATCAAGGTAACATAAGGATAAGCAGGAAAGTCTGCTGGAACAGACGAAGGGAAGAGGAACCCAAGATCCAAAGGTTCCTAGGTAATGCCAGCATAGGAGGAATTAAAAAAAAACCCCAAGCAAACAAACCAAAAAACCCCAAACAAATGAAAAAACTCTGCTACACACAAAACCGAAACACCCCTGAACCCACCCCCAAAACAAGAGGATATTGCTCTCTATTAGACTATTCACACAGTTCACAATATGTTTGCTTGTTTTATTGATCAACTTCCATATGAAAAGTTAGCATGCTTATAAAAAAATTGTTAACTCAGGATATGAGTACTTTGACCTAAAACACAGTTTAAGAGCAAGTGAATCAGAAGAAAGTTCCTGAAAAAAATCAAGAGAGTGAGGACCTCTCAGCCGCAGGATTGCAATGACAGCAGAGGGAAAGGGGTCACAGATGGAGCAGTCCTGAGAGTTACCATGAGTTACTCTGCCTTTCCCCCACCTCCCACATGCACAGTATTTGTTATTCTCAGTCACATCTCCCACAAGAGCCAGCAAGCCAGGATTTTATATTTTGTAAAGGGGGAAAAAAAGTATTTGGCTAGGATTCACGGCAAGAAAGCAAGAACTAAACTGATTAAGACTAAACACTGGGCACCACTACAAACCCCCATCTGCTGTGCTAAATGCCAATCTCTGTCTGGTATTTAAAATGCCCTTTATCAAAATACAATTCAAATTTTGTTCCAAAACTGTAATATAATCATTTGAAGCCTGGAGTTAAATGGGCTATTTAATTGAATCATTTAATGGAAAAATGAATATGTATGAAGAGATTCTGGTAAATGTATATGTATATTTAATTTTTATAAAAAGTGTATTTATAGCCTTAAACTTTATTAAGATGCATATAGATACCTCAGTGAATCCTGTGGTTATGGCACCATATTTCAGATTCAAGTGAGAAGCTTCTGATTCCAGTTCTAAGTCCCATTCTTACACGATTAACCTGTTGTCTAAATTTTTTTAAATTTCTCTTTTGATTAGCAGGAATAATATAACAAGGTTCAAAATAAGGTTTCTCCGCCCTGGCAAGTGTTTCAAAATGAACACAGCTAAGTATTGAGTACTATTATACACTCAGAGGAAGCAGTGTGAGCACCAGTTAACATTTTAATAGCTGGAAAACACTTCAAAGCACAAACTAAAATGGTCTCATTGAAACAGACTGTCAACAAAACCAAACCACTTTGTTTCTCACAGTATGAAAATGGTGGGTGAAGAAGTCCAGGTGATACAAGCCTGGTTGAGGGCAAGTCCTTCTTGTCTGAACACTGCAGTGAGCACAGCCACCAGCCCTCTCGTGAAGAGGAGTCAGCAAGGAGTCTGTCTGGCTTCTGCTAAGGCTAGATAAATGAACTGCATCAACTGAATATCTCATTTATCAAGGTTTTGACTTTATATTTCTCTTTAAACACTAATTATGATAAAAAGAGGTGATGCAAAGCAAACTAACTTACCAGCTGAAATGGCTAAGAACCTTCCTCCAGTTAAAAAATACAAATCAAACCAAAAACCCAAAATCCAACGCTCCCCAAAAACAAAGAGCCAAACACATGGAGCAGTTCTGAAAGAGCCCATTTGCTGAAATACAAAACCTGAAAGTTCTTAGTAGATACATGATCATGTAAGAATTATTAACTGAATATAAGCTTGCTATTAAAATGCAAGTGCTAATTATCTAACTGTACACTGTAAACCTTTCTATGGAATACTGCAAAGAACAGGGAAGAAGTGGAAAAGAGAGAGGCATGGAAAAAAAGGGAGAGAAACAGGATAAATGGTAAATTAAGACCAGTTACAGCTCTCGTGCCTAAAAATTAGAAGGCGGCACTAGAATCTTATCGTTCTAGGAGCACATTCAGGAGTTAATTTAAAATGTGCAGCAATTGTAAAATATAAATTGCTCTGATCCGTTACAACTCAATGTTGGAACACAGGCAAAATCTTATTTTAATCCTGTCCACGATTTTCACGTCTTGAGCTAAATAGTATTTTGTGAATTTTATAAAAGCAAAGTTAAAACAGTTAGGAGCTCTGCAAGGAACCCAGTTCACCTCTTTACTTGGCTGGCTATACAGCAACAGCCTGCACAAGAGATGTGACAGATTAAGACACAGCAGAACAGGAGCCAGGTTTTCAGCTATCAGTGACAACACTGATTGCTGTTGAATTCTGAGCAGTGACACTACTGCACACAACTGCCACAGTCAGACTGACTTCCTTCTATTTTAATTACAGATAATATAATTAATTTCATTTCCAAATCCAATGCTCAGTCTTTCTCCCTTGTTCTTTTCTTAAATACCAAAGTACTGCTTCAGAGGTGGCATTACCCTGCTAATGCCAGAAAATATAATATAACGGGCCACTCTGGGGAGACAAAACCAAACCCAAACGAAGGAGTCACTTAGGACATGCATCCCTGAAATTTTGTTTAACGCCCCCCTCCGCCAAATGTATAATGCAAATCAGTAAAGTCAAATGTATAATGCAAAGCAGTAAAGTTTTTCAGTCACAAACACAATCAAATTTTGTACTAGCACTGCTCAGAAGAGTTGTACATGCATATATGTCCCAGTTCAACCATTTTCCACAAAAAAATATACAGATGAGACAAAACTCTGCTTTCTTAATCGAAAAGAGAACCCAGACTCAATGTTCTTCAAAATTTGCAAACAAACATACTTTAATAAGTGACTTATCTCTCAACAGAAGATAAATGCCAAAAGTCCCATAGCAGCCAACCAAAACTTATGATCCAATCCTAAAGTAATAATTATATGCAAGACTTCCTCAATGCTGCCAAGCAGAGTATCTTCATTTGAGCATCCATGTACAGGATGTGACAAAGCCTCCTGCAGATTCCTGGTGGCCGAGAGCTGTTCCACCCCACCTTTAGGTATTTTGGTCCTTCAGGCTGGCACCCCTCTTTACTATCCAAGTCTTCCTTTCAAATTAAAGTGCTATTAGCAACCCTTTGCTGATTGATTAGAGTTGGGGTTTTTGTTTCAATTCTCTAAATGGATCAGTTAGAACTGCCATTCAATTAGTTCTGGAATATGTTAAAACTAGGCTTTGGCTTAATGAAAAGGAGTCTCTCTCATACCTTCTTCCTGCCCTTGAAGCATTAATTGAAGGAGATGACACATTCATAAATCTGCTTCCTCTCTTGCAATAATCCATGTGATTTGAGGCTTAAAAGTCCAAGAAATAGCAGTTTGGTTTGTTAGGCTACAGTTCTGTGTTCAGCATGGGCTGAAAAAACCCCCACTCCAATCCTGCCCTCCCACAGTCACTCACTCCTGCCTCTCTGTAATGACCTTCCTTGAAAGAGCAAAAGCACTCTTGTGTCTGACTGCCAAGCCAGGTCAGGAGCCAGCCCAGACTAAAAAGTAATGGACAGAAGGCAGGGAATGACCAGGAAAGGTCCCTCTTCTCTTCTTCTCATGAATGCTTCCCCTGAGGTGAGGGAAGGGAGAAGTGGGGTGGAAATGGGCAAATATGGGGGACAGAACTGCTCCTTTTCTGAAAGGGTACCAGCTTGTGGTAGCATGCCAAGACCATGAACATATCACACCGGACTGCCGAAAAAGCTTCTGAGAAATAATTCTAATTTTAATTTCTCGGTTTTCAATTATTGTATTGAATAATTCTATTATCTTAAAATTTAAAATTAATGAATTATGTGTTTAGTACAATTACTTTCAAATGCAGTACATAACACTCCTCACTTAAAAAATTCGTTCATACAGAAAAAAATCTATGTGAAGAATCTTAACATGTAATATACTCAACTATCATACACTGAGGTACTTTGTAAGCAATTAGGAATTAAGCTGCAGCTGTGCAGTACCACCCTCTACAGATGTTGCTGAACTTTATCCAGCAAATAATCTAAAATGTTACAACTACCACAGGTCCTGTAGTGTAAAAGACCACCTTCCTGTGTGAAATATAACAGGTATTAACAATACAAGGAAGAAAACTGAAAACTGTGTGAGAATTGTGAAAATTCAAACATCTTTTGTTCCTGCAGTGCATATATTTCCATGGTTACCATGTGGGGAGAAAAAAAAAAGAATACCATTTAAGAATGAGTTCCAAGAACAACATTTTCTAGGGCACTACTATAAAGTATCTTGTAAATGTATCACATTTTTGAGCAAAGGTTTTTAGCAAACTCTAATACTTAATACAAATACACAAATTAATAAGATTTCCCTCTTACAGTCAAAAGCACTTACCAAGAAAAATGTTTACAGCACCTGCAGCAGATTCCCTCTAATCAGGCTCTCTGCCCCATTAAGATTCTGGCCAAGTGGTCAGCACCCACTTTTCTCTCCATACCACTGCCCCACATTTCCTCTTTGTAAAAGTTCAGTGACTACAAAGGATAACATACTGCCAGGCAGCTACCCCTGAGACAAGGCCTTATGGCTAGATTACTAGCAACAGTAAGCATAAATCTGCAGGTAGTTGATCTGATCTGCATATTGACTAATAAATTCCCTGCAAGCAGGGAATAATACCACACACATTCATGCACAAACACCCCTTCCTTTTAGAAGTAACCTTTAGAAGTTTTACTAAACTAACTTCTTCCTTATACTCCAAACTAAACAACTGCAGGGGCTGTTCAGTGTATGGATGCATTTAACAAGTTAGTTGAGAAGAGTAGCTATTTTGTTGCTTTTTCTTTTTTTCAAATATTTAATACAAAGCATAAAAATAATAGTAGATGCACCAATCTTGGTCTATGTGCACTCATGTCTAAGTCCACTTTCCATAAGCTACCTTGTCCCAGCCCTTAATAAAACTCCACAAATTCTCATATAGATACTTTGGGATCAGCAAGACATCTTCACAGCTGTCAGGGTAAATCAGCAAAACAGCTCTTCACAAGATCTGAGCTTCTGACACATCGCTGTACTGACATATCTCCCGCAGAACATTCTTTCAATATTTACAGGAAAGGGTTGCCTGCAGTAACCAGCCAAGCAGGAGAAGTTCATTTATACCCTTAAATAGCAGAGACTGGCTTCCTGAAAAAGGAAGTCTTATGTAAATAAACACGTTTCACAATTCAACACATCAAGTGAATAACAAGTTTTTGTTTGCCTTAGGATTAAGGCAAGCAAAAAGTAGGTAAGAGTGTTTATTATCCATTCTGATAAAGAACGAGATTTTAGAGAGAAACGGAAAATTCAGCACTTATTTGGCATAAAGGCAGGCATACAACTTGCACAGAACTGAACTGCAAAACCTGAAAAAAATAAAAGCTGAAGAAATTAAACCACATTAATTCTTAATGGGCTGGTGTATCTGTCAGCAGCTAAAAATGAATAAAGAAGAACACCAAAAACACTGTGTAAGTTACAAAACTGCCTGTAAGAACCTCCATAATTAAAGCTGGGAAGCTCCTGTGAACTTTGGCCTGCAACAGCAGGACTAACAGAAACTCTCAGAGTAACCAGCAACAAATACATAAACAATTTGAGATGTAAACTAAAAGCCAGGGCAAGAAAAATCTTTCTGGTAACAAAATATACCTAAGTAATGTAATGGGAACTGGAGTAAGTCAGAGTTCAAGATTACAACATACCAAATACCCTTTCCTTCAGAAGAAACCTCGATTCTATTAAACTAATTTTTTGCTTCTGCCCCAAACCAAGCACAGTGAGGGACTGTTCACTTTGTGGATGCATTTTAAGAACCATGTCAGTACAGCAGCTTTTGTGTTGTCTTTTTCAAATATTTTGTACAAGAACTAGAAGAAAACATGATCCCAAGTTAATACCCAAGAAATTGCCATAGTTTGCTGTCAGAGGCTAACGGGTAACAGCGGGGAATTTTTGAAAAGAAGAAAGCATTAATCCCATGAGACACACATAGGAAGATGTATGGTTCTGGCACCCGGAAATTCCATGGCATCCTTCCATTTTCTACAATCTTTTGAGCAGTGGGAATAATCAGTTGCTGCTTGCTGTCCCTTGCCATTAGAAATGTTCCCAGCGCACATAACCAAGATATTTATACTACCTCCCTCCACCCTTCACTCCTTACACATGCCTATGCTCTGGTGTGCACAAAGCTGGATGATATTTCAGCAGAGTCCATCAGCGTGGCTCACGCCCTTTCCATGTACTGCTCCATCTGTCTCCACACACATCTGGTAACTGTCTTCTGAGTGCAAATGTCTGTATCAGCAATTACCTCTATTTGCAGTATTGGAAAGTAGTAGCCCAATCACGTAATTAGTGACACTTCAGAATATTAAGCCTATACTTACTGAAACAGAAGATTTAGCAGACTATACCTTTCACCTGTGGGAGCTGGGGCTATTAGTTACTTGACCTTACAGTCTTATCTGTTCAAGCTGTTCAAAACAAAAATCCAAGTCAAAAGAAATAGAAAAACATCTTTTCCTTTGAGTCCTTCTAGAAAAAAGAAATCTAATCATATAACCAGACCTTTTTTGGGGAGGGAAAAAAAAAGAAGAAATAAAAGGAAAGAAAATTAGCCACTTGTACTTCGAATTGAAGAAAATACATCACTTTTTCATCAAGGTTTCACTTGCATCTTGGCTGTCTTTCACAAGGAAAGCATCTGATTTTATCTGCTGACAGGGTGTAATGTAACACTGCTGCAGTGAAGCCAGCCACAAAAATGCACTGAAAAGCATAAGCGGTTTAAATAGGGAAACGTTTACAGCAAAGACTTAATCTTGATGGAGCAGGAGATAGTCACCTTTCCCTTGTCAAAATTAGACTAATTTATAGGTATTTTTGATTGGGAATCGACACCTGTTAAAAGTTGTAGCTATTTATTTCTATTTTTTAATGGAACTAGGAGCCTGCATGTCAAGATGAATAAAATCTACAGATGCAAATTGCAGAATAAACCCCCAGGGGAAAGAAAAAACCCTCAACCCTAAAAAGAACCACCACCCCCCAAAAAACCCGCACCACTAAACAAACAAAAAACCAACACAATTATTGAGGTTACAAACAACCATAACCTCTTTCTCACCTAGCTTGTGTGAAATGTATTCCTCTATGACTCAATCATAAAAGAACATCCAAACAAAAATCACCCAAAATTCAAAATTCACAGAGCTGATTTCCACAAATCTCAATTCCTGTGGAGGCTACAACCTAACTGTAAGAGGAACAGAGGAAAATGTGATGGAAAACCCAGCCTGCTTACAACTGGTGAAAAGTGGAGACTTTCTGACCCCAGGAGAGACCTCTCCACAAGCAGACGAGGCGGCCGCGTGACACGGAGGAAATGCAGGGAGGCTGTCGCTTCCCCCCCACTTCCCCCAGAGGCTGAGCAGGGGCAGGTGGTGGCAGGGATGTCGGGATGCCATCGTGTCCCTGCGGGGCAAGTGCAGGCTGGCCATGGGCCTGTGTGGCCACACAAGTCCCCAGCAGGTCCATGCTGTGCTCCCACGTGCCAGCACCCCTGCAGGGATGTGGGGAGCACACACCAGGGGCTGGGACACCACTTTCAGGGACAGCCTGCATTTAGGTTTATTTAACAGCCATGAATGATGCTGTGCCACACATCTCCATCATGTACGTACAAAGTACTGAAACACCATCTTAATAACTGTATCAGTTTTGACATTTGTACTTTGCACACCAAGGAAATGACAGTCACACTTTCCATTCTGGGGAAGATGACCTCAACACATTTGTATGAGATAAGTATAGACAAGCTGATATTAGATAAGGCAGTGGGATAACTCCTCCCAGTCTTTATCTCATGCCATGTACACAAGTGAAATCTTTGTAAAAATGGTCCTTTAAATTTGTAGGATTAAGCAAAACCACACAGACACACATGCACACAAACCCCACATACATGATTAAATGCTCTTTCTTTTCAAGAAATCTCTGTCTCAAGCCATTTTCCAAAGCTCCAGACTATCTGTTTGAAACAAAAAGGCATCATTTCGGAAACTAGCATATTTGGGCTCTTCGCAAACAATTTTCAAAGGATATCTTTTTCTAAGGAAACAAATTTACAGAGTCTGTATATTTAAAAAACAACTTTCAGTAATATTATAAGTAAGAATACAGCGCTTCGTAACTCCATTATATTCAAAGTGCCTTATAATAAATAGCCACAGTGGTTTTGGAAAGTAAATACCTGCCTAATAAGTTTACTAGATCTATTACAGTATCTCATTTCAAATGAGACTCCCCTCCCTTACTTCCATGAATGACCTCAACTATTCTGCCATCCCAGCATTTAGAAGGCTAAAAATCAGAGCAGAATAAGCTGATTGAGATGAAAAACAACAAAAGCCTGTTTAGAATTTTTAGGTGATGATCACAATAATTTCAGAAGGCCTCTCTGATTTGTATCAATTCACAGAAAATAATTTATTATGAGTGGCACAGAAAATTAAGTGAACAGACATGTATATATTCAATTACAAAACTGTCCAAATTAGGTATTTCTAAAACAAAGCTTTAAAATAAAATTTAAAACACTAAATAGCAGTCATGCAAAGCAAACTGTTTAATAAAAAACTGCGAATCTTTAAGAGTAATAATTTTACATAGAAACCCACAGTGAGTCGATTACAAAAACAAAGAAATCAGCAGTCGATGCAGCTCTGCAGACAAGAAAGGGAAACCTGGTAGATTTTCCCTGATTGTGAAGACAGAACAAAAAAATGTGCCAAAAGGGAATAGAAAAGACTTACCATTCATGCTGAAGAGCTAGTTTTCAGAAACATATTGCTCCAAATATTAATCCAACAGTTGATAAAGTATGTTAATGTCTACCAAATCAGTGCTTCAATCTCTAAACACACTTACACACTAACCAGAAAGAGAGCACACAGAATCCAGAGAGCTGCTCTTCCTTATGAGCTCCTTGTGATGCAAAAAACTATGAAGCACACGACACCAGTAGAATATCAAAATCAATATTCAGGACACGAGTATTTGGTTTTGCTCATTAACTACTACTGTTCTGACCAATGCTACCTATTCATGTCTAAAGCTACTCAAAATGGCAGGGGAAAAAAGCATGCAAACACCAGGAGGGTTTAAGATGTTCTCAATTATATCAAGCACTGGTTGTTTCCATGGCAACCTTAGACCAGAATTATCTGTTGACTTGTACCCAACTAGTAGTTATTCTAAAGCTTTAAGCAATTCATACAGTATGCTCTGTACATTATTTCATATTTCGCATGCATTTTTGTCTCTCTACAGATATATATACAAGTAACTATTCAGCTAAATCTCTATAAATCATTCTACTGTTTTTGGGAGCATACTGGTATTATTTTGAATCAGAGACCAAATGATATTCCTTTGACTGTTCATCACCCATTCACTTTCAATTTAGGGACTATGAAGATGGCAGATGCACTAGTGGTGACTCTCCTGACCGTTTCAGTTATTCAAGTTGTTGATATTCTTATGCAGATTTGGAAAACACTTTCATTGGTTCAAGAACGTAAGACACGCTGATCTTACTGTCTCTACATGCAAAACCAAGCAGCCTCATTCTCCTTTCCCTTTGCATTTCAATTTTTCAAAGAGCAACAAGCAACTAAGAAAACAAACCAAAAAAGAAAATGTAGGTTCCATACAGTTGGAAGTGGTCACAGTCAAGACGTCTATACAAAGAATGAAATGCATCGTTCTGATGGCTCCCATCATGTCCCTTTCACCCTTGGGCAGCGCAGCACAACTGACCTGGTTACCAGTCCAGGCTGTACCATCACATGTGTGCTCAGTCAGCTTTTTAAAACAGGTTTCAAGGCCTGTGGTGCCCTGAGTCACCTCTGCCCTACTGGACTCTGAGGATAATACAAAACAGATTAATTTCATGCGTCAACCAAGTATCCAAGGCAAGCTGGAGAAACTGTATGCTTTATATATCAAAATAACAAAGCAAAGATGTTAAGTTTCAAACTCAACCACTGAAAGTCCCCTAAGGCCATAGACCACACGGCAATGTACTCAAACCACAACACTGCCAACAGCGACTGACAACCCAAAGTCCACCCAAACAAGCAGCAGCTCCTTCCCCTTCAGCAAACCCACAGCTTCAGCAGAAACTGCTAGTAAAAGAACACAAACAGACCTGCTCTTGTATTTCATTACAGCAGAAGATATAAATACATTAACTTCCTTTTCAAACGGATTCTACCTGAAGCCTAAAACAACAAAAAATCCAGGAAGTCACTTTCCAGATTTTTTCAGGCACTAAGAGTGTTTTTGCCTTGAACTTCAAGAGTAATTCATGCTGTCTGCTAAGTAGCTTCACCTAAAACTTTACATTAACGATTCTAAGTTGCAGTGATATTGGCAGAATAGTTGAGAATATTCAAATATCCTTCCAAGACAAACACCAGCATGTTTCTAAAACACTGCTTATTCATTAAACTTTCTGTGAAATTAATCTACAAGCTGAATTCGGTGACTCTAGGCAATTCTACGACATTGCACTCTTGGATATTAAAAAACCCCACAACAAAACAAAATGACCCCCAAACAAACAAGCCAACCAAAACGAAATGAACAAAAAACCCCAAACACTTTGTTTCTCTTTCATGTTTTACAAACTATTTTCATAGATGATATATTTTTATGATGATCTAATTAGGAGTTAGGAGTAGACAAAAATACTTCCTCCACTGTACTCCCTTTCTTCTCTATCACTCTGGCTACAGTGGTAGCAAAATGAGAGCCATTAAACGTGGACTCAGTTCATGGGTACCTACAGTAGTTTAAATTATTATTTTTTAAAAATAATCTAGAGATTGGAAGTAGAGTTTCAGCATAAAGATTCAGAATTTCATCCCAAAACCAAAGGTACATAGTCACCCACCATTCAGCTACCAGCTCAGCAACTTCAGCTCAGAAAACTGCATGCAACTGCTCTGCTTAATTACGACTTAAAATAGCATTCACGGAACAGCCATTTTCACCATGTTTATCAAGAAAACCGACAGTCCATTTCCTCATCAAACATGTCACACTAGGAAGCCTGCCTTATGAAGAGGGGGAAAAAGTAGAGACTTGTACACAAACAGGTTGCAATTTGTGAGTGTCAGTAGGTCATTACCATTTTTTTTCTTCATGTTATATAAACAAAAATGCTTCAGTGTTATTTTTTCAAATAGCTATTTACATAAAAAAGAGCTTCTACATAAACACAAGTATGTGCCTATTTTTACCAAGCTGAAAATATTTTGGAGAAGTGAAAGCTCAGAATTTATGCACTTTCATCATTTATCTTCCCAACAAAACGAGTCAATTCTTTCCTGTCTCATTTGGGAGACCTAGATTCAATCTATTTTAGATCACTGCATTAACACCTTTTTGTTTCCATGTTTACTGCTTATCCACTGAGAATAGATTCACTCCCTACTCATATAATATTTTAAATTCCAAGTCAGAAGTATAAATACTGATTTTCTTCATGGTAACGCTGTAATGCTAAGCATTTCCAACATGGCCTATCTTCAACTGAAATAATTGTGCTATCTCAAATCCATCAATGAATCTGAAATTTGGAACAAAATTATCATAAATTACCATATTGTAACATTTTAAAATGAGTATTTAACTGGAGACAAGAATTGCTTTGCAAAATACTACACAGCTTTAAAATTAAAATCAGATGTCAATTTATTTAGATTGTGATTTTTTTAAAATCCCTTTTATTACTCAAAATACAACCATGAAAACTTTTAATCCATACAAATAATAGTGTAAACTGTTCAGTTATTAAGAAATTAAAGCTAATCAGCATTCCCACACTAAGTTAATATGTAATAGTTAAAATCAAACACCATTTTATATTGTTTACCACTATATAGAGCATTTCTGATGTATATATCCCTTAAAACAAAACTATGAATGATGAAAATCCCTTTAATTAGAAGTTTAATCTGAACAGCAATGTCTGCCTATTTCAAAGTTTAAACATTCTAGTCTTTAGTTAGTGTCTTCTATTTCTGCTGAACTCGCTGATTTAATTTAAAAATGAAAGAAGTAATTTAGAAGTAAGAACTGGTGTGGGGGCTTGCCAAAAGAAGTCAACTGTGCCAGCCACCAGTCCACGAACCAGCCCCTATCTCCCCCTGCCTGATGCAATATGCTCTTCTTCCCATCAATACCTTTAGGTAATGAATTACAGAATTGCCCCGGAACGCATCACACATCAGTGTTCACACTTCATTCACGAGGCAAACTGAAGAGCAAATACCTATAAAGGAAACAAACCCCTCCCCACACTTACTTGATTCGTTCCACTGGACAGTGAACTCAGAGCACTGTTGGCTCTCATTTTCCAGAGCCGCTTTCTGCTCATGCGCACCATTCTTGGAGTGCCTATGGAAGAGGCGATTAGCGAACCCTTCCAGTATCTGCAGCGCCATGCCTGTCCCCATGCCCTGGCGACAGGGGACCTCCTTGTGCCCTGCCATCTACACACTCCAGCGACTCTCACAAAAGCAAAAGAGAAAACATCGAAAGGGAGCTGGACAACCCAGCGCCACTAAGAGCTACGCATGTGTCGAGCTTCCTGCCTGCACTGTTTGCTAACCACGACTCTCTTCTACTTCCTGTTGAAGAAAGCTCTATGAGGTACTGGTTTATACAGCGAAAAGTCTCTTTTAATGTAGATTGAAAAGTGTTTTGTTTTCAAAAAAACAAACTAGCAATTATTTGTCTTGCATGTGTTCTCACGGCTTTTTAATGCATTACACTTAATATTTAAGAATAAATTTTATGTTAGAGTACTACAAACAACCTGTTCAGAAGTAAAGATCAGAAAGTAGATAGTTTTTGATTTACCACAACCACGTGTGAAAAAACCCAAAAGTAACTATTCTGCAGTTCCTCCCCTGTTATTAAGATGGAGTACTGCATCATCATAGCAAACATAACCAGCTGGAATCTAATCATTAGTTATCTCATGCTTTCAACTAATCAACTTCCTAAGCAAGGAAGTTACTGGCAAACACTACTGAGTGAACTTATTTTATTACTGGAGGGAAAAAAACGTATTATTTTTCTCTTTTGTGGATAAAATCAGTGAAGAAGTTGAATTCCGTTGCACATTTAAACACAACTGCATTGTGCATCAACTTTTTCAAACTGAGTTCTACTTACTCCATGAATAAACCAAACACATCTAACTTTTTGCTGATAAGATTTCATTCTTTCACAAGAAATCTTAGTATTTTCAACTGCGGAGTAAGTCTAGAGAGTGTAATTTTTAATGGCACAAAGTATAAGGAAAATAAACTGAAAGCTGTATTTAACATTATATTAATTTGCAAATTATGTAATTTTGCATGCTTACAATGGGTAATACTAAATGTTCGTTTTTGTGAAAACGGAAACACATACATTTCTGCACATCTACAATGCGGCTTCCTAAAAATTTAGGCTATTCTTAAGAAAGATCGAAATATCTTCTCCACAATCTGTCTCCTGTCTTACAGTCAACACGTGTTAAAGACATACCTCTCATTTTTCACCACCATACTTCTCACTGCATAGTTTTCAAATGTCAGCAGATACCCACCCTTGGACATTACATAACCATTTCATAACAGCCCTGTGCCTCAGAAAAAACCCTCATGCTGACAAACTGCCCATGACAATGACAAAACAATAAAAATGCCGACAGACAGACTCTACAAATTTGGCTACGTTCTTCCTCGTGGGCACTGCTACACTTGTGATCGGCCCCGGCCAGCACAACCCGCTACATTTCTAGACTCTACACAAAGCCCGGGAATGCCCTGTGCTTTCAGGTCCAGATACTCTGGAAATGTAACTTCTTTCTCCAGCCCCTGTTCAAAATTTGGAACCAATTGTCTAAATGCTTACATTCTGCACAGCCATCTGCTAATTTGGGTGAGCATCAGCTATCTTGGTGGTGACCAGGCTGCTCTACCATCAGGGTCTGGTGCTGCAACCTTCCCTGGATGCCCCCTCATGCCTTCCAGCCTTTCACCTGCTCTGTTCCAAGACCAATTATGACATCCACAACATCCCATTGGTTCAAGGCTCTGCTGTCAGAAACAAGAGGTAGTGAAGATCATGAGGATCTGCTTGCCTTACCAGGGATCACAAATAGGCAGAGGGGATATATTACCTGCCATATACAACTAAACACTTTAAAACAGAGTAAGGCCATGCACCTCCCACACAACAATATAAAAAATATTTAAGACAACATCAAGATGCTTATTCCCTGCATGGTGAACTTTCTGGAGCTGAAGAGCCTCTCTGGAATTGTACAGATGTGCTCCCCCTGTAGCTCACCGCAAGTCTTCGGGCATCGAGGGAATCTTTCCAAGAGACTCATTCTCTCTAATCTGGGCTGTTTTCTCCAGTAAACAAAGCTACCTGGTATGATGGCATGCTTATCTTGTCCCTCTCCTCTCCCATGGTTCTGAGCCTTTACACTACTGTTGTCTTGTCTTTCACTCAGGTTTTCAACTAAACCATTTTGTTCCCCTGATCCAAAAGACAGTAATTTACAAAATTCACATTACGTAAGTTACAGTCTGCCAGCCATCTCGAGTCCATGGAGAGATGTGGAAACTGCCAGAGAGCAACTCTGCCCACCAAAATTCAGAGCTCTTAATGCACCCAAATGTCTAACCTGGACACTTCAGGCAGGGGCCAAAAATAAGAATCATAAATACTCATCCTCTGACATCACAGAAGTAAGTGGTTTAAGTGAAAACAGGTTACCAAAAAGGAATTCTTAGAAGAAATCCTAAGAGAAAGCCTGAATTTGTCAGAATCTTGTGAATTACTGCCAGTGTACACAGTTACAGAAGTTCTGCACACATAAAACATGAAAATAAAGTGCTGGTCACATTTTCACAGATAGTAATACATTTTCCTAACCTAGGAAATTCTTGGCATTGATTGGCATTGCCCAATGACAATACAAAAAACTACCATACAAACCCACATCCCACATGGCTTGCTTTCAGCATCTTCAAATGAAGTCCATGATTTTTAAAGGCAGAACTTCCTATTTCCTTTTACTTAATCTTTCATCTTATTGACACACTGATCTTCCAATTAATTATTACATCAAGTAATTAATATACTATATTGGAAGAACAGAATGCAAGACAGAACTTGAAATTTCTGTTCTGTAAGAGACAACGAAGTTCCAATTTCTTGCAGCCAAAGTCAACACCGAACTGTTAATCTCCTTTAGACAGAAATTTTATTTTTGTTATCTTCTGGCCACCAAATCTTGGCAAAATGTTAAAACACATTCAAAAACTCAGAGCGGTAAGACACTCAACTATGAATTTGAACACTGCATGTGCAAATTCTGGTATTTTGATATATAGTATTTCAGTAAAACTCTCCCACAATTTTATAAAAAGCAACATCATGATGATAGCCAAGGACTAACATAGCAGTCCTCTAAGCTGATAAAGGCAACAAAGCCATTTATACTTTTCCTGATGGCCAACCCATAACCTGGGGCAGATTTCCCAGGGGCTGATGCCCTGTGGCATGTTACAACACACAGCACTATAACCTGGCCACAGACCTTCCATCTCCTCGCTGAAAAAGAATCTACCAGGTAGCTACATGGACAATTGATTTTTAATAATCTCTGGTAAAACGGTATTTCTCAATTTCTAAGAAGAAACTCCACCCAACCAGTCAAGCCTTAGAAATGAAGGATTAAGAAAGAGACAACACTCCTCTCCTCAAAGGACCCAGATGGTTGAGTAACAGCATGTTACCATGTGTTGTAACTTTACTTGGAAATTGTTTTAAATATTTTTAAAGCATAATGTGTGCATTTTTCTATATTCAGGCAAAGCAGGGCTGTACAAATAACACCATTCTCTAGTGTTTAATGAAGGTTAACCCTGAGAATCCTGCAATCAAGAACAAGGGTTTTTAAGACAATTAACTCTATTCTTTGACAGGACCTAGAGAAATGGGTTTATGATACAAAACAAATTTCAGATCACCTACAGCTATAAAATTTAGGTTTTAATTCCAAATCTTGAAACAGTATTTTTCTGGTTTCATGTTCTATTTCTCTAAATAAAAATACTATTTTCTATCTTATTTTAAATATTAAACATATTATTTTAAATTGAAATATTTCTTTTTTTTTCCACAGGAGGCCTCTATCTGCATTAAAGAGACATACTGCAACATTTTCTGCATATTTTTTTTGTAATCAGTGGAAAAAATAACTTAAACAAACCTTATAAATGACTAATAAAGAACTTTTTTTTTCCTAGAGGTTAAAGAAAGTTTATTTATTTGCTTTAAAAATTGATGACTTGATGAAACACATTTTCTCCTTTATGCATCAGTTATTTCAAGAACGAAAGATGAAAATCCAACTTCGGCATTTATTATTTATTACAAAAGGAATGAGCAATTGCTTGATACAAAGTGTTAGTGAGGGATCCTCCATTTTTAAGCTTGGGGATCTTGCCAAATTTTGCTGGTCTCTTATTGACCAATAAAGTATTTGTAAGTTGAAAGACACAGCGAACACTCTTCACAAAAAGAAAACAATTTAAGTGTCTAATTTTGAATTAGAAAATACAAAGGTTTATAAGCATTTAATGACCCTCAAATACATTACACGATATATATATATAGTAAAAAGCCTAAAGTGCCTGTGCTATAAGCCTTAGGCAATACGTATGGTATTTTTCGAGTTGTTATACAAACTTTGAGAGAAAAGGGTGTAAAACAAAATATACAGATAGCCCTTTTGTAACTTAAAAATCCCCCTACATTTTCATCCAAAATTATGTAATTGAACACAATCCATTTTGAGTCTTGCCAGGCATGCATATTTCAGAAGGAATTATGGGTAGAAAGAGAGATAGAAAAAGGCTCTTGAAAAAGCAGATGTGTTTTGATTTTCACTGTACATCCAGCACTATTCCACTGGGTTGCATTTCTTCTTAAACACACGGGAGGAGGAGCAGTATTTGCTCACAGCTTTAATGGCTCTCCATTTTGAAACAAAGATTTTTCAAAACATACATAAAGAAAATGAACACAATCAGTAACTTCATTGTTTAATAAAAACACAGGAAAGCAAACCCATACAGTCTTAGTGTACCTCTATGCCTACATTTTTTCTAACAAGGTTAACCCTTCCTAGAGAGTCCCTCCGAGAGCTGCACTGAGGCTGGGACTGCAGCACTGCTATAAATAGGACTGCCAGGAGGAAGTTGTTGCTATGGAAACACTGGTCATATTTCTATTTTGACTCAGTAGGTCTCTACTGGCATCTACTGTACACCAGTTTAACTGCAGCACACATTTAACACCTTCAGCTCTCATTAGGAAGCATTAATTAATTAATTAATTAATAATTAATTTAAGCTCACATGGTCAAACAGTATCGTTTACTTGTTAACCATGATGATACAAAATGAATAAAAAAATAAGTGAGAACTTGGAGAAAGAAAAGACAGAAAAATGTCAAATTCAGCATCTGATTTTTCATATGTAAGCTAAAAGTTCTTACTGTTCCCATCAGTTTTCTTGTCAAAATTTGACAAATCCATCATCTAAGATGATGTGATTTTCTGTGGACACATGCCATGGCAGCAGATCAAGTTTCCTCATTTCTACCAACAGATTATCTGGTCTTTTTGAAATCAAATACCTTGTAGTCATAGTCCCAAATCTAGTTCTGACAAGAAGGGGACAGAGAACTCTCTCAGTTCAAAAGCCAAATCTTCAACAAAACCGTCCAGTTTGCCAAAGACAACTGGATTTCCCTCCTAACACATCAGCTTGCCCCATGCTTGTCTCCCAGCTTCCCCAAGGCGCTGCGCTCACTGGTGCTTGCCAATACAACAGTTCAGACTGCAAGATCGACGTTGGCAGAATGTGAATAAAAATTACACAACTGCTCCATAATAAAACAAAGGTTAGCCAGGAACCATCTTTGAAACAGCTGCTTTCACATAAGTACAAGGGATCTGAAAGTACTTGTGAAATCTGCTTGGTCCATGCCCTTCCAAATCACACACTGCTCAAACAACCCTCTGTAGTTACTTTCTAGCACAATTTACGATAGTTTGACAGCCAACCAGAAGTTTTGTACAAACCCTGTTACTTTGCAGCAAAAGAGAAAGCACCTATGTAAGTGGTTTTTGTTATATTTACACAAAATAGTAGTCTGCCAGGAGTAAGGTGTTTTAACTTTTGAACAAATGAGGTCTAGAAAAAACATGTAAGTGTATGGACTTTTAAAATTAAAATCCAAGGTTAAATTGTGAAGCAATTTAGCATGAAGTCAGTTGCTCTGCCTCTCTGAAAAACCTAACAGCAAATAAAGGTTTTGGTCCACTTAATTTACATCAAACTAATTACTACTATTGATTAATATTGAGCATTAATGGGTTATTGATCCAAAACGAGTAAGATGAAGTTCCTGAATTAGCAGAACCACGCAGACATTTCGCTCAGTATCTGACTGGGTTCAAGGAGAAGCTCCCTGCTTCCACTCTGGCCATTCTCCCATCAGAACCAGGATGCTGAAGATCTGGCTCTCACAGGAACTGTAAAGGCTCCAGCAGGTGAGAAGCTGCTGTGGAGAGGATCTTGGCAACAGGAAGCCTTGGGTAGAGGAGCTCTACTTTTTCCAAAATCTACAGGTTTGGTCTGTCTTTCCTTGGTTTAGCTACTTAGCTAAAGGAACTTGTAAGGAACTGCCCCATATGAGGCACAGTTAGGTTTGAAAACCCCTTCCTAGGACACATTAAGCATTATGTGTCCTGAATCAGAGTGCCTCACATAACAAATTATTATTAACCCTGAGAGATCCAGAGTCATATTTACAGATAATTTTTGACACAGGATAATGGGAGGAAGGACGAGAAAGGACAGCAGTAAAATGTTTACTTAAACTGAAGTCTCGTAGGCAAAAATTATTCATTATATTAGCAGCTACACTTCACTATCAGATGTGTACTGTACAGTAAAAGAGCAGAATGCTAAATACTAGAGTAACCAGAGACATTTTAGTAACACTTTCAGGAAGCCAATCTGCATTTTAAATCACCAGCACACTTCCTAGTGGAAAAAATAACCAAAACCAAATGACTCCACCTTCAGCTAAATATTTTAAATTCATACCTTTGTTTTCCTCCAAAACTGGAGTGTTCTGTGATTATATGACATTTAGGTTCAATTAGAAAAATATCCAAGTAAGAAAGAAAGCAACCCCAAAGTAACTCTATTGGAAGGGACAGTGCTTTATCACGGACTGAAGGAGTACAGAGTGCAAATTAGTAGTGGCTTTCACAAAGTATGGTCTGAAGAAGAAAACAGTTGGCCATGTGCTGCAGAGATGTGCTCACCACTGCACAGCCCCTGTATCCCAGTGCCTCACCGGACTCCAGGCTGCCCTAGAGAGTCCTGGTGCCTCCACTCCTACCGGCCTGCTCAGCTTCAGAAACCCTAGAGAGCAGTGGAACGAGTGAAACACTCACGGTTCCCCACAGCAGCTAGAGAGGAATGCGGGCATTAAAGCCTGAAAAGTAGAGAGGATGCTGCTGGCCACAGGACAAGAGGCGGCAGAATGTGTAAGAGGGCATTTCGGAGTTTGCTCTATGCCCCTAACACACCTTGTGCTAAGTAAGAGGAATCTCAGCTACAGGAACTTGCACGAATGCAGAGGCATCAGAAGCACAGCCCAGAAAACAAGATTTCTCCATATACTGAAGTTAATTACACCGTGTTTACAAAATATACATTAGCCTGAACTTAAATGGAGTAACAAATGCCATCTGCTGGTTTAGGACCAAACAAAGCATGAGGTACAAAAACTATAATACTGAACAGAAAATTTTAGAAGTACTCAGTCATTCATCTGTAATGTGTTGTATAAACACAACTGAATATCTCAGATTTTTCAGAGGGGAAATAATTCACACACCAATGTTCTAATTACTGGCTATTTTTCTTAGTGAGGCAGCAACAAAGTTCACAGATCGTACTTTTTTCCCTATTTGTGATGGGTTTTTTAATTTATATTGAGTTTATTTCACATAAGGTGAACTTATTATCAGTCTGAATATATTCTTAAATAGTGTTTATATTTGGATATAACAGAAATAATTTACCAAGTTAAAAAAAATTCTTAAAATTAAACATTTGCCTTTGGCTATTTATGAAATGTGTTTACCAGTAAGCAACAGTCACTGTGCTTCTCAGTCCACATCACCTTGTGGCATTCCCAAGTGTTACTCTACAACAAACACCAAAACAACTAAAACTTGGACAGGTAGAATGGTCAAAAGATCTCTTTCACCCTTCCATTTACAAAGAATGAGATAAATACATGACTACAAGTACACTTAATTTGTTTTCATGTTTGTTTAAAAGCATAGGAAAGCAGAAAGCACTTTCCAGGAAAGAAATACTACAAGATTAAATGCATAGTGTTTCTTTTCTTCTTTTTTATGGATAAAATCTTTGTAATTCTCTGAACAAAGTCAAACAATCCACATGGCATGCCAGCTCCACGTGCAATATGAATGTCAGCAAAGATATAATTCCTTAATACTGTATCCTCAACCTTTCAATTGTATTTTCATTTTCAAAGCAACATGATCAAAGATTTTTTTTAAAAAAGATCAAAAGAAACTAGTGATTCCTTCACCAGCTTAGAGAGAATAAGTTACAAGCTGTGATGAACATAAAATATTTTCTTATTTTTACTGCAAAATGAGTGCTTGATAATACATAACATTTTTATTCTTAGAAGTTTAACAATTCTGTGTTTTGTTTAAAAACCAAATATTTTCTTTCTAATAAACAAGTTTTCATTATGTTGGCTAATTGCAATAGAGCTCACTCCATCAGATTTCACAAAGAATAAACTTTTCCACAGTAACAATATTTAAATTAAATAAATAATTTTAAATTAAGTGTAATATAAACTTTTAACTGACAGGTAAACCACAGTAAATCTTCTTGAAGCTACTTTTTAATTAGATACAAGAACATCCATTAGTTGTAATTGTATTTACCTCTAATTTTCTCTAAAGACAAATAAGAGCAAAGAGTAATTAAAAATGCATTCTGAAAATCACTGTATTTCACACTGTGAATTGCCACTAAAAGCAGCTTCCCAAAGCTGACAATCAACCCCATACCCTCCTGAAGAAGGATACTGTGCCTCTCCTGTACCGTGTGCCTCAGCGCTCACCTCCACTGCAGACTGCACACAGGGAGAGCAGATCATTTGCCAAACAGGCTCCACCATCCAGGGGACTCCTGCTGATAACTGGGAATGTTAGCCTTCACCTGGCATGGTCACATCATAGCATAGGCCATCCAAATCATGATTACTCCAAAATAAAGAAAAGGTTTTGAATATTCCTATTTTGAACGGGTGAAGTCTATCTCATGATAGCATTGTATATGCCCTTCTTATTTCTGGGAAATAAAAATCTCTCAAATTTAGCAGAGCTGGAAGACATCTCTTGAGGTTTTGTCTTAATTTACTTGAACCATTTTGAGAAAAAATGCATAAAAGTTTGTAACTAGCCAGAGGCTTCACTTCTTCCCCCTGGAAGAACAAACATGTTTCACTTTGAGCCAGTCTCAGATGCTCATAGCTCTTCCTAACAAGCTCAATACAGAATTGTTATTTCTGGGAGTCACATGGCATGTGGGAAGGTTCTGGTTTTCTTCCAATTCCTCTCAAGTTAAAATCTACCCAAGAAAACTGCCAACTGCCAAAATGAGGTAACAGTTGCACTACATTGGGCAATTTTTTCTAAACTTATTTCCACTATAAGATCCACCTTCCTCCACTCTCGGGAGGGTGGGTGGAAGGAAACACATGGCATCCCATTTAAGTGAAGTATCAAAATAATGAACTTAGTAATTGCAGTAACTGAGCCCTCTCCTCACCTTCCTAACACAATAAAAAAAAAGCCCAATACTTAAACTACAAGAAATAAAAGCCCAAATGAATACTTACCCGAAGCGAAAATGAGTGCTGATACATTATTATTAGGTAACACATGACATTTTTGCATTCCTTTTTCTCTGTAAAGGTGACACTTTCAGAAGAAAGTATCAGCTTAATTTATCAGCCAAATAAGGCAAAGTATTATTGGAATTTTTGAAAACACTGCTGATACATGATTTTTCTGGAAAGTTGTGCAAGGCTAACAATGCATTTATGCATTGCTGGAAAACTTGCAGCGTCACGCCATTCATGTTGAAACACAAAGTTTATCTTCCTTCCTTGCTCTAAGGAAAAACGGATATGTACATACTCACTCTAAGAAACAGGAAAGAAAGGCTGATATCCTGGGTACAAATTTTGTCCTACTTAAAGCAACCAGCTCAAAGAATACAGATAAGAAAAGCATATTTTCAGAAGAACTGCAAACAAAACCATAACTAACAACCCTGGTAACAAAATGCTTGCAGTCACCTAGAATAGGTATGAAAATAGCAGGGCGGCAAACTCAGCATGAATCTTTAACTCTCATCCTTTTCTCCAAATTCTTCTCAATCCTATTAAAAACGCAATTCATGTCTCTAGGTAAATATTTTAATTCTGAACATCATACATGAACATCATTACATGAATATATATATTATACATTATTTTGAAGAACTTTCTCTCCTCCTTCCTTTCATTTGGACAGTTTTTGTTGAAATTATTTTTCTCACTCCCTTAAAGGAGTGAACTCGTATCTAGAGATACAATTACCAGCCACACGACTGGACACAGCCACCTGTGAGACAAGAGGCCACTTACTCATGTCCTGTGCCGTGTGCTGTGGAGGCTGAGCTCAGATGTTCTCTCTGCCTTTCTTCACAGAATCCTTTTGCACCTCTGGTTTTGCAAATACCTCTTTGATATAATTTTGTTCCACATATTATACATTCAAGTATTTTTCAGCTCAGCCTGACTGCTCAATATGCCAAAATTTCTAATCATACATTCCATCTGCTCTCATTAATTTATGTAGTCTAAAAATAATTGGTAGCCTGAAATTTAACAGAAAACTCAGCCATACACATGGAAACGATTTCAAATAAAATTGACTGGGTTTTGTTTAAATTAAAAATAAGACTTATTTTGATGTTTCATGCTTAAATTGGCATCCTCAAGTTCAAACGTTGTTAATTTTTTTTGTATCAGACAAGAAGACAGATTAACATCACACTTTTGACAGTAAACAATATAAATTGGCTGACATATTACAAATTAGGAGAATTAAAAGTATGCATAAAAAAGACACATTTAATAAGGCCAGATTTTCATCCTAAATCAAATAAACCCCAAATTAAGGCCTCCTAAGAAAACATACAGAGTGGAATCGATCTTTTAAAGACATATTTACACCAGCAACTTTAATTATTGCTAAAACAGGTTGAAATATGAAAGATAAAGGAAATTAGGCTTGCTTCTTCGCTTACAACTAATTAGTGAGCCATTAAAACACAGCTTAAAATTAAAATATTCTTTTCTCTGCCAGTAAGCGTCCACTTCAGGAACAATTATGACACAAGCATGGGGAACATAACAATATTAGAATACACCAGAATGTCACCAACACTCGGTCAAAAATTAGAATTTCGCAACAGAACTGGGGGGAGGAAAAGCAAAAAAAGCAGAGGAAGGGTTAACAGGCAAAGAATTGAGAACTGATGCAAGACTGCATTAGGGAGCTGGCACAAGGCAGAGGTAAAACTGAAACAAGGAGCTAAGCAAGGACAGAGTGAGGGCTCTGCATCTGAGGGTAAGTCAAAGAACAAGAAAAGGCATCTTCACCAGTAGTCTCAGTCAACTAGAAGAGTTTTATTCTCTCATGTTATTGAAAAAAAAAAAAAGTTGTACAATGCAAGCCTCTAAGAGTGTAGTGTAGGCAAAATTTTTCTAGATAAAAAGGTCTGGCCTATCACTGTACATGGAGAAGAAAATAGCCTAACCCCTCGCCGCCCCCATTTTTCAGCTGGTTAAATTTAAAGGACAATTCTTCATGTCTATAGACAACTTCACCATTAATTCTGTTTTAGACATTCATTTTAGAAGGTCAAAGGCCAAATACTGATTTAACACAATCTTATTATCTCAACTCTTTTCAGTTCTCAAACTGAAATGAAAGCTTAATTTAGTTACTGACTGCCAACTGGGCATAAAGGAAAAGATGAAACATTCACTTCTTTAACATTCTACAGTATTTTAGCAACTTATGACTTGGCTATAGCTGACTTAGGAAATGAATAGTTTGGTATTCATATACCAAACTATAGATACACTTTGGGTATGCTAAGAAAATGAACTCCTCAAACACTAATGTTTGCTAGATCTTGTTTTGCTATCCTTCATTTTTATCTGATGTTGCTACAGATACTGATTAAGACAATTAAGCTGTAAAACTTAGTGGCTGCAGCATCATTAATACATTGATGTCTTCATATGAAATTAAAAAATCTGACCTTGGGGTGCTATATTTTCAGCCAGAGCCAAGACTGCAGCATGAAAAGCGACTTCAGAAAACCTACAGAGCAATTCTGCTCCTTGGCTCACAGGCTAAGCAATGAAAGCATCTAAAGTCTATTGTGGATTGCATCTGTCAGTGTTTGTTACCTAAGGGTACTCCCTTGGACCCAAATTATGATGCAGCTCATACTGTAAAAATAATTAATATTCCTTTATGATGTGTTGTTAAATACTGGTATCTATGGTGATGCTTGTCATTGGTATTTTTGTCTTTATAACTCTCAGACTGAATTACTACAAGCAGCGATTTCACACACTGATGCTCAAAAGCCCAACCACAATCAGTGTACAACACCACCGCATGCTCTGACAGAGCCATGGAACCAACAGTTGAGTAACATTTCACCTGCTCTCCTAAGACTTATCTGTTGTATTCTACAGCTGCCTTCAGCCTGGATGACTAAAATTCTTTATTGCCTTGGTGACTCTCTCTTTATCCACTTTTATGACTGTGATGATTTGGTGAGGTGTGATTCTGGTAGAAAAGTCCTAACATTTAACTGGGACCATGTGCGGTGAAGATCAAGAGATCCCAATTGGTTACTACAAAATAAATATTAACTTCAGCATAACTTTTGGGCCATGACTCCATGACTGCAAAGTAAGACAGGTAAAGACTCTTTGCTTTCCAATAGTTGATGTATTTTTAATAAGAGACTTATTTTTAATAAGAGATTAATAAGTTTTGAAAAGCTTGTCACTTACAGGGAAACAATAATTTTTTCTTTGGTGTTGAATATAAGTCCACAGAGAAAACATTTTCAAAACAAAATACCATTAATATGATTCTGAGCTCATGACTTCCAGAACAAATTTCGTTTTCCCTTGCAGTATCTGAACATTTCAGGACTGAAATGAAGAAGATGAAGTTTCTCCATCTTGCTCATTTTGAAAAAGAATTTACACAATTCACCTGACTTTATTTCAGGATTTTTTTAATTAACAAACATAAAAGCTTGAAACATGGCCAGAAAGACCAGTGGATACTCCAGGACCCCATTAGGAGGCACTTTACCCAGGAACACATGGGAAACCTGCTCTGCAATAGAAGCCAAAAGTTTGCAAAGTACTTTCCCAGAGTCCATTTAGGTTTAAAAATAGATATGTAGTATTATGATACAGCAGTCACATGTGGTACATTTGATCTATTTTGAGCTAAAATTAATAAGCACTTTGAGAACGTGAAGTAAATTGATATACCAATTGCCATAAAATAAGGTATAGTTTTCTCTGTAACAGACTGCCAATTTAAATGTATGACTGGCAAAAAATGAAGATACACGTTATTTTCAGTTACGAGAAGTGTTACTGTAAGCCTAGGGTAATTATATGAAGTCACTTCACTGTATTGCTGAGTGCCTAGGTCTTCTAAAGAGTTAATTGTTTAATAAATATTTGCAGTTATTTGCCAGTTTACAGATGAAAGGTGCTTAATAGCGCCAACTAATTTTAAAGCTAATTATTTTCCCAAAAGCTACACTTTCCCTAACAGAAATTCAGAAATGGTTAAAAGCAATAGGACTGTTAAGCCTGATTGCATTGCCTCTGCCTTGTTTTTCTGGAACATCGCGAATGAGAAGTAAGGATTTAGACAATCATATGACTCCCAAGTTTAACAGCCCAGATTTTCAGTGCATCAAGCCTAAGTAGGAAGGTCAACAAATACTGCAGTTTGACCTCGGATAAGAGCCGAATAGTATCTACTAACAATTTTCATACTGTGATACCAGAGCATGACACATTTCTGTTATTCTTACAAAACACTGAGGGGTGGGCTTCTAATGAGGCTTTTAGGAGTACTTCTGAATTTAGAAAAAAGAACTCCCTAAGAGTTCCAGAGAGCAAAGGCTTATCACCAGTACCTATTCCCTTCTCACAATCCCAAATTGTCTTTCTTTAACTTGATATAATATTTATACAAATTGATGTCTTCTCAAAATTTTTAATAAGTTCCTCTAACTTGAACATAAAAATATGCAAGCTACAAACTATGCCACTGAAAAAGCTACCGTATTACCTCTTAGCTTTATTGTACATTCTAAAAATAATAACCAGGAATTCAAGTGACACAGGATAAAGTCAACTAAACTGCTATCAAACTATTGTCATACTAATTATGAATATTTATGAGTAAAGACAATAACTGACTAGTAAAATTTACTGCCTTTTCATAGGAAGACATTTACAAACCAAACTGTATAAACAAGTACTTGTCTACATAACTTAATTAAAACAGAAAACTGTGTTTAAAAGACATTATTTATATTTCACATTTTGGCATTCAAAGGCATTAAAAAAGTCAGAACTAGTATTCTTTTAATAACCTTTGCATGGCCCCTGTTTACACATCCTTTGTAACAACAGATACAGAGATGTATTAGTTCTTCCACAGACTGGTACTTCCTGCAGAACAATGTATGGAACTATCCTGGCACTCATTCAGGATTAGGCAGTGAAGGAAATGTATCGATTGAGCTCCTTCGGAAAGATCTACAGAACTCTGGAAGCAGGATGAAGTAACCTTTAGCAGCACCAGGACAAGCTGCTGCCAAAGGCTACTGAATACCATCCTGGCAGAGTAGACACTACCCTTGTTCTGTGACAAGTTACTTAAACCATATGATTTTCAGCTGTAGGTACTGCTGCTTTTTTATCCTCACAACAATGAAATAGTATCTGGGTGCCTATTTCACAAAGAAGAAATAAAAACTATTAGAACAGGAAGAAAACAAGCAGGGAGGAAAATATGGCTCTATTTTATTCTCTACCCACTGCATTGCTAAACTTTTGGTAACAAATCAAGTAACTTTCAAACAGAACTTCAACAGAAAATAGTTTAAAGCAACGTGTGCATGCACTATTGTAAAAACTTTGATTTGAACAAAACCATAATGGAGACATAAAACTAATCTGTCTGAAACAGATCTACATGGAAAGACAGCTTGGAAAAAGGTGTAAGGAAAAAAACAGAGAGGGGCTGTGTGTGTATGCTAATTAAATCTGAAAGAAGTTCGACAGGAATCATAAGAAGTATACACAGGAACAAGGGAAAAAAGTTCAATTCCTTAATAAAACCCTTCCCCTTCCCATCATGAGTTGATTTTAATTTGCCTGAGCAAGGAATCCTTCAATTATTATCAGGGCCATATAACCATAAAAATTCATTTTAAGATGACTCTTTATTATGGACAATAGAGGCCTGATAGAACTAGAATAGTTGCACCAGAGTTTTTTTAAAGCTTATAAATTTACATAAGAATTACGAACTTTCTTAGCAGCAAGAGAGCATCAGTTTTGCAAAACAAAGCGTCACGCTTTATGTCTGGTGGTGTGTGATCACAAACTCTGAGAAACTGTTTCTACAGAGTAAGCATATACTGATTTTTAACTGCCCAGGAAAGGAAAATATCAGCTGAAAAGTCACATCTCAGCCTGATGCCGTTTTGGTTTTTACCTTTTTTTCTTTAATATATTCTCTGTATTCTTTGCACATATATCTGTAGCTTGTTGGTAGAAACACTAAACCATAAAATGAAGGCAAAGAACTAGGTGATACACCAAAAGAACCTTTGGACAGTACATATCATTACAGCTCTGCCAGTCAAGAAAAAAACAACCTCACACAAATGCACGTTGCTACCTACTTGACCTGAGCAGGTTACCTGTTTCCATCATCCACTCATCACTTGAACAGACATGGGTGAAATGCTGCTCTCTGCAGATTATCTTGATTCAACCCTAGGTATTTATAAAGAATGTATAAAATCCTACCTATACAAAGAAACAAACGTGAGAAATCCATAACAAGGCTTCTTTAGCCATGCTCAGTTAAAAAATGCCTTGCTGTGTTTTTCACGGGCCGTCTTCCACTGTTTGCTCAAACTCTCTCTGAGGCTTTCTCGCTGTGTCTTTGACTCCCCTCAGAAACAACACACACTCATCTTTCCCAATTGATATACAGGTACACAAGTTCTCCTTCCTGAAATATTTCACCACTGAGCTGCCTGTTTTATTTATTTGAAAGCATCGATTTGGCTGGTTTGAGTTTTGGTGGACTTCTTGGTTTATTTACCAAAAACAGGAAAGTTGCATTTCCAGCCTTCATTTTCACTAGAAATCTACCCAGCCCATAATATGACAAATGTGATAACAAGAACGGACAGCATAAGAAGTGTTTGAATAATTCTACTCTTTACCAAGCAAAAGTAAGATACTGAAAATGACACTGAAATAATGTAACCTTTACTTCTAAGCAAAGCAAACTTTAACTAATATCTAGTAGTTAAAAATATGAAAATGCATAGTTTTTAATCTGCAATAGTCATCACTGGTTACTATTTAAAACAACACTATTATCCTGTAATATGAGATAAAAACATCTTCTTGAAATACAAGGTGTTAAAAAAACACCCCATGACACCTTGTTTCTGTAAGGTGTACATATCCTTTTGCTTTTTTAAATATTACCTGAACAAGTGCAGGATTTGAAGGGTAGAGTTCATTAAGAATGACAATCTTGCTAGCCAACAATACTTTCTATACCAGACTTAGAAGACAAAAGACAAACCAGAAGACAGACACATGGTATATAAACACTCGTTGGGATTAAGTATTTTATTTTAGTGAGAATCCTAAGTGTTTGTCATTAAAATCACTCGATGGAAAGAACACGAAGAAAATACTCTACAGGAGAGAAGATACATCTTTTATGTTGTTACATGTACTAAAATAGAAACACTGAATTAAGACAAACTGTCTTAATCCTCAAAAATTAATGTGTTCCTAAGCTAGATTATCTTTGTTAATAAATTAACAAGTAATACTGCAACACGTAGCTTGAATTAATGAAAATGCTATACTTGCATTGTCTAACAGAGAACCAGAATATAAGATTTCACTTCAAAAAGATTTTCAGTTTCCTAAAGTGAAAGCATTCTCAAAAATGCTCTTGTTAGGAGGTTAAAAAATTCATTGGAGTAAGAAAAAATGTTAATTGCACCATGCTAGTATGTGCCAATAGAACAACAAAACAAAAGCAAATCTCTTACCTATTCATGACATAATTTTAAAAAATCAACTTTGAACATAAATGTCCAAATTTTTCTACCCTTAACTGGACACTCAAATTCAAAATATACCTACCACACCACCACCATAGACTGCAAACGATTTATGGCCTATTTACAAGGAGCTTACATACATATTATCTTCAGATCAAAATTACTGCTGTTTGGAATAGCAGTATGACCCACACATTTTGAGATTTAAATGAAAAAATAAAAAAATTCTCTAAGAGGATAAATAATTCAAATACACTTTATTTCCTTTTATATAAATGAATCAAATACATTTGCTTAAAAAAAGCCCCCCATGACATATTAAAAGACCTCCTCCTGAAACAGGCCTCTTATTTTGGCCGCTTTATCAAAATTGCTGACTAAGATGGAAACAGAACAAGAGCTGGCCATCATTTCCACTCTTTTGTGCATTTGACTGTGAAAAGATAAACTGATGTCTGCTTTCCTGTAGTATGCCACATAGCTCCACAGAATATTCATATATATTACAGAATTTTAAACTACTAACACATGAATGTTTTAAGATGCAACTGTTGATATATTAACTACCATTTCTTCCCATGTTTCTAACTTAAATGCATCTCTCACCAACATCATACTTTGTCAAAATACAAAAAAATGTTTACAAACAATGATCTTGCCTAGAGCATAATTATATTTGTTGTATTAAAACTGTTATCCTCACTTTCTCCAACCTGAAAAATCATTAAGTGGTGGTGGCAGGAAAATTTCTTCTTGCCCTTGTTCAGAGCTTTTCCTTCAGTTAAATGAATTCCATCTATACATTAAGTATGCATACTTCAGTATAAAGCAGCTAAAAATGTTAGGCTACTGTTAGGACTACATTTTTGCCTTCTAAAACCATAAAAATTTCAAGGACCAGATTTATATCAGCTTGTAGGTCATCTTTCAAAACTGTTCTAATTTTGCCATCCCTTCTTAAATACTATCACCAACGGAGAAGTACTTGAACAGAACGATTAGCTGGAAGTACTTTTTAAACAGCAACAATGTCTGATTTTAAGCACCGTATTTTAGTACTTCACATTGCAGTCCTCTAAGTTCAGTTCTAAATTATCCAGTGCTGTGACAATTACTCTGTGCGTGGACCACAAAACCACCCCAGTAAGTACATCTAGAAAAATGAAATACTGGTTTTGTTGCAGTTACATATTGTCTCACAGGATACTGCAAAGTTGATGCTGCTGCAGCAGGCGAATAATTCTGATTCAGTAACCCTCCTCCAACTACACAAAGAAATGAGAACCTCCCAAACAATAACAGATGTCAGCAGCATCTGCAGTTTAATCTTTCATGAGAGAATACACTCTGCCATGTGATGAAACACCAGAAAAAATTAATGCTACCTCTCATTGAATCATTCTTGATGTAATCACAGACAGGGAGACCTAGTGTTTCATCATATCCTTGGAGTGCAGTAAAGGTCCATTGGGCTCTTATCAGCAGGGAAATAAGGGTCCCAAAGAGGAGTAACATCAAGAGACATGTCAACAATTCCTTTCTTTTTAAACACATAATACTAGTGTACTTGCGTATTTTGGAAGAGGAAAAATACTCTTCATGCTATAATGCTATTGCTGATACCTGTATCATTAGCAAACACCTAATAGGGACTAATAATACAATTTCATAATTTTCTCACATCTTCCTTCTTCAGTATTTACTATTACTTTGACTCAGAAAATAGCCACTATTGTGGCTTACACTCATATACTGAATATATTCCATCTTTTGCAACTGAAGCATACATTTTCCCCGAACTCACTAAATGTCTCCTCTTCATTATTAAATGTGCATTCAACAAGAAATCAAAAGAGTTTTTCATATAACTCTTACCTTCTTGAGACTATCCAACTGTGTTCGCACCATTTGAGAGGAATCAAAATTCTCACCCTGGCTTTATTTCTTAAAAATGTACCTATCTATTGTCCCCTTCCCAGCTTGGAGTCACTTTCTATAAACCCCTCTCTAGTGCTACACAAGTACCAAACAAACAATCTCAAGCTCAACAGACGTGCTCTGCTACCAGCTTCTCTGAAACATGCCAGAGAATCATAGCACTTCAGGTTGAAGGGACCTCAAGGCTCATCTGGTCCAACCTTCCTCGACAAAAGCGTGCCCTACACAAGATGGCCCAGCACTCCGTCCAGCTGAACCTTAAGTGTCCTGCTGCTGGGGAGTCCACCACTTCCCTGGGGAGATTATTCCAGTGGCTGATAGTTCTCTTGGTGAAAAATTTGTGCCCAAGTCCAAAGGGACTGCATGTGAAAGGATTGCTCTTTCATGCTTTCCATACTGAACATCTACTGCTCTGTTTTCTCAGCCCCTGTGTCTTGGGCTAGTCCTCCTAACAACAAGACTGGCAGCAGAACAAGTAAGTTTGTATGTATTAGTGG
This sequence comes from Melanocharis versteri, assembly GCA_013397845.1. Taxonomy (NCBI): domain Eukaryota; kingdom Metazoa; phylum Chordata; class Aves; order Passeriformes; family Melanocharitidae; genus Melanocharis; species Melanocharis versteri. Next base: position 3,787,929 of record VZTG01008006.1, on the reverse strand, counting down.
AAATGAATGAGTCAATTTAGTTGGTGGAGAAAATTATAGTGTTGTGAATAGAACTGTGGAAAACCAGCCAACTACTATTTTCTGTTTGGAATTATTTTCACACAAAGAAAGGCAGAACTACCACAAGTTATTTTTGAAAGCAGGGACAGTAAGGCTATGAACTTTATTTTCATTTTAAATGAAAAATACATCCTGCAGAAAATCAGTATCTTCATCACTAAGTGCAAAAATTCAGTTCAACTGCAGAAGTGATAAATGCAAGAGATGCCTTCATTTTTCTTGCCAAAGATCATACTAAATTTCCAATGCTTACACCTCTAGCTTTACCATACCATTTAGGCTAACTTTGGTATCGGATTCTTTCACATCTCTCATTGTGTGCTGCTGCACAGTTCTGTACGTCTCTTCTTCCTCCTGTTACTCCCTACTCACATGCTGTATCTAAAAGGAGTGTGTATGTTTTAGTCATCTTCCAGTTTTATTTGTCCTAACAAATATTTGAGTATATTCTGGAGCAATTAAAATATGAAGAGGAAGGCTGGTGATCTTTTTGATAACTTTGTCAAAATAAATTGTGCTGACAACCATGAGGGTAATCACATTTAACAGAACTAAAATGATACAAACACTATTTTAGTCGCAGTTGTAAGCAAAAAATGGGACAACTCTTGCTGATAGTATTTGAGAATGGCATGGTGATGCATAGCACTACAAAGTCAGCCAGCGGCATCTCTAGATCAAGGGAAGGCTCCAAAGAGGCCATCAAATTAAAAACCATCTCATGTTAACATATCCAAAAGGTGATATCAACACCATGCAACAGTAGCATTTTCTTCTTCCCTTCAGTGAAACCTGTGTGTTTTCTTCAATGGCAAAAGCCACTTGCAGTACCATCTCACTCTTGTTTTGGATCCCTCCTTTGTATCAGCCCAACGCAAGGTGGGGTGGCATTTTAAGATAGGTCCATGAAATAAAGGGTTAAAAGAGCAGTGCCAGGTGGGAGCAAGGGTCTTAACCACTGTGGTGAGACACAGAGCAGTCCTTGAACAGCTGTATCAGCACAGGAGGAGCTGTGAGTTGTAGCTATGAGCAGAGCAGCAGGGGTGATAAGGGCAAGCATTTTTCAAGTCAGCTTTACTGCCAAAGAAAATTGGTCATGTAAGTACTCCATAAGCTGCAAGTTGAAGAATGTTTCTTAATTATAGCCTCAAACCTCAAGTTGGAGACAGCACAAACATGTTTTGAGTTTTTTCAAAAATATCATACCAGCAAAAATCAAGTTCTACTCTGAAAACTCTTGCCCAGCAGACACTATAAAATTGCTTCTAAAAGAGGTCCTGAAAAACCACTCTAAAGTAACAGCAACAAGTAACGGGGACTATAACAGGTTTGAAAATTCAACCAAATCATCATACAACACTGTCTTATAGTTGAAAAGAACAACAGTTATTTGGCCAAATTACGTTCTATATTTCTGCTGTCCATTACTTAGCAAATTTTTTTTTTAATAAACGGCATAGTTTCAAGCATCTACTTAAAAACAGAAAACACAAAACAAAACCCAAAAACCACCACCACCAAAAAATCCCAACTCTTCTGAAGTGAACAACTGATACCATTTTAGCTCCTGGAAGTATCAAGCTTCTAGAGACACCATACATTAAAAAAACCAACCAAATAAAAAACCAAACCAAACCAAAAAACCAACAACCCCCCAAAACTCCACAAGAACTGTCTGAAGCTATACAATGTGCTAAGTACTCCTGGCACCTGTGGCAGAACAAAACCACAGAATGTAGCTTTGGGCATCTGGCACAAAGGTAGTCAGGGGTGTCCTCCCTGCCACCTCTGCAGCAAGAGCTGAACTCAACTACAAGACTGAGGCAAGACTAACACCAGCAGGAGATTGCTGTCCCGTGAGATACATGTCTTCCCCATGCAGTATTTCAGTAGGCTTCATGGCATCCTGCTCATCTTCACACCTCATCTTGGAAAATTCCATTATGCCCTCATACTTCACTTTCTTACCATTTGCCCTGCCTAGACAGCAGGGGACGGGATCTCCTACCATCAGAAGAGGCACGATGCCAGGTGGATCAGCTTGTACTTTGGGCTAAATCCAGAGCCCAGCCAGGAAAAATACATTAAAGATATGAGCACATCCGTAATGCTCTGCCTGGGGTCCTGAAAGTTAGCTCCCTCTGGGATAAGGTGGAACACATGTATGCCATGGCCCAAGTGGGATTAACGGCAACCTCTACTTCAGCTTCTCCAAAACTTCTTATTAAGATGCCCTTGGTTCACCTTTTCATTTATGTATTTCCCCTCTAAGGCTCCACATGATGTAGGATCTCTTCATCAGAGACTGTACTGCTCTGACCAGCTGCAACCATGTGGAAGAAGCTTTTCAGGATGTCCTGACACCTGTGGCATTTCCTTTGACCTCCTCAGGCAGAGCATCTCTGGCCAGCATTCATCAGCTCCCTTTTCTGGGATGGGAATATGTGGGCAAGACCCAAACCATACTCTGCTTAGAGCTCCCTTTGGCTCCCTGTTTTTACATTTCTCAACCCCATTCCTTCTTTTACCAGCTGCTGCCTGTTTTTTCTCCATCCTCATTTTCTGTTGTTTCTCATTCTCAAGGAGGGCTCTAACGTTTTATTAGGAATTACGTGGTATCTGTTCCTAAGAAAAAAGCCAATAGAAACAATGACTCAAAGCAGCTACCTAAGAAAAGCAAGAAAAAAGCAAGCGTAGGACATTCCTCACTCCCCATGCCACGTAGTTTTACAGACCATGCCCTCTGGCTATTCTAGATAAGAGATGTCACTTACATAGCAATTACATAATAATTCTTCACATGGACATCATTCCATCCTTGCCAACCTTTTCCTGAATGTTCATCTGAGATGCAAGGTGTTAGATGTTCATCGCCAACACATGGTAGTAAGTATTGCTTAAAAATGAAAATTGTTAATTGAAATTGAAAAACCCCAAACTCTAAACACATTCATTTAAATTTCAAGAATGTCCTACCCTGGAGTTCAAGATAAAAACCCTAAGTTAATATGCAAATGAAATAAATTCTGCATTTGAATATTAAATGAACAGTTGGATAATGATTTAGGTAGTATCAAAAGAGCAATCTTTTTGGCAGAAGGCACGTCATAACAATAGACCAAATTTAGATAGAAACTGAACTTTCTTAGGTATTAGTGCAATCTGTGTGAAAAACTGAGGCTAATTTTGTTTAGTGTCAGTTTCACATCTGATCATTCATCCTCAAGAATTTCAAAGGTAGAAAAATTGCTAACTTGCAAAAGAACCAGGAAACACCCTAAGAACCACTACAAAGCACTACACACCCTCAAGCTCCCAGGCAATTCCACATCCCATGTAGTTGCTGTACACTTAAACAAATTTCAAAACTTGCTTGTTTTGCAATTTGATATTCATATAGGCCATTAAATTAAGCTAAAAGATCTAGCACCTAATTTCTCTCTGAAGTTCAGTTCATGTAAACATGTACCACTACAATGTAGATTTTTCAGCTGACAGAGAGAATCCAGCTTGAACATGGGATGCACTGCTGTGGTCTACTGCTTTAGAATGCTTAACCCATAGTTCCCAAAGCAGAGGACCTGTGCTGGGAGCTGCAGGGTGTGCTTCCCACTACACAAGTTTTCACAAGGAACAAACATACAACTGAGGCATTGAATTTTTCAAAACTACCCTATATAAAATAGTCCTCAACAAGTTAATGAAAACATCTCCTTTCATCAATACCTGTTAGAGGGAAATACTATGATCCTTCAAATGGGCTTGGCATGATTTTAGCCACGTAATGCTCTTCCTCTCTCTTTCTCACCACCTAACCTGTTTTTCAACGAGAAACCCTGATCAAAACCTCCATCCTCCACATTAATCTATGGATCAGTTAATAGAATGCTTGAATACAGGTAATTTGCATTAAAAACTTTATCTTAATGATAGACATTGGTGTAGTTAAATCGCATTCTCGCCCTGTGCAAAGTAAGGCTAGATTAGCGTATGCTTAACAATCAGAATTTACCCAAACAATAAAACTGCAACTGCTACTTGCTACAAGACAAAGGATTTCACACTGCCTAATGTTACAGTAATCAGAACTAACCTTAATTACTATAACAATGCAACTGCTGAAGTAGCAAAGCACATACACCCTTAATTATATCACTTTGTGAGAGGGAAAAGCAAACTGATTCTGGGCACAGGCAAAGTAACAGTCTTTTCTATCTTTCAAGTTTCCATCTTCTTGCCAAAAATGCACTTTCCTTTGTTTTAATTTTTTGAGCCACATGGCAGCTGTGGATGTCTGTGGCTTTACAGACAACTGCTAGCAGCAAGTGCAGTATGTTAATGAGCACATACTTCCCAGAAGCAGCTTAACCCGAACAAAATAAAAGAAACAAAAAGTTCCTGATATCCTCTGTTTAAATATGACAGTATTTTAGCAAAAGGATAGAAGTTAACAAGAGACCAGAGGAATAACAAACTAACAATTACATTTACAAATCACCAAATAGTTTAGATATTCATTCACCTAGCAACATTTTAAAGGAAGATTTCCTGCGTCTCTTGTTTTAATATCACAGGTAAGATACCTCACTACTTTAGTGTTAGGCTATCACAGAAATACTGTATCTCTCTGGAGAAAAGGGTCAGTGCAAGTAGAACAGCACCTCTCTGGCCTTCCTAAGGGGAGAATTTGGCTCAAAATGCTCATCAGGCTTTCTCTGGTACAGATCAGCTATGTTAGAGAAAAGATTTTTGCTTTCTCAGAATCTGGACACCCATTTAGCTCTTACATGCAGAGCACATGTATATGTCTCCCTGATTTACTGAAAATTATTTCTAAAACCCTCAAAATTATTGCTCAAAACTACAGACAGATGACATCCCAGTGTAGAAAAATTGGTTGTTTATTCTGAAGTCACAATGATTGTGGCTTTAAAAACCCACACAAAACAAACACCAAGGTGTTTCCATACCTTTACTGCACAGCATAATGTTAAGAAGTTAGGTTAACCCTTACTACATGTATGACAAGCAATATGTACCAGAACTCATTCTGTCAGAAGCCAGCAAACACCTTCTCCTACTGGGCACAGAAAAGCAAAAAGTAATTTAACGGAAAAAGTAAAAAAATTGTTACATTTCTTAATTTGAATATCAAATTGGAAAAAAAAAATCAACCAAACCAACCAAACAAATAAATACAAAATAAAAAATTTAAAAAAAAGAGAAAAAAGAATCCTCCTCTAAAATACTGTTGTCTTAAAGATGCATATGGCAAACGCAGAGATAGAAACAAGCAATGTTTCACTCTGTTTTTATCTACCTTCATATAGCTGTAGATGTCCAACTGCTCAGTGCTAACATCTCTCACCAAAAACCTGAAGTAATTTGTTATATGAACAAATGCAGAAAAGAAAGTGCTAGTTTGGAGTAATAATTTTTTCAAGAAGTTAGTGAGATCTTAAAGAGCTCAGTGCTAAAAAAATAGACTCATTTGTCCTGCCACCTGACCATCCCATTGCCAATGGTGCTTTCAGTGCTTCATTTGAATCTGTCTCTTGCCATCTGACACCTCAGTGAATTGATTTGGTGTGCAAAAATAATTATGGATAACCCAAAGAGATAAAACTGGCATTGTTTTCTGCCTGTGTAAAAGACCTTAACAATGGATTGAAAAAACACTTGAGTTGTGACCCATGAAGGGTCTAGAAATAAAACCTGATTTTTCAACAGTGCAAACCACCAGATGGGCTCAGCTGTTTTGTGAAACCTTACTCTTAGCGGATGTGATTCTGCTGAGATGCGGAAGAAACAGCAAGGGAGATGCCAAAGAGAGGCTCAAACGAGCCCTGAAGAGATTCCTGTTTATCGCTGCTGATCCCAACACCACAGGCAGGGCAGTATCTCCCTTTCGCTCCCTGCACAGCACACCCTCTAAACTGCTGTATCCTAATTCTCCTGCTACACAAACTAAGAGCCTCACTTTCATTTCCCATCTGTCAGTAGTCACCTTATTTTCCAAAACAGAACACGCAGGTTTCAGAGAACAAATTATGTTGTGTTGTACAAACAAAATGGGGTCCTAGCTCATGACTAGCCCTCCTGAACACCAGCATAACACAAAGAAATAAAATGTGTGTAATCCTTTCCCAACCATCGAAGTGGAAGGAAAAAAAAAAAAAAAGGAAACAAAGTGATTTTATCTTCTAGTTTTGCAACTCTAAGACAACATATTCCTCACTCCACTTACCTCCTCAGAGCTCCACTGCTACTTTGTTCTCTTTCCCATTTCCCAGGAAGCATTTCTACCTCACAGCGGAGAAACTGCTTATGGTAGGAAAATACTTGCAGTACAGCCTGAAACCACAGCTCTCCTTTTGGCAACAGCAGTAGGTCAGGCAGCTCCTATTTAATGCCTGCTATCCACTCTCTTCTCTGTGCTTATCCCACCTGCACTGGTACCACTGCTTGGGCGGCTGCAGTGAACTGGATCAGGAAGGCAAATCCAGGTTAACTAAAGTCCCTTCTGCTTTCCCCTTTCTGTAGGGTTATTTTTAACCTAGATCAATCTCAAATTCAGTTCACCTTGTTGTCTCATAAATAGTTGCTCCAGCACACTCGAGGGCACAGAGGCAGGAAAACAAGTGGCAGGGGATAGAAAAGCATAACTGCAACCAAAAGAAATGCTTATGAAATAGCACCTTGCACCCGAAACAAAGACAAAGCTTGAGAGCAGCACTGCAGACTTTTTACCAAGTTCTAGCCCTAAATTTCACAAGTTTATAAGGAAAATCCCCACTGACTCAAGGTTCCTAACACTGAAAACTTCGCAAGCGTAAATGCTAGAAGCACTGATTAAATAAAACAAAACAAACCAGTCTACTCAGATCTGATCTGGAACTCACCTGCTGTACAGCAGAAACAATATTCTTTATTAAACCAACCACTGTAGTTTAGGAAAAGAAACATCTGGACAAACAGGTCCTTTATGATGTCTAGTAAGGATGCAGGCAAAACACAAAATCTGACAGCCATCCAAAAGCCTTTCCAAAGCAGCTCTGTCCAAAGGAGGGATGTGTTGGCTCCAGAAGAACTTTCACTACCTGGAGAAGGCGTGGAGTGGAGCAGAGCCCTCTCCTCCACACCGTAACCTGCACTGCTGCATCCTTACATTCTGCTCCCTGTACCAATGAGAGGCTTCATTTTTGCAGCACAGCACAGCCTCAATTAGGCTAAGAAACAGAGTGACTTGAAAGAATATTAGAAATCCCAGCATTATCCAAGATATTACTTTTGATTGTGTCAGTTCTACAAATGTGGATACATGGGTAGATGAACAAACACTAAACAAACCCAGTAACAAGGGAATGACAAGTAATTTCACATACTGTGCTTAAAGTAGTCTGAGCCTGTAATAAAGGCCTAACCACAACAGCTAAATACAAACCAATTTATCACTTGGAGGCTCTTCTGACCTTTTGTTATGCTACCATGTGGCTATCTTTAATGAGTGATAACCTCTCTCTTTGCTAGTCCAAGCTGCGAATAAGCATTTTGTTTTTAATTAAAGCAGAATTTTCAGATGGTGCCTCTCTTCACACGGTGCATACTGGTAGTCTTACATTGGTGATTACAGCAGAGGAAATTTCAGACATTTCTTCAGCAAGTAATTACAACTATTTCTTATTTTCTTATTGCCAAAACCTACCTGATTATTAGATGATACAAACCCAACATAGTGGGAAAGAAGCTTTACATACATTGTTTTGAGCTGTTATTCATGCAGACCATTCCAGCATTAGTCCAATATATATTGTTAATTACCCTTCATACAATACATATTTTACTTCATGTTCTAATCCAAGAACAAGGCTCCAAAAGCTACCCATTTCAAAACTGGACCACTAAACACAACGAGCAAAAGAAAAAAGACACTCTCTGTTGAACAAAACTACACTCTGATCAAAAACACTCAAACAAGAGTCTCTGGAAAAGTGACAGGGAATCAGCTACCTTGGGACAGCAATGGACACAGAGCTTTTCACCTCAATTTCACCAATTTTAATCTAAGCAAGGTCAGCAGTGATAGAGCCTTGCCTCATCTAGCCTTTACAAGATATATACTTGTGGTCTCTTCTGGTCTTCAACAAGAAAATAAAATGCAATGACCCAGCACCGAATGCACATGAAAAATAAGAAAAAAAACCCCCTCAGTTCTTAAGAAATGTACCCAGAGGAGGTTAAAAACTACTGGAAAAAGAAAAAGGAGAAGGCTGCATCTTCCTGTCAAGCACACTTCAAAGCAGCACTACTTAAAGAATAATTATAAGAGTTAAAAAGCAAAGAATTGACTATAATGGGAACTCTGTCATACTGAAGATACTGTAGGGAACGCTTCGAGGAGAAGGAGGAGTGAATGAACATAAAACTCACATGCAGAATACACTTCACACATGCTGTACTTGGCTATTTAAAGACCACAGAAGTCAAAGTTAGTAAAATCATGCTGGATTAATAAAGCTGGAAATCTGGCTACCAGGTAAGAAGATACACGTACAGAATTACGCTTTGAAAATCATGCATAGTTTCCTTTTACAAGACATTTTAAGAGCAATTTGCTACCACACACTGCCACAGAAAACGCAGCAAAGACCATCTGAACCCCAGCAAATAAAATGCAGAAATCAAGCCCATGTCATCAAGACCTACGGGAAGAAGACAGTTTACAAATCTTCCAGTCCCTAAAGAGTGTATTCTAATCACCTGGTCTCTCACCCAGTTTGGTGGTTACAAAGAAACAGACAACATCACAACTACGTACACTTCGATCTATGGGGGGGAAAGGGGAATGGACAATGGGGAAAACAAAATAACCCAACACAAACCACAAACAAAACACCGAGTGGGATTACTATTAATTTATAGCCAAACTTCCTGCTGTTATGTATCAAATTCCTTTGTATATCTAATAGGGCAAATAATTCAGAGCCATACATCATAAATACTTTAAAAATCTGTATTATTGTGTTACCTGAAGCAAAACACACACAAAACTTTCTACAAACTATATAGTTTTGCAGGGCTGACATTCATACTAGTTTAGAAAGTAGTTCTAGTAAAGCTAAAATATTTCTGTTTCATGTATAATCAATAATGATTTTGAAAGTAACAGATTCACCTGCTGAATTAAAAAGTTATGTGACCTTTTTTAAACCTCAGATGTGTTGTAGTTATGTTTCATGCTACTTTCACAAATTATTCCAAGATAATGAATAATAATAAAGCTAACATTTTCCTATATTAATTGCAACAAGTTAAGGAAGACTCCCTGTGGCCTTTTTAAAAAAATGTAATTTACTACGTGTTGATATTTTTAACTTCTAGGCTGCAAAAGTTCTCAACTACTGTAAATTGAGCAGCTGAAAAAAACCCAACAAATAATGAAGAGAATAATTAAATGAATATTAGGATGAGGAATCAGAGTAACTTTTATGGCAACTGATGATTGTGTCTTTCCAGATTTCAAATAAAAGATCCTTATATTACTATTCTAATAGGCCCTCAGAATTCGTCAGTTGCTGTGCCCTGTGGAAAACCATGAAGGCATTTAAAACAAAGTTTAAAATGGATACAGAACCCTGAAGTTTCTCGTTACCAAAAGACAACTTTTAGTTTTGGTCCTCCATGTCAAAATCCAACGGCTATTAGGAGAACGTGGAACAGAAGGCCACAGAAATAAACCTCTTAACAGACTGCACTGAAGCTTTCCTTTCCACCCTCTGTACATGCACACAAGTATCTCACCCTCCCTGCTACACAAGCCCGATTCACTCTTTTGGTGACCAAGCTTAAGAAACCACCAGCACTCAGATTTCATTCACCTGCAACTTCAGCCCAGAAACACTCCAAAACATTTCCTCTCATCTACTACTGGTGTTCACATACACGTGGTTTTATTCCACTTCATTGCCCAAGTGAAGTAACAAGTACTAAAGATATTTGACCATACATGGAAAGCTACAATAAATGAGAAGGATATAAGGGCCATAGTTGGGTGAACAGCATTTACTGTGCTGACCATAGACAGTGCAAGAGGTCTCAAATTACACTTCATGAACTAGTAAGTATAGTTATCAGGGGAAGCTGCGTTACCCTTCATTGTTCTTTCAGGGACCTTAGCATGCCCTTGATCCACACAATTCCATCAGCTCCATGCATGGATCAAGGGCATAATATCATCTTTAGAATTCAAAGCTGCATATTCTTCTGTTACCCCTTCAAAGAACTTCATTTTCAGTGTCCTGTAGTCTGGAATACATGCTACCGAGGACACTTAACACGCCAAACTAGAAAACTGGTTCAACAATGCAAATAAATAATTCAGAAATATTGAAGCTCCATCACATTTTATATTTCTTTAGTTTTTACTTGCCATGTATCATATGAATAGGTAACAATCAACATTCACTGACAGTAAACCAAACATTGTTTCTAATAATTAATTAGCAGTACAGTATTCATATATTATCAATCTTCCATGGTAAGTGAATCCTGGTCTTTCCCAGCAGTATGTCAATGATGACCAATTTTTTCCCCTAGTTACAGGAGTTGTATCATTACAGAGCTTTTTGCTGCTAAATATACTGAGTAATTAAACCTCTGAGCATGATGGCTCTAGTAGCATTTCATTTTTAAACACTAACAAAGGGAGACAGAGAGGTTCTGAAGAAAACTCCTTCTACAACCTAAAAAATTACTGTATTTTGTAATATGAGAATTCATTAAAATGGAAGTAAACACTGTGTGTTGTAGTGCGATTTAATTGCACAAACTAATAGCAGTACAGTTACCATGAAGTACAAAATGCAGTGTTTTGTCATCTGAAGTACTTCAAACAATCCCTCTCTCCACACATATCTTTATAGTTAGGCTAAAATACTTCCCATCAAAACTAATGCAGTCAACTAAAAAATAAAACCTCTAAACAATAATGGTCAAATACTCATAACATATTTGGATCGTGAAGTCTAAACTAATAGTGCGCTAAGACACAGGAATTGAAAGGTGAAACCAACAATCAGAACTGGGCAGGTCAAGCAGAGCCCCTGGTCCCACAGCTGGAAGCACCCACTGCAGACCCCTGGGAAGCCGGAGGAATGCTGTTTGGGCAGGACCCGGCCTAAGCAAATCGGGTTATCCGGTTCTACCCCAGCCCCCAACAGTAAATACACAAAATGTACACAAACTAAAAAACAAAAACAAACCCAAACCCACAAAACCCCCTAACTTCGACGCTTAAAGTTCTCTTCCATTTTAATGCCCTAGGATTTTCCAGTAACAAAGGGTATTGTTGTCATAACACCGAGCTTGCACAACTCCCTGCTCACTACGTCTTGTCTTTACTCTTATCCATCACAAAGATATCCAAAGTTTTTCACTAGAAACGAAGTAAGGAAGTCAACATGCAAAAAATAAAGTCTAGGGTTTTCTTCCCAACAACTGAATCGGCTTTATATTGTTTAAAGTTATGTTGAAATACTCGGAGGGGAAAAAAACCCCAACAAAACAACAAAAACAAAGCAAACAAACGAACAGAAACACCAGCAGAAAGCTCCCTGCCATGACGAGTTCAGATCAATGCTTTTGTCTTCCATTTTACACAGGGCTCAGGAGAGCAACGCTGTACCGAGGGCTCTCCCAGCGCGCTCCCGAGCGATGTAAACACGCCGCGGGGCTGGGGCTGCGCCGCGGGGCGCGGGCAGGGCCGCGGGGTCACCGGGGCTGCACGATCCGGGCGAGCACACGAGTTTCTGACCTACATTCCCCGCAGCGGGATGAAAACCCTCCCGCC